>OZ012679.1:14882132-15429632 GCA_963942445.1 Argyra leucocephala | reverse complement strand
TCAACAAAAATAGATATTAGAAGTCGTATAGGGAGTCTAAAAATATAAATATCTGACCTACTGATGAATTCAAGTAGTGTTATGATGAACGATACAATTCCTTTTAATAAATTATTGACATTATTATAACAGTTAAAATACATATAAATTTATATTGTCTTATTGAAGTCAAATTCTAACTTCCTCTTCAAAAAAAAAGCCTATTGGATAAGGTAAAAAGCGCAAGTAAATTTGAGTGTACAGTATTCAAATGTGGAATTCAAATACAGTGTTTTAGATTTAACTAAAAAGAACGATATTCTAATTAAAAACTCTCTGTAGCGATAATATATCGTCGGTCGTAAGCTTAGTTGATACATACGCCAAAAAGTCATATTGAGAAAAATGAGTTTAAAGTTTGAAAGACTATAAAAATTAAACTGTTCGATAGAATTCGAAATCCAAATTGGGCCTACTTATGTATATACCCTAAAAATAGGTTCATTCAAATTTTTAGACTAGTAACTCTTGTTTTGTTCATTTTAAAAAAAAAATTAAATTTTCACCTTTGATCCAACCACATCCAATTTTAAAGTGAATTTAGTTTTTCAATGTATGACGTGGATCAAGGGTTGCGCACATGGATCAAATAAGCAAGCATTGCATTTATCTTGAAGTAAGAAAGTTCTATATATTCACCAAAACAAAAAATATAAAAATAAAATACGATATTGTTTAATTTTTAGTTTTTATTAAATAAAACAAATAAAATATTTCTAAAAAAATTAAAAATTGCTTTTATAGTAAAATCTTATTCTAAATATTGCGTATTAACAGTTTTTTATACATATTTGTTTAATAACATTCATCTCATTAAATAAAATCAATAATAACAAATCCATTTACCTTATAAATAATTTCATAGGTTTGTTAAGTAGCTTTAAACTTAACTAAAAAAATTAATATTTTTGTACTTAGGATGTAGTTTTAATTTTTTAAATTAATTGCAGCTTTCACATCCATTATCTTGGGTAACGTGATAGTACGTTTGAAATAGTATAATAATTATTGAAGCAGTTACGTGAGTTAGGTTTTAACGAGCGAGATATTTCAGTAAGTCCTTTATGTCACTGATTTGATTTTTGTCAATTTTGGACGGCTTCGAAGTAAGAGGCTGAACATTAAACAATTTTTTTGGTTTTGGAAGGATCTTCTTGGATGGCTTCCTATTTATGCTAAAGTAATTATAGTCCAAAACCAAAAAGATCTTTTATATTTAATTGCAAAAGGTTCATCCATTTCATATAATAAGCATTTTATTTTTGAAAATGGAACCTTGCTAAAGTCTAATTATGCGGCAGGGATAGAAAATATTTTAAAATCGTGGTGTACTGTCATCTGAATTACTTTCAAACAAATTGTCTTTGACTGCATTCCGTTGAGTAACTTTACAAGATGCAAGGGGCTATGTACTTCCAAGTTTTTTAAATACCTGTCGATAAAAGAATGAACGCAATCAGCCTCTTGAATATATATACTTTATACCACTTGAATATATATATTTTATATATACGCTCTTTATATATATACGATAAAATAGAGTATATAAATAAATGTACATGAATCAAATTGACATTAACAAAAACCGTTTATTTTTGATCCATGTGGATTTGCAAAATTTGATAGCTTTATTACACTAACAATGGTTGTGGAGCAAAATTTAATTGAAAAAAAATTATAAATTAGTGATCCATGTGTATTATACAAATAATGTGGATTAAATAAGCGCATATAATTTCAATAGTATTTCAAAAAGTATTAGATATAGAAGAAAACGGAAAAGACAGAAAGAAAGAGCATGTCGCAAAACCCCAAGAAATGTTCTAATGTCAAAAATGTCAAAATGGCGTATGGATTAACGAAGCATGCGACCGACGATATATCAAAAGACGACTCATTCACTAGGACCTGATGAAGTAAAGTTCAAGAGAAAATTTGTTGTTTAAATCTGTTTAAATCTGTATTGTAATCATGTTAATATTCTTTCAAAAATATTTGCTGTGCAGAAATAAATTTTAATGACAAGTAAAGAAGGTATCCTAACAGATTTTCTATATTAAATAACTTTTAAATGTTGCCAGGTTTCACTATAATAATTTTTAAATAATGATTGCAAATATCGATATTTCGGAAGCAACATACTTTCTTCATTAACGCTTGTGGTGAACTAATTTTCCTTTTTTCCTTTTATGTCATAATCCATAACATTTACAGTTACTTTTTTTCCTTCATATGAGTGCTCTTTGTGACTAACTAATTTTCTTTGATTTGTAACTAATTTTATTGATGGATCTTCAAGCAGAGATAGTAGATATGTTCTCGGAGAAATTTTTGTCTTAGAATTTTTGTCTTATATGGAAAACCTAGTAGAACATCGTCCATTGGGACGCGTTCTTGGTAATGTCCAACAAATGGCAAAACGAACGGATTGTGTCGACCATATAGTAGAAATAATACCTCTAAGCATAGTTGTTGTAGTGAACGTGGTCTTAAAATACAATTTGGTTGCAGAAAGTGTACGTTTACAAAAAATATAAATAGTAGTTTTTTCACTAATTTTAATATGAATTTTTTCATGCTTTAGACATTCTTCATTTCCCATCATTTGGTTGGGTATTCAAATACGCAAAAACGTAAATTTTAGATGAAGTTAGTACTCCAATTAAAAAAAAAATTGTTATTTTATTGATAAGACTTGAGCTTAAGGGATCTTTAGAAATTTTCCCAACATTTCACATTTTCCAATTTCCCAAAATCTAATTTTTATAGAAATTTTTAGGGTTCAAAAATTCTTAGTTTTCGACTGCCACTAACAAAAGAAAGTCCTAGGAATTCTGATTACATCACTGAGAATGAATTATGGTTCCATCTTTTTTTTATTTAATGTAATAAAACTAACTTAATATCTCTTACGTAACGAAAAATATAGCTATTTTAATGCACTAAGATTTTTTGGTATGTAAAAACCCAATAGCCAGCAATGGGCTACAATCAAAATGACTCTAATGTCATTTTTTGAAAATTATTAGTTTGATATACCAAAATGAGCCTCTCAAAATGTTGTATAATTTTCCAATTTTCCAAAACATACGATTTTCAAAATGCTTAATTAATATACACAATAATTTTGGGCTCTTCTTAATAATTTTCGGCGTAGGACCTAATGAAATAAAAATTTTTTTTTTTTTTAATTTTCTACTTTGAACTACAATATGTCCATAACGGCAGCACCAATCATCATTAAATAAATGTTAAAATGTGCTCCAGACCGTTATCTTTCTATTTAATAGATCAAAAGATATAACGGTTTTTATACAAAAACATCAAAACAACAAGGATACTTTCAAATGTCCTTTTCGTCCTTAAAGGATAAGATGTGCCACTAAAGACATATATTTTTGGAAAGCTAAGATCTCCAGCTATCCTTGGGATGTGGTCATTAGATCCTACGCTGATACAACATCTCCAGAATCACCTAATTTTGAAATGGTATCTAATTCCAGTACAGTTGGCAACATTTTTAAAACAATCAACATTAAAATGACTAATTCAATTTACCGCTTTTTTCTTATGTTTACGAAGATAATATTACTGCATTGTTAATGATCTCAAGATCAATTTTTTAAAATGCATTCGGATGAAAAACATTTTATTTAAGCCTTGTAAAAGGCATTCATACTACAGAATGGTCAACAACTCTTTTACAGCGCATTAACAGCACATTTTTACATTAAATTTCTTAACATTACTAAAAATGTGTAAATAAAGAGGAAAATAATAATTAAATTTTATCATTACTAACTAAAATTGTAGCTATTTGAGCACTGAGAGATTCCGCAAATCACTTCATTGTGTAGAAAGCTCTTGAAACATCTTGTATATGTCTACTACTTGTTAAAATATATATTTGTCAATTCTAGTTAGTCAAGTATCGTACTGAACTGTATCAGCATCTACTTTCTTCTAAGCTCACTTATATCCTATATACCACTTTTCTACATACCCTTTATACACCATACCGCCAAGACAACTCTATACTATGCCGTATTATATTTCCTAAGATTTTAGGTATAATAAAAAATAAAAAAAAAAACAGGTTATTTATATTAAAAAAATAATGTTGTAGACACTAACACGTAATCAACACAACCAAAATATCATATTAAGTTATGATATACAAAAAATTATATAAACTGATACCAGCCACTCAATGGAAATGTGTGGGAAGAGAATTCGTGTAAAAATAACAAAAGACAATAACATTTTATTCAGAACAAAAAAAAAAAAAACATAGAAAATTATGAAAATTATTTTAGTACCATGATGTTCCATGTACATCAAAATATTAAATAGAATTTCAGTTTCACTATAAACTGCTACTATCAAGCGTGGTCGGGGTATGAAAATTTACAATACAATAAAAACTCAAATGTTGCTGTCATGTTCAAAAAGTAACTAAAATTGTTGTTTTTTTGTTTTTAATAATTTAAGTAAAGCAAAAAAAAAAAAAAAAAATAGTAATGAATAAAATTAACTTAAGTAGCTCTCGCCACATTAATTTTATAATTCATGCATTTTCTAGTTCTGGATTGACTTATCATTTATATAGTTTTAAGATTGTGTTAACGGTTAATGTGGGTTTGAAATTAAAAAAAAATTGATTGTAGAATGTCAGACCGTTTTTTTTACAGTTAACCAACTACTGTAAATACCTATCAATACCTCTCTCTCGCAATACCAATCAATATATTTCAAGTTGATTTAAAAAAATAAGCCTTAATAGAAAGACAAAATTGTACCAACTTCTGACATAGCTGAGAATATATTAAACAAACTATAGTTAGAATGATTAAAACATTAATAAATGGAGCAAGGTAAGTAGGAAGGTAGTAGGGGGTACAAAAATAGGTAGGAAGGTAGTAGTGGCTACAAACAGTACTTCGACCCACTTAGACCAGTAAGTTTACAAAGATAGAAGGTTAAAGACGGCTTTTTTAAGTTAGCAAACCAAATATGCTTGGTTATGTTCCTGTCTGGTATGCGTCACCATCTAAAATTTGCAGCTTTTTTTTACATCTCTGCGAAGCAATAGATTAAATCAGTTAGCTAGCGATGCACTGCTTCTTTCCGGATGAATTTCTACGATAGTATCCTCACTGGCAAGTTGATCTGCACAGCCCAAGTAAAAAGCCAGAAACTAATTTTAAATAAAATGTATTCTTAAGCAGGGAGACAAACTTGCTCCCATGCTATTTAATTTGGCTTTTGAAGAAATAGATTAAAAAGGAGTAATTAAGAAGCTGTCAATCGACAGTACATTCGTCATTAGTTGTAAAGCTAGCAACAAAGAGTAGAATATGTTGTCAACATAGTTAGACCGATTTGTAATATGAACCCGATCTACTGAAAACATAAGGCCAACATATCAAACTGATGATAAATAACAAAAAAATTAAAGCAATTATTCTAAAATATATGAACAGAAAGTCTATAAATATTGGACATTTATTAATGTATGTGTATTAATAGGTAAACATAATATATAGGTGTTGAATATATTAAAAATGGGTGCTTCATAATCACCGAAAACCATCGGAAGGTAGAAAAAATTAATGTACGAGCGTTACAAGAGAATAATGAATTATCTAGGAAGTTGATCGAAAATAGTTCGATTCTACTTTGCTTGGAAAAACTTTTAATATAAATCAGAGTACACCTCATGCAGTATAATCGGTCCTAACCTACTGGACAATGATAGTTAGTGACGAAAATAAATTGAAAGTATTCGAAAGAAAAAAATATTTGGTCCCAAAATAAAAGACTATGGTAAACTATCAAATAAGATCAAACGAGCAGCTAGAAGGACTAATTGATGGACACAATATTATAAAATTTGTTTAGAAATTTCATCAAGACTAAGATGGGCAGGATAAAATGCAAATTGGGACAAGAATGCCAAAAACAATACGCAGTACAGTACAATACAAGAGCAAGAGGTATACCAAGATAAAAATGGCTGAATGAAATCGAGGATAACTGTCAAAATATTGAAGTCAACGGATAGTGGACAGTTGCATAAGATAGAACCGAATGAAGGAAAGTTGTAAACGATGTTAAGGCTAACCCCCAGCTATAGAAAAAATAGATGAAAATGATGATACCTCATGGAGGTGATTCCCATTCCAACCACATATAACATTTTGAATCTTTTTAGCTGACCCATGTTCCATACAAGCCATAACTATTCAAATAAAAATACAACCACAACCGAACAAAATAGTTAAAAAAAAATGTCCATTTCTTATCAATATTATCCTTTATTTCTTTTAAAAAAAAGGATTCATTTTCTTATAATAATTTTTTTTTGCTTTTCTATTTTTCTAGAAAATAATTTTCTTTTACTCAGATTCTTATTTCTGTTTTTTTTTCTTTGTCGTAATAGAATCAGTAAAACAGTAAATGAAAAATTGTATAATAAAAAACAAATCTTACAGTGTTGTCCTGTTAAATATAACAACAACAAAAAATAATAATGAAAATAGACAAACACAAAAAAAAAAAAAAAAACACAATTAACGACAATAATAACAGATGCTAACGGTTAATTACTCTTTACTGGATCAAGAAGACTAAAATATACAAAATGAAAATAGGAAAAAAACTAGTACAAGATTTGACCAGCTCTAGGATATTTCTTGAGAATATTTTACAATAATCTATTGGAATTTATGGATTTAAGTCTTTTGTCTCGATTGAGCCAACATTTAGAACTCAGTTTAAAATCAATAAGGTGAATTCACAACCTTGAGTTCAATTTACTAATTGCATTTAGAAAAAATTAAAAAATTTGTAATTCGTAAAATCGGAAGGGATTTCCATGATTTTTTAATTAAAAATTTAGATTTAAAATTTAACACATTACTATTAACTTATATCTTCTAAGCTGTAATTTATTAAACATTATTGTTCTAATCCGATACGATTTCCTTTAAATTTCTGTACTCTAGGTTAAATTTAAGAATAGACAGCCTAGAAAACAATTTTCGTTACTAAAATACTGAAATGTATCTCCCCTTAAAATATTTTCAGGTGGGACCATTCCCTCCTGTATATCAGAGATGAGTCTGACGACTGGCACTGACTTTTGTGATTAATAATAATAGTAATGACAAGGTCACAAACATAATGTAAATTCGATGTATCAAAAAAGTCAAAGCGTGTTTGGGATATTTTTAAATTGAATATAAAAAGTAAAGATGTAATATTTCAGATATGTAGGTAAACATGTAAATGTAGTGGAAGCACATCAAATATTTGGGATCATATCCCAAAAAATAATTTTCAATTTTTGCCCGTAAATGCGACCGCTCGCGTCCGTTCAGTCGCCACACAAAAGTCCAACATGTGTCGTCGCATTTCCGTATAAATTGTGGTTAAAAGTCAGAAAATACCGCTACATGGATCCATGTTGACGCATTCTGAATGCATGCGTCGGTTTGAGTCAATCACAACCATGCTCGTGTGATCGAAATTCGCAGTATTTTGAGGGTTTATATGAGCTCATGAGTAAGCAATGCGATGCACTCATGGGATGGACAAGAGCCCAGCAGATAGCGTTTTAATATTGAATTAAATTTATATTTGCTTGTTACTCTTTTTTATTTTATTTAAAATTAATATAAATTAAAATAAAAAATGGTTATATCTGAAATAATCACTGCAATCAAATACAAATAAAATATTACTGAAAAGAAAGAACATTAATTGAAATATAATTATTTATTTATCAAAACAAAATCCGATAAATATTCAAAAACACAAATATTTATTACAAATAAGCACAAATAACTAAATGATAAATCGTTTTCATCAGTAGTATCTTCTGCTGCCTGCACTGTTGTCGATGACAGTGCTTCGGGTCGTTTTTTAATTTCCATTCTTATTTTGTTTCGATAGTTTCTTTTCAGCACTTCTACCAATACTTCTAGGAGGAAATGGGTCCATAGTCTATGTCTCATGAGTAGGTACAATAAAATTTATAAACTAAAATTATTACCATTTTAAATTATAAATTTATTGTACTCATGGGACATAGCGCGTGGACCCATTTACTCCTGGTTTTCCATATTTACATTAAAATATTTTAGAAAACATCCATTAAAACTTATATCAATGTATTAAGCTCTTCTTTCTAAATAATTTTAAATACAACGATTTCTATAGCGGGTAAATGGGTCCATGGTCTATGTCTTGTGATCAGGTACAATAAAGTTTATGAACTAAAGTTATTATCATTTTAGGCTATAATTTTATTGTACTCATGGGACATAGCGAGTGAACCCATTAACCCGTGGCCATTTTCATCCATATTTATATTAAAATTGTATTTACAAATATTTTTCTCGCTTCTCTTCTCTAAATCACTCTATAAATTACGTGAACTGAATTCACTGACCGAATAATTATAACTGGCATATTATGACTAAATAAATAACTTACACTCACATCAGTCATCCATGCGCTGGTACTTTTCAATACAATTCATATTTATTTGTATTCATATATTATAATCTCGCTCGCGTTTGTATGTTTAATATTGTATATCTCAGTTAGTAAAGTTTGTTTATTCATCTCACTCGCACTTGTATGTTTAATATATATTACATTAGTAGTAAAATGTCATATGCGGGATCAAAATTATAAAAGAAAAACAAAAAAAATTGGAAATGATGAAAAGAGTTTAAGTAATTTATTGTTAGAAGTTTTAAAAGTCAATTTTAAACATTACGCATATGGACGCACGAGACTAAAAGAAACTTGTGCGATTTAAAAAAAAAGGTTTATTCTTAAATTGCGGTCGCATGCGGTCTCATGTGTCCCATCGGTCGCAAATTATTTGTTGGGTATGAAAATAAAATAACCTACACCCTGTTGAGTATTCTGATTCTGTGTCTCCAGCTTCACTTTCAGGAAAAAAGGAAGAAACAAAATCAAAAAGTATTAAATTTCAATCCAAATCAATTTGAAGTGCTCAGGCATTGCTAGCTCAAAACACAGTTCTTTATACAGCGTATAAGGGATATTGAACTTGCCAAAATGGTAACGCTTGATGTTCAACCATTATCAATAGTAAAAAACTCCGGGTTTTTAAAATATTCCAAGCTTCTTAATCACAAAGGTGAAAAAAATCACATTACCACAGTAAATTGTACACCCTTTTTCTGTTGTGTTGTTTTGGACATATCAGTTAAGTTAATTAATCCAAAAACTACGTAGGAATTTAAAAAAAATAATTAAAACTAGTTTATTAAAATTAATATTTTATTTCTTTTAGTAAAACAACAAAACCTCTGTGATGAAAAATTTCATAAAGATTATAAAATTAATATTGTTTAATCATTTATGGGTGATTGCTTTGCATTTTGACCCATGATTACAAGTTTTCAAATGATTACAAAACTACGTAGCTTTGAAGTAAATAACTTTACTACAACCCTTTTTTTGCACTTTCTCTTTTCCGCGGTCTAGTACAAAAAAAGCAAATTTTCTCCAACTAAAGCAATATAAGGCAATTTTCCTTTGCAAAATCAATTGTTCGATGGAGTCAATAGTTCAATATAATTCATTACTCGTTTATTCGATAGTTTACTCTATTCACTATTTTGGGGTATTTTGGGATAGGAGCTTTGAACCCAGTTGTTTGGACAAACCAAAGCAGCAACGGTTTGCAAGGGTAATTCTTCGCTTTATTTCAACATCGATGTTATCGATGGAGTGGATGTTGGTTCCAACCAAGGTAGATAAACTCCTGAACTACCTCAAAATTATATATCCCAAAATACCAAGGCACAATTATACAAAACGCTCATCCTTCCGGTGCTGCTATATGGTTCTGAATCGTGGACATTACCTAAAGCAAACGAGCATGCGCTTGGTATCTTTGAGAGAAAAATTCTTCGTCGCATTTATGGTCCTGTGTCTGACGAAAGGGTTTGGAGAAGAAGATACAATGTCGAACTATACCAGGTGTTCAACGACATGGACCTAGCTATAAAAGTCAGAATAAGACGGCTTCATTGGCTAGGCCATGTAGAGCGTATGGATCAAAATGCTCCGGCTGGGAAACTCTTCGAATCCAAGCCTCAGGGAACGCTTCGTCGAGGGAGGCCACACCTTCGTTGGAGAGACGAAGTATCGGCACATATGGAAAAACTTCAAATCACCAACTGGAGAGATTCCGCTCGTGACCGAAATCAGTGGAGGACAATTTTGCGCCAGGCCCAGGACCTTCAAGATCTGTAGTGCCCAGCAAGAAAATAAGTAAACTATTCAGTTTTCGAAAATTCGATAGTGCCCACCTTTACTGTATTAATCGGTATATACCTTGAAATAAAGTTCGTCTGCAATCTTTTTCTACTACATAGCTATTCATAATTTATTCGTTCTTCAACTATTTTCTACCTTCACTTGACTGCTGCTAACTTCAATTTTAGTCTAATACAATCAAGATAACGATGGCGTTTCCTACGTAGTAACATTGTCATTTGTGATATATTTTTAGGACACAAAAGTGCCATTTCAAAATTTTAAAGACCAAATCTCTAAAAACAAAATTTCAAACACAAAAGCTCAAAAACAAAGTCGCAAATGATGGCAGTTCCTTCTTTTTGTATCCAACAGGGCTTATGCAAAACACCGCGAATTTTTTTTTTGGGGATTTTGTATTTGAAGATTTCGTGTTTGGAAATCTTGTCCTTGGGAATATGATTTTTTTGAGTATTTATGTCCGTCTCCCATTTTTTTCTTCATTTTTTTCTAAAAAATACAAAAAATGTCTCCTAGCTAAATCACTTCTAATTTTATAACATACTCTAACATACCGTTTCGAAAATTTTATAAAATACATTATAAACATTTTTTCAATACTATAATATCATTATTATCTTTACTCATAGGTATTTGAAAAAAATTAAAAAAAAAAAAATAATAATAAAATATACGAATTGAGAGTAATATAGAAAATCTTAGAGAACAGAACTAAAACAATAAACGCAAAAATACAAAAGAATGAAACAACAACAAATTAAAAAAAATAATAATAACTGCCATTTCAGAGTTCGGTTTATGCTTTGTATTGTGTACTTAATTAGTAATATTCTTGTTAAAAACCGTTATAGAATTATAAATAGATCATCTTTGAATATTTTGTTGGAGTCCATTTCTTGTCTTTTACTTTTCTTTTTCCTTCAATTTTCATATTTTAATTTTTTAATTTTTGGTATTTAATTTCTTTTGCAGTTTAGTCGTCCATCAGAATCATTTCAATCTGGTATATATTTTGTAAAAAAAAATATGCTTCATAATAATGTGTACAAAGAGTTTGAATTTACAGTAGAATATAGCAATTAAGAATACAATCACCGTTATTGAAATTGTCACTAAAACTTTTTGTTTACGGCTAAGTCTTAAGAATTGAAGGATATAATAAGGAAAGTTCAAGTTTTCTTAGAAATAATATTGATAGTATATATACCTTATTTCTTCGCAATCCCGATGTGGCCCTATTACATTAAAAACAATTTAAGTTACCTCCCTACGGAATCTAACTCAAATACTGCAATATTACAGCGTTTTCAGTCAAAGCTCTTAAGATTGATAGTTGGTGCGCCTTGGTTTGTCAAACTGCACATCCAAACAGACTGGTAAGCAATTTGTTGGCTGCAATTGATGTAAGTTGCCTTAAGGGTCCTAGCATCCTGCAGCTACCCAGTAGACAATAGGAATAATCAAATGGGGGCCAAGAAATACAATGGAGTATAATGTTTTCATCATGGATGGTTGACCACTGAGCTATCCCATCCACTAGTCAGTGTAATTTACCTGCATAAAAAAATGTCATACAAACTACTGAATGGGAAATAAAAAAAAAAAAAGTCACTAAATGAAATCTCAAATTAATATAGTTAGTCTAAATTAACAGCGGTTAACACGGGCAAAATAGGCAAGCTTAATAACTACAATATTTATATAGGCTGGCATATAAAAAACCGCATTATAGTTTCTTGACAAAGTTCAAAAATGTGCGATGCGTCCTTAACCCTAATATGACGTCCAATATTTATAGACCGTCCTTATACCACTTAAAAATCATTCTATAATTGGAGCAATTTTCTTATTTAGTAAATAATCATGTTTTATTACATAATAGCCAAAATTTAGGTGATAAACCTTTAAGTACGTACCGTGCTTAACCGTTTATAACCTTTAAGTACGTACCGTTTATTTATTTAAAACCGGCTATTTAAAAAACAGTTAAAGCAAAGAAAATGGTAGAAGTAAAGTTATGTGGGAACAATATTGTTAGCATTTGTGTTAAACCTCTGCAAATCATAAATAAACAACCCTTCTCTCATTGGGAATGTTTTGATTGGGACGAAATTCCACATTCGAGATGTTCTAATTAAAAAATAAATTCAATAACTGGACTGAAACAATTGCGGAATTTCGACGTTGGATGCGATGAAATTGCTTGAGAGAAGGAAGAAGTGATTTTTATTATTTGGAACAGGTGCCAACAGTAAGTAGATATGCTTTTCTACCAAATGGAGTAAGTGCTTCAACTATACAACGATGATCAAGTGGTATTATGGATGGGGTCGATTTTATGTCGTCTATAAGACGAATTGCGCAGTTTGGGACTCCGTCCAAAAAACTTAAATAAGTTTTTGGTGCATCTGTGAGCTATTCTCGAGCTTGGATTGTATATAATATGCTTTATAGATTTTTAATAGAGGTCTCGAGATAAAAATAAAACTTCGCAGCCATTGAAAAAACCAAAAAAAAATCGTTTTTCGGTATATCGAAATTTATCGTGTTTGCTTTACCCCAGTCGACAATTTTTTCTGAGCGTATCGGCCATCATTGTTATTTTGAAATTGACTGCGGAAGGTGTAGCATTAGTTTTTTTTTTTTAGAAAATTATATATGTTACTAGAGTGCTGTCATCAGCAAAGCTATCATTAATGAAAATTATAAATGAGGTGAGTGAAAGGACAGAGCCTTGTTGAACACTAGTATAATATACATACATATAATTATGTACTCAATGTATTACACGTATTATATTTGTATACTATTTATTAAATTAAAATATATTACCAACTCGCTTTTAATTGTTTTAATTGTCTTACAAAGTACAATACAATTAATTTAGATCTAATGCCATAACTGTATTATGGCAAGATTATATATATATATAATATAGATTGTGTAACTAACTCTTGTGTAACTCCACATTAGTTATTTGCACATATTATCATCGATTTACTCTACCGTATCTACTGTACTGTCCCAGGTACCTACAACCAGCATTGTTTTGAAGTTGATGGAAAAAACAATCGACCTTAGCTCAGACAAAATAAAAACTTTAATACCACCTCTCAAACTTTTAAACCGAGCAACAAGAGTGACATTGTATGCCCACTCCCCCCACAAAGTTGAAATTTTCCATGTGCTTTGAAACTGGCCATGGACGTTTGTATAAGATCCGATAATGAAGATGCTGATAATATCAAGATTCAAATAGGACTGACGGTAAACACAGCAAAACTTATATTTTCACAGTTTTTACAAAATCCTTTGATTTAAAAAAAAACAAAACAAAAAACAACAAAAATTAAATAAAACATTGAAGAAAATGTTGTCTTTTGTAATTATTATTTGACGTTTAAAAGAACAATTTAAAAACAGAGCAAATTCCAACTAAATTCTCTTATTAAAAAAAATTTATAATTTTTTTTTTTCTATTTTACTTAGATTTTCTATTTTCAATTTTTGTTTTTTTATTGTGTTGCAGTTTTTATACCATTTTTTTCCATTAGGTTTTTTCAACTTAATATTTTCATTTGAGTGCGGGCAATTAAAATTATATATAGTGAGACCTTGGAAAATAATAATAAAATAAAAATGGTGGTAAAAAAAAGGAGCACTGAGACTATTTTTTTTTTTTTTTTTATTAATAATAAAAAAAATTTAATACAATAAAACATTTAAGTAAAAAAAACAAAAAAAATTATTAAGAACAAAAAAGAAACATAGAAGATTAACAAATTAAATAAATTTCCCAAAAAATCGTGATGGAATTTAATTGCAAGCGAATGATTTTGACAACTATTTGATTTCCATTTCCGCGGCTTTTCTTTTATATTTTTGTTTTTTGTTTTTTTGTTTTTGGTTTTGCTGTTTTGCTTCGTTCACTCTGTGTTAATTGCATCAGAATGTTTTTGACAGGTATACAAGAAGAGTCTTATGCCACTAAAAATATTTTATCCTTGATGATTTAGAATAAAATTATAAAAAAAAAAAAAAAATAAGATGATCAGAGTAAAAGGAGTTTAAATTATTAAAGGAATTTAGAAAGAAATTAAAACAAAAAATTAAACGGTAGAAAATTTTTGTATTGAAATTTTTTTTATTTATTTTTGTTTTAGAATAAAATGTTTTGAATGAAATTAAAATAATTTGTTTTATAATTTTTGAGAGAGAAAATTAATCTGTCAATAATATTGTCAAAAAGTCGATTCTTTTTCAACTTGCGTTAAATTTGTCTAGTTACTTAGGCGATGTTTAAGACTTAAGCGTATTGCGTTTAAGCGTGTTAAAGCATTTATATCGTATTTTTACTGTTACAATTTGAATGCTTAAAAGGATGTAAATATACATGATATATTTGATATTTTTATTTGAAGTCAATTTTCGAATGTCATCAGATCAAGTTCTATATTTGCGGTGGTCATTTGATTCAAAATAACAAAAATTACATTGCCTGCGAATTCCAAGTTATTCTTATTAGAAAATTGTTATTTAAAGTAGGTACAACAAATTATTTAAAAATATATATTATTCTGCATTTATCTGGATGTTTGTAAGTTCGACGGAACGCTCCAACACATATACAAATTGCATATGTATACAAATGCATATATATACAAATTGCTTTGGTGCTTTTTTTTAACTCCTGTCTACCATGCTGAACCTTTGCAGGAAAAATTCATTGCATGAACTATATTTTTTTAATTTAATGTTAGTCTTCTTCGCAAATAATAAGGAGAAATAAAAAATAATAATAATAATATAAATAAAACAAACAATTTTTTTGATTTATAATAATAAGGACTAATAGAAATTTAATCAATAGTTTAATATGGTATAATAACCAAAAGGCAAACAGCATTTAACACAAAAAAAAAACATAATTCACTCAAAGGTTATTCTTATTACTTAAAATTATACATAATAATACACATGTGTATCAGCATATTTGTATTGTAAAATATTATACATTATACTACTTTATTGCTTCTACCTTTTATTTTTGGCATTATTGTGTGCGTAACTCACTTCACTCAAAAAAAAATTATTTTTGTTTTTTTTTATTATTTGCTGTATCTGTATTCTGTATGTTCTGCATGCTCCATTCCAAAAATATTATTTTATTTTCAGTGTTAAGTGTTCACTTTTCACTTCAATGTTCAGGTTCATTGTTCAATCAATAGAACTTGATAGAAGTAGAGTAGGATAATTAACTCTACTTCTACGCCAGATAATAAAACATTGTTTTTTTTAAATTGAAAATTATTGATGAAAATGTTTTTGTATTTTTTGTAAATTTTACCAATTTAGATACAAAATTTTGAATATTTTTTTAAAAATAACACAATACCATAATAACAATTTATTCATATAGCAAAATAAGATCCCTATACATTATACAAAAGACAAAATTTATATGAAAATAAGATCCCATTTTTAAATTTGCTCTCCCGGAGGACTCAATAACGCTAATACGGTATAATTTATACTAAATGGAACCCAACTAACGAATTATAACTAAATGGAAGTGAGTACGAGTATACCATACAAAAATACAAACATTTTATACAAATTTATTGGTATGGTACTTCTTTTTCTGTTATATACAAAAAAAAAGATTAGTGTTAGGCCAATATAAATATAAATAAAAATAAATAAAAAGTGATATAAACATAAGTACTGTAATTTCGGAATAAAGAATCTAATGAAAGAAAAAAAGAAACTAGGATTTATTTTGCTTCCGTCATTTATGACGGGTTACAAAGCTAGTTTAAAAATATTAAACTAATTCACATGCCAAATGAAAAATCGTCAGCCCAGTTCTATTTTCGGACATACGCCATTTTCGTGTTTTTCGACTTAAGAATGCAACTTGAATATTGGAAATAAGCTCTTTCATTCTATCCAACCGGTTTTTCGATATTTGGCTTAGTTTTTGAAATGCGCTGTGTCGATTTTCGGACATATTCTGGTTTCTTACTATTCATTTTTAGAGTTTTAGGGCATATCCCATATTTTGGCGTTTGTCCGAAATTTTGTATAGCATTTTATGGAAATTTACTTTTATTCCTATTTAATAGACGACCTTAACAGCTCGTGGATATAGCCGACAAAAATGTTTTTTTTCATAATTTCTTATTTCGCCTATTTTTATTTAAAATTATGAAAAATATAAGTCACAATGGATAAGTCGGATTTAAAAAAAAAAATATTTTTATACTAAATACACCCATGCCCCATATCCTTAGATATTTGATTCACGGCTTGTAATATTATATGGATATATCTGCTTATAAGAAAAATATTTTTAATTTCTAAATACGATCATATCCGTATATTTTATCGAAAGAGATGTAGATCGCTGTAAAACTGATACAGCACACCCAGTTTTAGCATATGACTTACAGCAAGTATTTGGTCTTCCAAAAGGAAATGCATCCATTTTCTATTATAAAAGAATGTTGAAAACTTTCAATTTAACGGGGATATGAATATTTCATTAAAAGAAAATAACATATTGCTGTATTTGGACAGAAATACATTCTGGCCGCACTGAAAATGATACAGCTAGTATACTATTTAGAATGCTTAAACAGATAAATAAGGATTTTCCAAATATTGAAAAATTAACAATATGGAGTGATGCGTGTGTACGACGAAATAGAAATAAAATCAATTTAACAGACATAAATATGTTCATTCATTCTAATCCTAATATTATAGATATAACATAAAGAATTTTCGAGCCGGCACTCAAATATTCAAGAAATTGATTATGTCCATTCAGTCCTTGAAAAATATTTAAAGAATTTAGAAATTCACAGTCCATTGCACTTAGTTAAACTTCTCAATAAATTTAAATCTGACCGTGTTTAACTTTTAAAAATTATACAAATGCAACTAAGTTATTTTAACGCTTTTTCAGAAATAGCAGATAATGATTTCACGTTACAAATAAAAAAATCTTTTGAGGAAACTCATTTTAAAAAAATTTAATTATATACATGTGCAAACAAAAAAATTTAGCAACTCCGCTGATATTTTTAAGCTTATATCATTAGTCCGTGTGTACACATCCTTGAAATTGCACAGGTTTGAAGTTGAAATATGAACAAATCTAATATTTAAATCAGAAAAAATTCTATCGCTTCATTTTTGGTTTATTAAACTTCAAACTTCAAATTTCGATTTTCTCGAAACAGGTCGGATGGCGTATATCCGAAAACAGAACTGGGCTGACGAAATGACGAAGAAAGTTTTCATGGGTATTATCCAATGACTTCTGAAACATTTGATGATATAACGGAATAAAAGAAAGATTGGCAAATACTTACTAGTATTTTATTTGCTTATATACTTTCTACTGAAATATTTTTGTTTGTTTATCTCAACTCTACTATTTACTCCGACTTTACTATACATTTTTGGTGAATTATCCCATAACGCTTTCCGCTTAAAAACTAAACACTTTGCTTATTAAATTTTTATTGTCTATTTTGGCCATTTTTTTTAAATGAAAAATAAAAAATTTATAAAAAAAAACATTAACTCACTTTGAAATATAAATTTATATTAAGAAACAAATTTCTGCAAGTGCGTGTATTAATATCGATTTGATATACACGCAACACGCTCCTACTCACTCACACTCATACAAGCAAAAATTTCCCACTCTTAACCATAACTATACATTTATCAAATTAATTAAACACACGCGCGAGCAACACGTTACATGCTAAAACGCAACATTCTTTAATCGTAGCCACCGTCTTAGGGTCTGCTTTGCTGGTTCTAAAAACGCATTGATTTATTGTCATTTCGTTAGTTACGTTTAATTTTATTTTTGAAGGACTTTGGAAGCTGGCTTCTTGAAGTAATAGTGTTTCTGCTAGTAGGCTTCATCATGTGCCCAAACCCAACTTAAGCTTGGAAATATTCTGGTTTTATCTGAGTGAATTTGTTAAAAAGAAAATCATCATTTAAGTTGTTCTAGGTCAGCTTACATATTACAATTCGGTATTTGTTGAACTGAGCGTATACGAATTCAATCGACTTCATGCATTTGATTCACTATCAACACTGCCGTAGATATTGTTAATATTATCTATGATTATTCATTTACAAGTTGTTTGTATCACTTCTCTATTAGGTATTGAAAAAAATATTTTGTAATAAAGGCTTGCGAAATAAACTTAGGTTAGGCAGATCAGTTTGAAGTCTAAAGTCACTAAAAATATTTCCCCTTGATGATTTAGAAGAAGAAAACTATAATATTGCCTTAAAATCCCAACTATGCACAAATTTCATAGAAAATTCAAAACCAAGACTTTCGCTCAACACAGCTCATTATATTCCAGAGTTTTCTACTTCCGAACTTGAAATATAACTCTTTGACATTTTTTCACAATTTTCCACCCTTCTGAAACATTTTTATATTATTATCACCATTTCTCAAAAATTATTTCCCAAAAAATTTCAATTTCAATTTCAATTTTTTTAACACCTCAACATTATTTTTTTTTTACTTACAATCCAACATAAAAAAATTGTTTTTTTTTTTTTTTTTGATTATTATTTTTAGTATGAAAAATCTATTTTCATTCTTCAATAACGGCATTAATTTTTCTAATAAAATATTTTCCAAAATTTCAATTTTTTTTTATTTTTTTTTTTTTTTGTAATGGGTTAGTAAAAATCCTTTTCCTATAAAAGAAAATAAATTTTAGCATTACTACAAAAAAAAAAAAAGAGAAAATCTCATATTCAACAAATTATTTTGCAAAAACAAAAAAAGAAAAATATTGTAATAACAGAATTCAAAGAAAAAATGGCCACCAATTTTGATGGGGTTAGCAAAAATATTGAAAAAAAGGAAAACAAAAAGTCTATATTGGAATAGAATAGATTTTGCTTTGTATATACATATATATATATAGGTATATATATGTTAAGATCTAAAGAAAACGCATATTCAAAATTTAGAATAAATAGGTTTTTTGGTCCGTATTTATAGGGTGTTTAACAATTATTATAATTAAAGTTATATTTATTGACATAATACACTTTCAAGATGATCTCACCAATTACATTTTGACTGATATTCTTCAATCGACACTAAATCAAAAACCAAATGACACAACACAGCATTGCTAATCATATGAAATCAAACCGGACTCGAACGAGTTATTTAGTCCTCTTATCAAACAAAACAAATAATCATAAAAATGCTGTGTTCTGTCAGTTGGTTATTTTTTTTAGTGTCGATTGAAGAATATCAGTCAAAATGTAATTGTATAAATCATAAATAAACATAAAAATTTCTTTTTAGACAACATCCATTATATTAGTAATTTTGTAATTGAATTGTTCATGATTATCGTCCACTTAAATAAAAGTTAAAAAAATACAAAACTGAACCATTCAAAAATACCCAAATAACTGATTATGATCTGTGGAAGGCAATAAAAGGATTAAAACGTCCAACACACTTTCAAAGAGCCATAATAAAGACTGATCAGAGCTGAGGCTTCAACCCCTAGTAAAAAAAAAATAAACTAATTTTTTTACTGAACATCTATGTAATGTATTTAAGCCATGGGATGAAGAGACCAGTTCAGTTGATATCGAACACATTGACAACATTATGGATGGACTTTCCCGCAAAAACAAAAAATAAAATTACAGGAAGTTGTAATGGGAATTATCAGTAAAAAATTTACTAGAAAGCATCAGAAACAGTCACAATAATGAAAAGCCGGAAAAAGCCGGAAAAAGACGAGAAGAAATAGCGTTGGGGTCTAAATCCCCAAAATCAAAATCCCCAAATCAAAATCCCAAAACACAAAATCCCCAAACACAAAAACTGCAAATAAAATTTTCAAAAATCCCCAATTTTATTTTAATGCCGGAGGCTACCACCCCCAAGCCCCCGGTACTCATTTATTGGAACCCTGTTTTTGCCAAAGGCACGTAAACTCATACGGTACAGTTTTAGTAAAAAATATTTTTAAAAATATACTTATTTTATTTTAAATGTCGTGGGTTGCTACCCCCAAACCCCCACTACTTATTTATTGGAACCCTATTTTTGCCGACGGCCAGTAAACGCATACGGCACACTTTTAGTAAAAAATATAAGAAAAAAATTATTTTATTTGTAGTTTTGCCGATATAAATTAAAACATGTTTTTTTAGGATTTTGTTTTTGGGGATATCGTGTTTGGGGATTTTTACTGATGATATTGTGTTTGGGGATTTTTGTTTTGGGGCTTTTAAAAAGTCTGGAGATTTTGTGTCTTGGGATTTTGTGTCTTGGGATTTTATGTCTTGGGATTATGTGTCTTGAGGATTTTGATTCTGGGAATTTCGTGTGACTTCCGTAGAAATATCATCTTACCGTCCGATCAGTTTAATACCAATACTGTTCAAACTTAGATACCAAATCACAAGTTCAGTTTTAGAATACAAATGGATCAAGTTTATGGAATTGTGAATAAAATAGATTCTGGCTTGGAGCAAAAAATATACTGTTCTCCCGCATATTTTATTAAAAACCAAGCATTCGATAAGGTGTAGCATTTGGGCTTATATTATGTAAGCTGAACTGTCTACGAACTGCTGAGAATATATACAGAAAACCGCATGTTTTATGTCAGACAGCAATATTTTCACACAAAACTTTTCGATGTTCAATGTGTCATGTTCGATGGAAACGTTTTTGAACCCACACTCTACTTCATCTATATGGCAGATATCCCAACGACACCAGATATGCAAGTGTCAACCTTTGCTGTTGACACAACAATTATGTCAAATCTCTTATATCAAATTTCCTTGAACGGAACCTGAATCAAATTCAAAACTGGTTTCACAGTTGGAAAATAAAAATCAATTATGAAAACAAGTTAACCCATGGGACATTCACATTGAAGAAAAGTAACTGCATTAATTTTAAACAGTACATTCTTACCACAGAAGTATTTTGCCAGATATCATAGGCATTTAATATTGCAAAAGCACATAATTTGTAAGAAAAAAAAATATTTACAACCGGAAATAACTTTCTTTAAAAAATTTCACAATTAATTTTATAAAATTATCAAATTGTTAGTTCTAATAAATTTAATTAAGCTTTATATTAATCAAAAAATATATTTAATCATCCACCCTGTACTTATATACAATAGGTATACCATTGGTAATATTATATAAGCAGCTATGTATGTATTTATAAATGTATGTTATCGAATATTGGATATCATTCGATTTTATTGCCATCAAAAAATAAAGGGATGTAAAGAGATTTATTGCCTGGACAATTTGGCACAGGTGGTGTATGCCATTTTATTTTACTCCTTTCTATAATATACATTTTCAATAGAATTATATACATTTTCATCCATCTACATAATATATAAAAAAAAAATGTATATGTATATATATTTTTTTTGTAAAAAAAAAAGGATATAAACCTTATATTGGAATATGATGGGTTCACAATTTATAAGAATCAGTTAAAATAATTTTCGCTATTTCTTCACAAGAATAACCACGCATTTTACTTTTTTTTTCCATATTTTTATTATTATTTTATTTTTTTTTGTATTCTTTTTGTAATATTTTGTTCTCTGTTTTCTGTTACTGATCACTTTCATTTTATTCTTCTGACACACACTATACTCTACCACTCTACTTTGTTACAGTAAATTCTGTTGCTTTTTTTTTGTATTGTTTTGTTTTTATTTTTTCTATAATATTTTTTTTTTTTTTGTTATATTATTATTTTTTTCTTTTATTTTACTGGTGTTCAATTTCTTATGGTCTTTATGTGCCACTTTCAGTTATTAGCTCTCATTTTTTTCTTGACAAACTCTGTTTTTTTTTTGTGTACCGTTTTGTTTCATTTCTTTTTTTCTGTTATTCTCTACTATTATTATTATTATTATTATATCCTTTTCTCATTTTGAAATCTTGAAATACTCTTTAAATGTGATATATTTTACTGTTATAATTTCAAAAAACAAAAAAAAAAAAAAAAGAGAAAATGAATGAAATTTGAAGAAAACGAATTTTGTGATTTGAAAAATAAAATAAAAAGAGTAGAAAAATAAAATCAAATAGTGAGTCAAAAATGAAAAATGGTGTGTTTAAAATGGAAAAAGCAGTTTTTACCGTTATAATACAACAAAGTAAGTTTTGGTAGAGATCCTAAAGTGAGGTTTGTGTAAAATTAAAGAATTAAATTTTGAAAATAAAGTTTTATTTATTTTCAATTGTGTTACGAAAAAAATTTTGAATTTCATGAAACTTTAAAAAATTATAACGGATTTTTTAAAGAAAAATTAAAACAAAAATTTTAAATATATAATTTAATGTAAACATTTAAGATCATAATTTAGAGCTGAATAAAGTACAACAAAAGACTAAATGAAATTTTATAGCACCAGTGCTACTTTAATTCGATTACAGTCAAATTTTATGGCATTAACTCATATGACTGAAAGTAGCTATATTTAAATTCGATTGCATTAATTGAAGTAGACGGAAATATTATTTCATTTATTCTAACGGTTTATGGACTTCCTCTACTTCACTGAAGTAACATAGTATTGATATCGAGTTAGTTTTGGCCATTTGAACAATGCAAAACCATAGTCTAAAAAGATACACGCACAATTTTATTGGCTACTAGTCTAAAACGGGGGCTATGACTACGAAATTTCAGCTCTAAAAACTTTCTTGGAGTACTTGCACTCCTTAAAGTAGTTCGTATTATCAATCGTTAAGTGAGATAACTCTAATGTGTCAATCACAGTTGAAAATATGGCTGTGATAACTGATAATTTTGCGGTTGGAATTCCTAAAAAAATTCGGCTGTGGTAGCTTCGGACATTTGGATATAATAACCATCGCTTATGGCTTTTATATCTTCGAATAAGCTAATATAAAATCAAACAAAATAATTGCTGGTACATAATAACAAACATTCGGTTGTAATAGTCGACTGATACAAACATTCGGCTGTGATAGTCGACTACTAAAAATATTCGATTTTGATAGCCAAGGGCTGGTCATGGCAACAGAATGCCAGTAGTTATGGTTATGACTCTGAATAAATTGGTATTTCGTCATAAATATTTCATCAGTTGCAGTTCAGTTATATTTAATTTTTATTCAGTCGCACTCATTTCGTTGTTTCAATTGCATCATTAATTTATTGCTAAGTGTTAAGTGTAAAATAAAAAAATTTATTTTAATTTAATGTCGAAATAGTTAAGTAAAGACAATAGAAACATAGAAACATAGAAAACACAGATAAGCCCTAACCCAGTCAACTCCGAAGATACAGATACACCCAGTCCTGCAGAAGTGGAAGCAGCCATCCGAAAATTAAAGAACAACAAAGCTGAACAAATAACCTGCCAGCTGAACTTTTTAAGGCAGGAGGTGAAGTGATGATTGAATTCATGCACCAAATCATCAAACAAATCTGGATCGAGGAGAGCATGCCTGATGACTGGAGTTTAAGTTCAATATCTCCAATATTCAAAAAGGGCGATTCCATGTCCTGCGCCCTATTAAACGTTGCGTATAAGATCCTTTCCAATATTCTGTGCGAACGGATGAAGCCCCATTGTAACGCTGTGATAGGAAACTATCAGTGCGGCTTCCGTCCTGGTAAATCAACCACCGACCAGGTGTTCGCATTAAGGCAGATCGTGGAGAAGGCCCTCGAATTTCAAATCGATACGCACCATCTTTTTATCGATTTTAAATCTGCCTATGACAGCATACATCGATCAGTGCTTTACGAATCAAGCTTATCCCTTTGTCAAAAATGACCCTGCAAAACACCCGGTGTGCTGTGGTGATTGGGAGGCATATTTCTGATTCATTTCGAATGTGCTCCGGATTTCGACAAGGCTATGCGCTGTCATGTAATTTCTTTAATCTGGTGTTGGAGCATATAGTGCGATGTTCCGGTGTGAACACACCGGGTTTCGCTGATGACGTCGATATTATCGGAATTTCACGATGAGCAGTCATCGAAGCCTTTACACAGTTTGAAGAGGAAGCAGGTAAAGTGGGTCTTCTCATAAATGAGAATAAAACAAAATATATGCTGTCGACAAATAAAATGTCCTCACAACATCATATAGGACACAACATCACTGTCGGCTCATATAATTTTGAGGTAGTTCAGGAGTTTATCTACCTTGGAACCAACATCAACTCCATCAATAACATCGATGTTGAAGTAAGGCGAAGAATAATTACCCTCGCAAACCGTTGCTACTTCGGTTTGTCGAAACAACTGGGTTCAAAGCTCCTATCCCAAAATACCAAGGCACAATTATACAAAACGCTCATCCTTCCGGTGCTGCTATATGGTTCTGAATCGTGGACATTACCAAAAGCAAGCGAGCATGCATTTGGTATCTTTGAGAGAAAAATTCTTCGTCGCATTTATGGTCCTGTGTCTGACGAAGGGGTTTGGAGAAGAAGATACAATGCCGAACTATACCAGCTGTACAACGACATGGACCTAGCTAAAAAAGTCAGAATAAGACGGCTTCATTGGCTAGGCCATGTAGAGCGTATGGATGAAAATGCTCCGACTAGGAAACTCTTCGAATGCAAACCCCAGGGAACGCGTCGTCGAGGGAGGCCACACCTTCGTTGGAGAGATGAAGTATCGGCAGATATGAAAAAACTTCAAATCACCAACTGGAGTGATTCCGCTCGTGACCGAAATCAGTGGAGGACAATTTTTCGTCAGGCCCAGGACCTTCAAGGTCTGTAGCGCCCAGCAAGTAAGTAAGTAAGTGTAAAGACAATATATAAAATATATTATTGAAGTTTAAAGTGTTATCACGTATTTGGTAACACGGGTGTATTTAAACCTTTAATCAAACAATTGAATTTTTTACATTGCATTGGCCTCCCAATAAATTTCAAACACTATAAAATAGTTAAATTTATTATTTGCTTCATAATTGAAGACAATTTAGAGTTAAATTCTATTCTGGCATTTACGGAATCGCTGTTCATCTCGGATTATTACTGTAGAATATGCACGATGCCTAAACAGGAAATACAATTTACAACTAAGGAAGATAAAACTAAACTAAGAACGTTGAGTACCTATGAAGCAAATGTGTCGCTTAATAATGTTTCTCTCACTGGTGCTAAAGAACGGTCAGTTTGGAATAATTTGGTCGATTTTCACGTAACTAAAAATTTCTGTTTGGACCGTGTTTAAAAATAAATATTAATAAATATGTCTACAATCAACTAAAACGTTTTATTTTGATGAGCATTATTATGCATATAGAGTTGATAAAAGAATTATATTGTAAACAACATCAAAAATAAATTTGAATGGGATTGGTGACCAATATGTTATTTGTAATAACTAGATTTAAGACATTTAATTTGTTAAAAATATTCTTTTGATAAAAGTTATAATAAAGAAAAACAAAGTAATTATATTCAATTCTAGTTATATCAGAAGTAGCAACATAATCTAGGTACTGATAACACTGCCCAATATTTCATATACATTCATAGATATCCGATAAACGCAAAATTATAAAAACTATACAATTATTGATAGTTTCAATTGTTCGATTGATCCACAATGTGATTGATTGATTGATTGATCAATTTGTGTTTCACAAAAATATGTTTTAAATAAATTTTTGAATAAACCTACTATCTGTATCACCTCTATAAAAACATTGATCTTGTATAACATCAAGAAAAACAAACATTTCCGAATCAGGTCCCATACAGACAAATCAATAATGAATATTCAGTGAAAGAGAAATATGTCCGAGAATGATCAATCACTCACAGGCTTATATGAAGCCTTCGCTTACAAGCTATGCATTCCATTCAACTCTCATTGCCGCTTAAGCTCAGTTAAGTAGACAATACATAAACCTTTTACAATTTCCATTGCAGTGTGCTCATGAGTCCGTCCATAACAATATAACCTAAATGTAAAAGGCCCTTATTATTTCAAGAAAAAAATTAGTGATCTAATTAATTTTGTCATGAACCGCTCTAAGCAGGATGGCTCTAGTACCGAATTCCTTGGAAAACCTAACAATAAAAAATAGGGTATTAAATTATGCTAATTTTAATTGAACAGTATATAGAATAAGATGAAATGATCAATTCCATCTATCTATCAAAAATGTAGTATAGAATTAGACAATTTTATCTTTGATTAAATTGTTTTTCAATAGCCTTGGAGTTGAAACTTAATATAATTTTATTGGTGAGGTACAGTAAGTTGCTTTAAATAACACTTATGTGATCGTTGTCTAAGACTTATGTACGTTATAAATAAAAATGTAATCAATAATCATAATATTAAAAATTATTAGCTTAAAACTAACAATTATTTGTTTCTTCTGGAAGAAATTTGTCAATTTTTTGACTTATCACATATTCATCAACTCAACTGCTACAAAGTATCTATAATCAGTTCAATTGTGTTATTTTTTTTTTACTTACACTCTTATTCTGAATCGTATATTCATCAAAATTTGGTGATATTATTATGTTTGAAATTGAATTGCTAACTGTAAAATACTTGAATATGCAACTAAGTATGTACTCGATTACTGAACAATTAACCCATTACTGCCTATTGGGTATTTAAATACCCAAAAACCTTAGTGCATTAAAATAGCTATATCTGCCGTTGGGTAATAGATATTGAGTTAGTTTTTTTATTAGAGAGAAAAAAGGCGGGACCATAATTCGTTCTCAGTGAGCTAATCAAAATTCACAAGAACTGCCGTTGTTAGTGGGACTCAAAAACTAAGGATTTTTTAAGCCCCATAAAATATGGTTTTTGAGAAATTATTGGAAAATGGAAAAGTCGGGAAAATTTCTAAAGATCACTTAACTTCAAACTTTCTCAATCTAATAAAATAAATTTTTTTTGGATTTCAGTATTTACGTCGTTTTTAGAGATGACTTACCTTTATGGGTATTTAAATACTCAACCGTCTTAAGCATGAAAAAATTCTTATAAAAATTAGTGAAAAAAAAAACAATTTATACTTTTATGAAAGTAAAGCACAATTCACAGTGTTTTTTTTTGAAGAAATCTAAAAAAGTAAATTATATTTAAATAATAATATTGTAAAATTAAATTTTAAAAACTATTTTGTAAATTTACTTCGCTTTCTTAATTTTAATTTTGTTTCGTGGTACATCCTAATGATAGTTAAAAAAGCATTTCGAACAGTAATCGAACGG
Source organism: Argyra leucocephala (assembly GCA_963942445.1). Lineage (NCBI taxonomy): Eukaryota > Metazoa > Arthropoda > Insecta > Diptera > Dolichopodidae > Argyra > Argyra leucocephala. The sequence continues at coordinate 15,401,945 of OZ012679.1, read as the reverse complement.
AAAAAGTAATCGAACAATTTTTGCAACCAAATTGTGTTTTAATACCACATTGTCTACAATGACTGCGTTCAGGCATTTTCTCCACTATATCGTCGGTCGACACAATCCATGCGTTTTGCCATTTGTTGGGCATTAACAAGTACACGCCTACATGAACGGCTGACTACTTGTGGTAGTGTTACTAGTGATTCCACCACGTTTAATTTATTCAAATATACCCATAGAAGTCACACCTTCATACCTTGCGCAGAAAACATGAAGCTTCCATGTATTCACCATTGCGACATCAAATGCATTTGTGAGCCATTGGGCCAATACCATTTTTTACCACGAACTTTAATTCGATAATTGTTCATAGTAATATCAAACAGATCAACAACATCCATCCGTTTATTATATTCATGAATGACCAGTGGCTGGTTAATTTTTATGTTACGATTTTTTCGGTCGTACCGCTTTGTATGGAACATTCGGCCATGTCTCAAAAAATTGGACATTATAGTAATTTAAACAGAATTATATAAATCTTAGCCTACTAATTAGTTTTACATAACACTACATTTGAAACATTTGTATAACTTTATCAATTCACTTTTGAATTTACAAAAACCTGAAAACACAACGGTCAAACTTCAAATCATGAGATAAAGTGAAAAAGTTAAACAACATTTTAAATCTTACAATACAGAACAATTATATATTTTGTCATATAATCCACTATCCATCAATAGGATATCAGATCAATAGATATCAGATGGATCTTTTATTTCATATAGATTATTCCTACTTGAAATAATAAATCTATGAAATTTTAATTTAAAAAAAAAAAAAACTAAAAAATTTATATAAAATGTAGCAGCGCTAACGCCGATTGGGTATTTAAATACCCATTCCAAATCTCAGGCGTGGCAAAAACTATAGGTCTAAATTTTTTCCAGGCAACTTCTATGACCTCTATGACCATCCTTAGAAAATTTCATAATGATTGTACGACGGGATCTATGAGCCGGCTTTAATGGGTTAAAATAAACTTTCTTTTTTTAAATTAGGGATTGAAATAACAAGTTCTATACAGAACATGAGCAACCTAAAGAAGTCTATTGTATATCTGAATTTTAATTTCAAGTTATTTTTTTCTGTATATTTGTTTCAGTTCGAAGTATTTGTGGTTAGTCAATGAACTCATTATTGATAAATAATAAAAACATTCCTATAGTTAGTTTTTCAGGCTTAAATAATTTTAATTAACCTCTTGACCGAATTCGGTTATTAGACTATCATTAGAAAACTAAAATTAGTTAAACACTCCAACTTGGCTAAAAATATTAAGTCAGAAGCAGTGTAACCAACAGACTAATGTATAATATCCTGCAGATAATAACAAGGGTATAATAATAACTGTATATATATAAGAGTGCTTTATCACTATCGTATAACCCCATCTGTGGGGCATAGGGCGGAATGTAACTGGTATTTATAACATATCAAACTCCACTGTACTCGTAAAAAAAATAAACCGTTTTAAAAAATGATTTAAAACAAAAATTGCGTATGCATTCGTTCTACATTGGTTTTTTTTATAACTCTCAATATTCAACTTCTAAAATTTTTAAAGAGAAATTGAAGTAATGATGATATTGATGTCAGTGATAATAGTAGTAGTATATAGTAATGGAATTTATGTAATTTGATAGTGGCGCTGGCTCTCATAATAATATCAATTTTTTGATGAAAGACAGTCAGTTAAGATGTATATACATATCAAAACTAGCTATAACGGTATATTCTATAAACCATCATTATATTTATATAATAACGGTACATTTATATTAAATTATACTTATACTGAAAAAAAAAAAAAATATTTCTATATGATATTATAATAATAATAATATGATTGTCCGTGTTGTATTTATGTGTTATAAGAAAATATTTGTAATTTTGATTGGAACGATAAAAGTTTACATTAAGGATTTTAAGGATATTATTATGATAAAAATGATAAAGAACTAATATTATATATTTATTCATCTATATACATATATATATATGCATTAGAATCTTTTGAAAGGATATTTTTTTTATTTTTGTTCTTATTGTTTTTTTTTTTTCGATTTGATTTTTTGATTGTTGTTTTCATTTCGCTTTACTTAAGTTTTGTGTTTATAACAAATTATTCTCTTGTGTGGGGGTGGACTTTTCAACTTCTTCATAAAAACATATTATTATATATGGTAGGTATATATATATATATATATGTGTATAATTTATTATATATGTGCATATTATACAATATATGATAGGTCCTGATGGGCTATTTAGAATTCATCGAAAGTCATAAATGCTTTTAAGGCAAAGTAAAAGAAAATAAAAATAAGAAAACAGAACAACACCAAAATCAAAAATAAACTTTCTTTCTTATTATTAATTTTATTTGAATGTATTAGTTACAATTGTTTATATGTATTCGATGGTATTATGTGGGATTTTTGTTGTTTTCATTTTTAATTTTATTTTTTTTTTTTTGGGAAATGATTTCGAAATGAAAATAAAATCAAAAAAGATACAAATCATTGTTGAACATTACGACAACCTGTCGCCTTTATTCGTTTTTTTTTTATCATTCATTATTGTTGTTGTTTGTTTTTATTTTTTTTTTGAGAAAAAATAAAAGTTTTGGTTCATCGGATATTAAAAAAAAAAAAAAAAAAAAAAAAAAAAAAACAAAAAAAAAATTCACAAAGGATATAGAAAAATAGAAAAAAATAAAAAACTATAGATAAGAAAGAAAGAAAAATTATTTTCGTCTCTTTCATTTTTGTTTTTGTTTTTTTTTAACAGTAATAGTTTATAGTTTTTCGTTGAAGGAAAATATCGCGTAGTACACTTAAGGAAATGTAAAACTAAATTCTGTATTGTATTAATAATTGTGTAGCTTAGAAGCAAACCGAGGTCTCTTCCACTTTAAAAAAAAATTTAAAGATGTGGTTTTGCTTATGTTCTAAATTAAAATTGATTTAATTTCTAATATTTCTATTCCATGCCTTATTCCAAAATGTTTCTATTCCATGCTTTCGAGTGTAGCCGAAAATGTATCTATTCCATACTTTTTGTTAAAATATGCATGCCTTTTCCTTAGAAATTCGATTCTAGGAAATAAACAGTAATAAGATAAGTAACAAGAAAAGTCTATTCCTATTTTGTCGCGAAATTAAACAAAATAATATTATGATAACAAAATTTTGTTGAATATTGAATACCGAAAGGATAACAATTATTATAATGTAAGTCTAATTATTATAATAGGTTTGTCCAATAATCTACAGATATAATTTTAAATTTTAACCGTTACAACTTAATTTTATTTACATTTTTGTGTTGTTATACTTTGACACTTTGTCATTTTTATTGATTACAAATAAAACTTTAGTTAGGGTTATTATTTTATGGTTGATGTGGTTTGTGAAATAATACAAGTTATTTTTTATCAAGTTTAAATATTTATAGTACAATAAATCAATTCATTTTTGTAAAATTAAAATCAAAAGTAAAATTAAAAATTAAAAATGGCGCAAAAACAATTAAAAAATTATTTTTTTCTTTGGTTGTAATAATCATAAGTTAAATAATTTGATTTGAAATTTGTTGACGTTTAAAAACTTTATATAAGATTATTATCAGGTAAAAAAAATGTGTAAATCAGCATATGGGCATTCATATATGACACGTGACATATATAGAAAACAACAAAGAGTACAAAAACCTCGATCCCTCAAATCCCGCCAATCAGAATGAAAAATGGTGAGAGATAATAAAAATAAAGTTGAAACATTCGCAGATCATCTTGAAGGAATTTTTTGTCCAAACGAGACAAATTCGGATGATCTCACTGAAGAAAATAATAATTGGCAAGAAAATGTCATATTGCCATTCTCACAGAGAGAAATATTTGAACAAATTAAAAAACTGAGAGATAAAAAAGCTCCAGGTTTTCTATCTAATTACATCGGAAGTCCTGAAATAACAATGCTAACACGCATTATAAACACTGCTATAAGAATAATGTATGTGCCGAATATGTGGAAAATAGCAGAGATAATTATAATACCAAAAGCAGGTAAGTCCACAAATGAAGTCAAATCCTACAGACCAATATCACTACTACCAATAATATCAAAATTATTTGAAAAACTATTATTGATTCGAATGAGACCGATCATAGCAAACAGTAATCTGATTCCAAATTATCAATTTGGTTTTAGATCTAAACACTCGACAATCGATCAAATACATAGAACAGTGGACATAATAGCTTTAGAAGAAAGGCAAGTATGTTCCACTGTATTTCTAAATGTAGCCCAAGCTTTTGATAAAGTATCGCATCGAGGCTTAATAAATAAACTAAACAATATGTTACCTAAACAATACGTAGATATACTCTCATCATATCTAGAAAACAGACTATTCAGAATAAAAACAAGACAAAGAGTATTCTACTATTAGAGATATTAAAACGGGTGTGCCTCAAGGTAGTATTCTTGGTCCCATATACATGTATTTGTTCTACACCAATGATTTATCACAAATGGAAAGTATAACTGTAAATTATATATTATTAAAACTACATTCGCTGACGATACTGCGTTGATGGCAGTAGGATCAAATATTGAAGAGGCTAAAAATAAATTGCAAAGAGCAAGCGACAAGCTATACCACCTCTGGACAAAGAAATAGAAAATTAAACTTAATGAGTTAAAATCGGTACATGTAAATTTTACAAATAAAAAATTAGAAAATCAACCATTGGTAAATCTGTATAAAATATACCCCAAGAAAACAATGCTAAATACTTAGGAATGACATTAGATGTCAAACTTAGATGGAAAGAGCACGTCAAAAAGAAAAAAATTTGAGCTTGAAAATAAATATAGAGAAATTCTCTTAGGTCGGAATTCTAAATTACAAGATTTTGTTATATAATTAGATAATCAAACCGATATGGTTGTACGGCATACAAATATGGGGATGTGCCAAATGAACACATGTACTTTGTATACAAAAATTCCAAAATAAAGTCTTGCGAAACATGATAAATGCCCCTTGGTATGTTCGCAACAGTGATAAAATAGTGAATAAACTATGTTACATTGTAAAGTGTTTTTTCACTTTTTTTTTGTACGTAGACAGTGTTCTAATATTATAGTCCCTTTCTTCATTATAGTATATTGTTGTTGATATTTAGTCACATCTGCCCACGACGAAAGAAATGACGAAATTTATTCGTGTTCACTCAATTTCTTCAAAGAATATAAATACAAAATAGAGCCTATTTCTATTTCGTTTTATTTCTGTGTTCTAAAACTGACATAGACCCTTAATCTGATCGATGATTCGTCATTATTCGCGTTTGTAATCGACTGTCACCGCTATCGGTAGCCTGAACTACGATTGCATAATGACATTTAAAATAAAAATTTTTGACATTTGGAAAATTTTATTCTTTAAATGTACACAAGTGAAGCAGGTTGTATTTAAAAACAAAAGTGAATAATATAATAGTGAAAAACAATTAAAAAATAATTAAAATGACCTCAGCGCAGATCCAACCACTTCTCTGGTGTTTAGTTGGCGGATCAAGTTTATTTAGTTCTGCTGCGTACTTCGCCCATTTTGATAACAACGTAGATTTTTTATATTGGCCCTTTGCAATAATTGAAGGATTACTTTTCATTATATTCACCAAACTCTCCAATTGCGTTTTATTACTAATTTGTTTCCTAGAGAACAAGAAGCGATTATAATCGATTGTAAGCGTCAAAATCGTCGATCATGCTACCGATGCGCCGCCAAGTGTCATAAATTTGACGATGAAAAAATTAAGCGTCATCTTGCGTTAATTAGAATATAATTTATTCGAAATATCTCTTTGGTCGTGTCTAGTGGCTTATAATAATACAAAATTAGAACTATACAGCTCTAATTGATTATTGTTTGATTTGTTTTTTTTTTTCATTTTCTATTTTACTTAAAATAATTTATCTGGTGGTGATATTATAATTTATAGTTTCAAGTTTTAAGTAGATTTGTATACTAAACAACATAATTAAACTACAACATAAAACGTTGGCTACCGTGATGACCAGTAATACACAAATTTTCCTCCTCTCAGATACAAATGTATCAGCAGTGAACATTCCCATTATAGTCGTCAGGTAAACATTTTCTCCGTCCCAAATGTATGTACTAGTGACAAAATCAACTTTTTTATTATTAAATTTTTTTATTGAATTAACAAAATTTTCGAAATCACATGAAATACAGAACACCAAATTTGATTCCGAGTCCATTCCAAATGGATTACAGAACATGGTCATTAAAGTCATTAAAATAACTATATTTTATCAATAATTTAATATGTAAAAATATTCGTCTATGTCTACGATATTTTTAACTCTAACCAAATAAGTGTGGTACATGGAGACGAAAACAGGAATGCGCTCATTAGTGATACATTTATAGCTGGGAGAAGGTAAATTTGTATATCACTGGTGATAATGGTACATATGGGGATGAAAATGAAAATGTTCACTGGTGATACACCGATAGCCTACGTCATAATTAGATTTTGCTTTTATGAATAGTAGGTGTTAATTATTGTTTGTCTGCCAAGACAATAATTATTGTTTCTTTTTATTACACTAAAAATGTCTTTAAAGTGTCAAATTACATAAATGAAATCTTTAAAAAAAAATCTCGAATATTACAAAATCCTGAAAAACAATTCTGAACTTATAGCTATACTAACAATCAGAAATTTGTTTCAATTTAACTATTAGAAAAAAAAATCCGAAAGCAGGGTTGTATAAAGCCAAAACATTTTTTCACGATTTTGTAATATTCGGGATTTTTAGCGAGAAAGATAGGCGTAAATATAAACTTTCATTATTATTATAATTGAGCAGTCTATAGAACAATTTTGTATTAAAATCTTGAAATTTAAATAGACGATATTCTTGTAAGTGAAACTTACTATTAACACGATCGATTTTGGTAGAGGAAAATGTGATGAACTCGCATCACGCTAAATTGTGAGTCACTAATGTTATTAATATATACTTTTATATACATTTTAATATTGGTACAAAAAAAAATTTTTTTTTTTTTGCTGTTTTTCTTTTATTTTTTAGATACATACAGACAGTATCCACGTAGAAAGTGATTGGAAACATAGATGTTACGTCTAAAAGTTTTGTTCAATATATGCAAATATGAATATTGAATAGAGTAGAGACAATGTGTGTGTATTTGGGACCGTGTCATATGAACTACATCTTCTAAGTGGTGACTGGTGGAAAGTGCCAAGTTCAAATACAATTCAAGTTCAATGCTTTTACATTCCAACTAATATTAACTCAAATACTGAATCATTGGTTAGTGTTAGTCTTTTGGCAAACGCACTACATCAAGTTTCAAGTATTAAAAACTTGCTTAATAAACAACTACTGCATCTCCTATTTACTTCCTATTGGGTAAATGTATCAAATATTATGGCTTCAGTGCAGTGCATATTTTAAAAATTGACAATCACCATCCTCCATTCAGCTTCATTTATCATTTTAATAGTTCCAAAAAATCTTCTGAGAATGTTTCATATACATATAATTTCAATAAATCAAATTTCTTATTGATCAATAACTGCTTTCTCTCAATTGATTGCGACTTTCTACTAAACATGGACATTAATAACGCCTTAGATAGATGCTATGAAGTTGTGTATCATGGGTTTAACATGTTTATTCCCAAAAAACTTATCAGAAATATTAATTCGAGTCCTCCATGGTATGATATTGAACTTAAAAAGCTAAGAAATAAAAAGAATAGAGACTGGAATGCACATTTACAAAATAAAGATGGCATTTCTTATTTGAATTTCGTAAATTTGTATAACACTTTTCAATCTTTATTAAATTTTAAATACAATACCTATATAAGTTAATTAGCTTCCGAAATACGGACCACTTCTGAGTCTTTCTGGCGACTTGTTAATTCTAAAAGAAAAACAGATTAATGTCCCAATTATATGACATTTAAAAATCAAACATCTAATGATGCAATGCAATATCTAACTATTTTAGAAAATTTTTTGAAAGTAATTCAAATTGATAGATCCGAGTCCCATCTCACAAAGCCCTCGAAATTTTTTTTTTTTTTTTTAACTTGGCTTTTCTCCTTGTCTATGTCGACTCTCGTCTGAAATCGTATAGTAAAAAAGTCGTTCAAAAGGTGGTTCAATTGTAGTATCAGACGACACAACGATAATTAATAGGTGAATCTTTGCTGTTTACAACAATGAAAATTACAATACAAATAAAATAAATTTGTTTTAGAACAAGTTCGATTTATTAATTAATATTCAATCTTGATACATAGACATTTTATATCACCATTGTATCTTATAAATATTATTATGATTGGATCAGGAAGTTGTATATAAGTAGTCTACTAACACTATAAATACCTACTGATGAGTTCTAGTAGTGTTATGATGAACGAAATAATTTCTGAAAATAATTTTGTTTAATAAAAATAAGGTAAGTAAGGTAGTGTAGTATAGCTATCAGGTTTGCTAAATTGTACTTAAAATATCACTTCCTACTTTATTTTAATTTCTTTCAGTGTATTTCAAATCATTTTAGAAAATAAAACAAATAATATATTATTATGTAGGTACTATATATTATATTCATATACACAGGGTTGTCCGGTTTAGAGCAAAAACTTTTTAAGGGGTGATTCCTTGGAGTATTTTAGGAAAAAAATTGTTTTAGAAAAGGGGTCTATCTTTAAATTTACCTTGGCTACAGATGGTTAAATAAAATCGGATTAAAAAAATTATGTCTAAAGAATATCAACTACAGCTCAGAAGAAATTGAAACTAGAACTACATCTTCATCATAGATTTTTCTTAGAAATAATACACCTAATTAACGGTATATGCTGAATGAATATCAGACTTACCGTTTTCGAATAATAACTGCATGAGCTTAAAATTTTGCTTTTAAAAAACTGAAAGTTTTGTAAAAAACGTTGATTATCTCGAAAATTTTTTTTTTTTTTTTTTTTATTGTCTTGATGCGTTACATCATCCCCTACCAGTTTTTGATACACAACTTTCATATCAAACTTGCCGTTTTTCATGTAAAGTCATATAAAATTTCATTAACCCTAACTAATTTCATGTAAAGTAATATAAAATTTCATTAACCCTAACTAATTTCATGTAAAGTAATATAAAATTTCATTAACCCTAACAAATTTCAGTAATTTTAATTAATTTTGACTAAAAAATAAAATTGTTGCAATATTCAACTCTCAGTTATTATTTTTCTTACTAAAACATGGGTTACCCAAATATTAAATACGACTGTACCTGAAAAACGGCAAGTTTGATATGAAAGTTGTGTATGAAAAAGTTGTAGGGGATGATGTAACGTATCAAGGTAATAAAAAAAAAAAAAAAAAATTATCAAATTTTTTCGAGATAATCAACGTTTTTTACAAAACTTTCAGTTTTTTAAAAGCAAAATTTTAAGCTCATGCAGTTATTATTCGAAAACGGTAAGTCTGATACTCATTCAACATATACCGTTAATTAGGTGTATTATTTCTAAGAAAAATCTATGAAGACGATGTTGTTCTAATTTCAAATTCTTCTGAGCTGTCGTTGGTTTTAGACATAATTTTTCTAATCCGATTTTCTTTAACCCTCTGTGGCCCAGGTAAATTTAAAGATAAACCCCTCTTCTAGAACAATTTTTTTCCTAAAATACTCCAAGAAATCACCCTTTAAAAACTTTTTGCTCTAAGCCGGACCACCCTGTATATATATAATATATATTTGTGTTAATTTAACAGAGATTTCCTATAACACATTAGATGACAGCATTTTATATATCGAATTTTTGTATTTTTAAGCATCAAACTAAATTAAAATAAACAAAACGAAATAACAAAAGTCATAATAAAAATAAATATATTTATATATTATATTATATACATAATATATAATATATAAATGATATGAATAAAAAAATAAATTTATTAACTTATTATAATATTTTTTTGGAAAAATTATAAATGAAAAACTAAGGAAAATTTTCTTTTATGTTTTTATATTTTTTTTTTTAATTTTTTTTTTTTTTTATTATTTTTTTTATTATTGTTTTTTTTTTTTTGTTTTTATAGAAACTTACATATGTGTTATTTTGTTTTGTTTCATAATATAATAAATAATAAACAAATTATGAAATTTTGAATTTTTTATTATAGTTTGAAAATTAAATGAGCAACAAAATAATAATTTACAGCAGCAGATAAAAGATTTAGAAAATGGTAATGGTACAGGATAAAGAAAAATAAAAAAAAAAAATAAAATAAAAAGTAAATAGTTTTAATTTAAGCACGTGTTTTTAATTTTTTGGATTCAATAACATTGAAATTTTAATATTTAATAATAAATAAAAATAAATTTAAATGGAGTGGAAAAATTAGTAATTGTGGAAAACAAAAATATAAAATATGATAAAAAATATAATATCTAATTGGATATTTATTTTTATCAAGTCAATTATTTAGTATAAAACAAAAAATGATGACTTGTAAGAAGGCTCTAAGAATCTTCTTTTTATATAAAAGTATAAATTAATGTAATTAAACTTTTTTCTCGTATTTATTAATTGAGGTATTGAAAAATTAGGATGTTGTCGTTGTGAACTTAAGGTTTAAAAAATAGCTTATATGATGTTATAAATTATTGGTTTCTGATATTTTTGGTTCAAATTTAATTTCACTTGATTTTACATATTTTTTACACTTTATAAGCTAAATTTAATATTTTTTAGACTTTATAAACTTACTAGCTTTGTAACCCGTCATAAATGACGGAAGCAAAATAAATCCTATTTTCTTTTTTTCTTTCATTAGATTCTTTATTCCGAAATTACAGTACTTATGTTTATATCACTTTTTATTTATTTTTATTTATGTTTATGTTGGCCTAACACTAATCTTTTTTTTTTTTATATAACAGAAAAAGAAGTACCATACCAACAAATTTGTATAAAATGTTTGTATTTTTGTATGGTATACTCGTACTCACTTCCATTTAGTTATAATTCGTTAGTTGGGTTCTATTTAGTATAAATTATACCGTATTAGCGTTATTGTGGCCTCTGGGAGAGCAAATTTAAAAATGGGATCTTATTTTCATATAAATTTTGTCTTTTGTATACTGTATAGGGATCTTATTTTGCTATATGAATAAACTGTTATTATGGTATTGTGTTATTTTTAAAAAAAATATTCAAAATTTTGTATCTAAATTGGTAAAATTTACAAAAAATACAAAAACATTTTCATCAATAATTTTCAATTTAAAAAAAACAATGTTTTATTATCCGACGTAGAAGTAGAGTTTATTATCCTACTCTACTTCTATCAAATTCTATTGATTGAACAGTGAACCTGAACAGTGAAGTGAACAGTGAACACTTAACACTGAAAATAAAATAATATTTTTGGAATGGAGCATCCAGAACATACAGAATACAGATACAGCAAATAATAAAAAAAAACAAAAAAAAAACAAAAATAATTTTTTTTGAGTGAAGTGAGTTACGCACACAATAATGACAAAAATAAAAGGTATAAACAATAAAGTAGTATAATGTATAATATTATACAATACAAATATGCTGATACACATGTATGTTATTGTGTATAATTTTAAGTAATAAGAATAACCTTTGAGTGAATTACGTTTTTTTTTTGTGTTAAATGCTGTTTGCCTTTTGGTTATTATACCAAATTAAACTATTGATTAAATTTCTATTAGTCCTTATTATTATAAATCAAAAAAATTATTTGTTTTATTTATATTATTATTATTATTTTTTATTTTTCCTTAGTACTTGCGAAGAAGACTAACATTAAATTAAAAAAATATAGTTCATGCAATCAATTTTTCCTGCAAAGGTTCAGCATGGTAATCACAGGCATCACAGGGGTTAAAAAAAAAGCACCAAAGCAATTTGTATATATATGCATTTGTATACATATATGCATTTTGTATATGTGTTGGAGCGTTCCGTCGAACTTACAAACATCCAGATAAATGCAGAATAATATATATATAATATTATAAAGTCTAAAATATTTTTTGCTTATTGGACTTTACAAACTCAATTTAATATTTTAATTTTATTATTTCTGTGACAACAAGTACTAATAATTTTAGAGTTTAAATAAAAGTTTGAAAATCAATCAAATTTTGATAGTAATGATTGAATTCTAATGATAAACATACTAGTTGGTAATGTAAATACATTCACTTTATTGTTATAATGGGAGACCTTCTTTTGTGATGACTAATATATAATTTAGGGAACTACAAATTTGTACAAATATTATTTACAAAAATATATTAAATACAAAAAACCAGTTACATAACATAAAAAAATTAAAAAAATTTATATTAAAAATCAGAAATGAAAAGAAAGTAAAAAAATATAAAATTAAAACATAATATTAGAAATCCCCTGAAAGACAAAATGAGCCCCTTAGTGTTTGTATTTTTAATTTTGTAACGAATATTCAACAGCTCGCACCTTGTAACTCTACTTTTTATTTAATTAAACTGACTTTTGTTGCCAACAGGTTAAATGAAAACGTCATTCGCTCCCTTTAAGACCCATCCCACATATTTGTGTGGGTAATATTCAAACTGCAATAAAAAGTTACCAGATTCACATAGAAATATAATTTTGATCTTGTTTTTTTTCTTACTATTTTTTCTTTTACTTTCTCTTTCATTGGAAGTAAAAATATAGTAGTTTAGTATGGTTTAATGCGCGTTGAAGTAGGACATGAGTGATTAAAAGTATTAAAGTATTTGCTTATATATTTTTAATAAAATATATTTTTGTTTTTAAAATTTTGTGTAACTTTTAGGTAAAAAATTATTTTGTATTTAATTTTTTGTTATATTTTAAATTCAAAATTTGTACAAATAGGCAGAACTATGGCAGTAAAAAGTAAGTATGTAACACAATTGTGTGGGTTTGGATTTACTTCAATATAAATATTTTTTGCTTATTATATATAGTCACACGATTGTGTTTGTTGGGATTTTTCATATACTTTTAAAAAGATATTAAAATGCGCAATTATATTAACTTCGTTCACGTTTAATTTTGAATTGTTTCTAAGTGAATTGTGTTTTTCACTATATTTTTAACTGAAATATTTAAAATTTCTGATCCGAAAGATATGGAAAGCTTTTTCCGTTTGATGAATGAAAATTTTCTGGTTCTTTTTTGTATTTTGGCTGTATTCCTCTCCCCCAAATGAGGCTTTACCGGCAACATTGACTTAGACAAGATATTGTACCTTTAAGCATTTCCAGAAATCGTCTATTCGATTTGAGAAAGTACATACACTATTTTGATGCCATAAATCTACTATCGCGAGGCAGACAACAAATTATTATAATAATAGATGATGTAAAAAATCGCTGGCTTGTCTTACCTCGACATCACACATTAGTCCGTGGATGTTTTCGTTTATAGGGCGATGTCCAACATACTTGAGACAATATGCAAAAAACAAACTGCGTCTAGATGGCATGATACTCGACTTTGAAATATACCCAGGGAACATCAACGCCTCTGTCAGAAAAATATTTGGGTTTGAGAGCGGTAGTAATATTACATTTAAGATAAACTATTCCCGAATATAGTTGTATTTGTTTTTATAGATATTTTACCGGTTTACCGCTTCTGAAAATTTATAGCGACATGAAGCTTTATGGAAGCGGGCGAATACAAGCGAATAAAAATAGGCAATTTCCCAAAAACAAGGATATGAAGCAAGGAGAATCTGTTCAGCTTGTAAGGAGCGACGATAAAATTAGTTCAATGAAATGGAACACACAAATGCGTTGGGATGGCATTCACAGTTTTTGGAAAAAATTATGAGGAACAAGTTATGCGAAGTTCATGGGCGAAGTCGCTTGAGTACTTAGTTGTACTTAACTTGAGTACTTTAGTTGTAACTTGTATTATTTAGTAGTTCCATTTTTGTTTTCTATAGAATAAGCTTTTTAAAATATTGACATTATTTTATTTTTAAAGATTTTTTTTTAATTGTTTTTTTATTATTCTTTCTTTATATTATAATTTTTTTAATTTCCGTTAAATTATAATGATTTTTTTAAGTTTGGTAAACTAGAAGAGAGAACTAAATTATAGTTTACAAAAAAAAATGTAATATATAGTATAAACTGAATAAAACACATTCATGTGGGTTCATTTGCTGCTGAACGGCTAGCCGCAGTTCTGTACAATTTTATATTTAAGTTTTTCAGCACATATTCAAAATGTTTAAAATTTCATTACAAACGGATAAAGGAAAAATTATTGGGACTTAAAGGTATAAAATTGTAGTATGAAAATACAAAACAATGACATAATTACACATTCATATTATTTGGTTTTGTGTTTTGATGAATTCTAAAGAAATGAAAATATTGAATTTAATAAAAACAAAAAACGAAGCAAAGAAAAAAGTTAACTTTTAAATGAAAAAATAAAAATAGGTGAATCGGATCAAAGATTGAATTGAAACGAAAAGTGAAATAGCTCAAAACCAGCTCTAAAATGTTATATAAATCTAAATTTAGTTATGGTATCGTTGCTGTTGAAAAATCTGCTATATCTGGAGATAAATTTAGAAAAAATCTCCTTTATTATATATATAATTTTCTGCATTTATCTGGATGTTTGTAAGTTCGACGGAATACTCCAACACATATACAAATTGAAATATATATACAAATTGTAACATCATGTAATTGTCATAAACAGAGTATCTGTTTTTTATTGCTTTTATATGCCATCAGTCATTTGTCATCTGTCATCTGTCATTTTTCATCTGTTATTTATTTATTTATTTATTTATTTCGAGCTTAATTCAAGCAAGTTACAATAAATCATACTTAAATTAAATTTATAAACTAAAAATTAAACATTCAAAAAAGAATTACCAAAAATTAAATAAAAAAAAAAAAATAACAAAATTTTAATATTATAACAAAATTAAAAAAGAAAACATAATCTTATATTTAACAATAATTAAAAAATAAAAATGAAAAAACTTCAATTAAGAAGACAGGTCAAAGATAAAAATTAGTTACACAAATACAGATTATTTTTTAATGATTGTTTAGTTAGGAAAAAGTTAATATAGGGTTTGTATGCATTACAGAGAGACATCATCCTATTAATTGGTTCATATTTACCGTAATTAGTCCGATGGTACTGCAAATTAAACATATTAGCAGTTCTTAGTCTAGAATGAGAACAATAATTAAGTTTAGCAAACAATTGGGGAGACGAAATGTTGGCTTTACTTAACTCAATTAGAAATACAATGTCAGCAACTTTACGCCGTTTTTCAAGGGTATTAAGATGAATTAAATTTAGTCGATGTTCATAAGGAGGTAATCTTAAAGGATCTTCCCAAGGAAGAAGACGTAAAGCATATCTAAGGAATTTTCTTTGAACCGGTTCAATTCTATCTATGTGAACACCATAAAATGGACACCAAACCTGACTAGCATATTCTAAATTAGGTCTAACCAAGCAGGTATAGAGGGATTTTAATACATACGGATCTTCAAATTCTCTAGCCCAACGTTTAATAAAACCGAGCATAGAATTGGCTTTGTTTAAAATATCTAAATAATGAAGATGGAATGAAAGTTTAGTATCGAAGAGTATTCCTAGGTCTTTAATTGATGTAACCTTTGGAATACTTTGGCTATTAAAAGAATATACATAAGAAATTGGGCATAATCGTCGTGTAAAAGTAATATAAGCACATTTATTGACATTAAGCTGCAGATTATTATACGAACACCAACTATAGAAACGATTCAGATCAGCTTGTAACGCTAATGCATCCTCTAAATTAACAACTTTTTTATAAATTTTCATGTCATCGGCGAAAATTTTAATATCTGTCATCTGTTATCTGTCATCTGTCATCTGTTATATGTGTCATTTGCCCATAATTTCATAATGATTGTCCTGTCATTCAAGTGTTACATTTAGATGACGCCATAGAACTTCTTACTTTTATTATGTTTTAATTAATTTCATTTTACAATTTGAATTTTACAGTAGAACGCTGCTATGATAGTAAAAATATAAAATTATTGTAAGCTTATATTATACATATAGTTAGATTTTGTTTTCATTAAAAATATTATTTGAATTTAGTATTTCTATATTAATTTAAATTGAAATTATTTTTTTGACTAACTTATATTATAATTAATTGAATACAATAGAATGTCTAAGAATATTGATTATTTAGAATTATTGTGGTCTTAGGATAATATATATGTTTAAATTTCAAATGATGGCAAATAAGATGTCGTTAAAATGATCGAGTAAATAACCCTTAGGGAATTGAAAAATTTGCACCTTACTACAAATATTCTGTTTATATGGTAATTAAAAACATTCTATTAATTCTAATTCTAAGGTATGATATTGATAAATTAATAAGCAAATACATATTTTTCTTAAACTTGAAATGAAAACTCTAAAAAAGGAAGAAATGCTAGAATTTATTTTGCTTCCGTCATTTATGACGGGTTACAAAACTAGTTTAGAATATTTCCCTAAATCAATTTTATGCGTATATACTGTTGTATATACAAACAAATTACATTATGCAATTTTTTTTTTTTTATTTATATATAATTTATATAATTTCAGATTGATATGAAAATTCGGTACCCTAAGCTTTCGCTGTCTGTATTGTTATGAATTTTACAGCATAATATCATACTTGTAAAATTCGAAAATACTAAATAATTAAAGTCAATTTTTGAAATTTTGTGATTTTGGTGTTTTGATATTTGATTTGAGATTATGTATTTGGGATTGTGACCCATCCATGTATTGTACATACAATAATATTTGGAACTGCTGATGATGGCTTATAAATGTTGAAAGATTAATCTAGGAAATATTTTGTCAGACATGGGTCCGTACCTAATGCAATTTATCAACTAAATTAATTTAACACTAGCTAATACGAATAAATTTTGATAGCTTTGTATAGTAACTCCCCCACAGTTGTACTAATAGTTATAACAAATGAAATTGAAATTCAAATTAATACAATTAAAATTTTTTTAATTTTTCGTTTTTTGTTATCAATCTCGGAATGAACAGCTCTAAAAATATTTTTTGAATTTTATCAGTTCCAACATATTTATTAAAAAAAATTTAAATTTTAAATAAACGCAATATAGTAACTAGCAAAGTTTTTTGTTTTTCAAATCATAGATCAAAATTAAAAGAGGCTAAAATTTATTACTCATATAAAACTAGAAACTAACACAAAAAAAACATAATAAAAACAGAAAACATAAACGAAGCGAAACATATAAATTTTTCTTTGCTTAAAATTGCACAAAAATAAAAAATAAAAAAAATAAAATAATAGAGAAAATAAATAATAAAGAGTGAGATGGCATTAGAAGAGGAAAAATCCAATAAAAATCCATCCTTGATTGTTAGACGTGCCTTTTTATTGCACTTAAGTATCACTTCAAAGTTATTTTCTTTCGATAGCTTTTTGAAGGATTTTTTTTTTTTTTCTATTTTTTATTTTTAATTTTTTTTTTTTGTTTTTTTTTTTTTGTTTTTTTTTTTTGTTTTTTTTTTTTTTTTTGTGTAACAAATTCAGGGAGACACACCATAAAGACTCTTCTGCTATACTATATATATATTATAAAAATTATATACGAGAATATAAAAAAAAAAAAAAATGAATGAAAAATGAAGAGTACAGAAATAAGATATATTATATGAGTAGTATGGTAGTAGTAGAGAAGAAGAGAGACGGAATAAATAAAAAGTAAAATCCAATTAGATTTTTATTATTATTATATTTTAATTGCATTTTAACCTCCACCATCCTATCAATGCAATTCCAATTAAAATATTCTTTACTTTTTGTATTTAATTTTGTTATTTTCATTTTTTTTTTGTTTTTGTTTTTTTTTTTTATTTAATTCCAATATTGTACACCAGAATAATAAATATAATTTGTGAAGAAGAAAATCGAATTGATTTGACGTATGTAATTTCAATA
Source organism: Argyra leucocephala (assembly GCA_963942445.1). Classification (NCBI taxonomy): domain Eukaryota; kingdom Metazoa; phylum Arthropoda; class Insecta; order Diptera; family Dolichopodidae; genus Argyra; species Argyra leucocephala. The sequence continues at coordinate 15,383,717 of OZ012679.1, read as the reverse complement.
TTATAATGTGTAATTGGAAAATTGAGTTTGTAATTATTTAGGTAGCTGTTTTGATAATTTTGATGAGGTCGTTACAATAGCAAACACTGAATAAGGAATGGATCAACAGTCATTCGATTACAATTGCGTCTATCCTAATCCAGATCATCTAATTTATTTAACAATATCATATTAAGTGAAGGAAATTTAAATTTAAATCAAAATATATGTAATTAACAAATTAAAATATTACTAAAGTGAAGTACGATCAATAATAATAAAACATTTAAAATGAAAGATATTAAATTATTTTGCAACACATTATAATAATTAAAAAATGAAATGAAAATGTTATTTCGTATTTTTTAATGTTCGGTAAGTCATAATATTTTAGAAAAAAAAAAAAAGAAAGACAACTGAATTAACGCCTTATTGTATAATAATTTAGTTGAAAAGGGGGTAATATTACGGTACCTACATTATTCAGCCGTACCGGTGAATTCGATCGAATAAAAATCGAGTACTCAATCGTAAATTTTCAACCGGCGAATTCGATTTAAAAAAAATTCGAATATTATTGATCGAAAATGTTCTCATTCAAAATTTTATAACATTTTTTTTTTTTTTTTTTTTGTATATTTCTAAAACAGCAATCTAAATTTATATTTTTAATTTGAAATTTGAACTTATTTGACATAAAAGTCATTACATTTTGTTATATTTCTTTTTTGATAACATTTTTTGAAATGAGTACAAAATTAGTCTTTCGATCGAATTCATCGTTTCATCGAAATTCTCATCGAATCGAATCGAGAAATTCGAATAATTTTATATCGAATTGAATTCACCGGTACGGCTGATTACTTATATATAATAATACTTATATTATTATTTATGCGATATATTATTACTTATACGGTATATCATACTTAAACAATCATTTTTTTAAAAGGGCGTAGCAGCCACAGTAATCCCTTGACGTCCAACATTAAGATAATTATGGGCCATAAGCGATCAGCTTCACAACATCACTACACAAACAAAATTGTTCCATATACGCATATTGTTTCTAATAATTTTCTATAGTGGTATTTGCCACTTTCCAATCCAGTGAAATCACTTCATGAGTCTAATTGGTTAATCTGTTATTGCACAGCTTAGTATACTCGTTAATATAATATTTTTGCATTTCCTGTTCTTCAGCCACAATAAACACAACATCCAACAATCAAATAATTACAAACCTAGACAATTATAAAGGATAAAATGAAGTCATTAACAACAAGCTGGAACTTATTTTTAAAAAAAATCAATCAATTCAAGGCAATAATTTTCAGAAATTGAAAAGTGAGGTTATACCTTTTTCAATAAATTACTGAAAAATGAGGTGCAGTATAATAGAATAGAATTGGGAAATATTAAACAATTTTGGTATAGCTGAACTACACCAAATTAAAATTATAGAAAAACCGTCAACGGAGTCTAACTAAACGTTTGATGTGAACAAATTTAAAGAAATATACAAAACTACAGCCAATAAAACCCATAAGTCAGGTGAATAAAATAAAATAATACTAGAGACCCCTATTTATTAATTATAATTCTAGTCTATATATATATGATTATATTAATTATAATACTGATATTTTTCACTATCAATCCGTAAGCATTAATGTTTTAATAAGAAGTAAGCTATGGTTTAGTATGGTTTGAAAAAACAAAATACTTCTTAATTACCATGCCCTTGCTACCTTTTCCCTATATTAAATCAATATATTTTTTTTTTATTAACTTATGAACACTTTTCAATTTAGATAAACAATATTTTTTTATTTTGTATTTTTTTAATGTGACAGTAACTTAGGTAGAATTACCGTTTTGTGCTTAATTTAAGTACGGTAAAATTTTTTCGAGTATTTTTATTTGCAAAATTTAAACAAAGTATAATAATAAATTAGTAAATGATTTTTATAAAACTGTTCAACCTTCTTTTTATGAAAATTTAAATTTGCTTTAATTACATATAGGTATATATAAATAATAATTAATAATAATGTTGTATTATGCAAAATAAAAAACTTTTGGATTTTATTGAAAAATTATTGGAATTTAATTCGCACATTGGCAAAACAAAAAACCATGAATAGGTTTAATAATTTATTATTTTGTTTACAACTCACTACGATTGTCTATACCTAAGTAAAGTACCTACCTATATTTAATGATGAAAATAAAACTCCCATGCTACGTCCATATGCTATGGACTCTCTTGAAATTTGCATAAATAGGATGGTGTACTGTGGTAGGTGTGGTCGTGGTGATTTATTTTTCCTTATTTTTTGTGAATAGATTGAATATTTTTGAGGCGAAATATAGACAACTATTATTACTATTAACTAGTATAATAATATATTATGATTGTTAAGTTACAAGACTAAATTTCATAAAAGCATTAAGTTAAAAAAAAATTAACTGTGCAGATTTTTGATAATCAGTTGTCTAGTAAAAAAAATTAATTTTTGTAAATTTTGCAAGAAACCTGCAAAGGCATAAAAATATACAATTTACATGGATTAAAAATAACAAAGTCTTGATAAAAACATCCCAAAACATCATCATTCATCTTGATATCCTATAGTTGAACAGAACAATTTTTATGTTATTTCCTTGTTGTTTTAATTCCAATTTTAATTTCGAAATTTATTCTAACTTTTTTTTTTAATTTTTTTTTATTTCTGTTTTTTTTTTTGTGCTTTTCTTGGTATTATTTGTATTGAACGTCAAACGCATTCTGAAAACGTTGATAATATTAGAAGAGTACAATAATAGCCATTTGCCCATTTAAAAAAAAAAAAAACAAAAAAAAAATAATAATAAAAAATAACCCCATTCAAAAAGAAAAGCCTTATATACATATACATATATTGGTATTTAAAAATGGGTAGTACTATTTAAAAAAATAAATTGTTTTGAAGAGAAATTAGAGTAGGTTGTTGGAGTATAGCAAGGGATGAAAATTAGTAAAATGATTTTTTTTTTTTTTATTAAAAATTAAAATTAAAATAAAAAAAAAAAACAGTAATGAAAAAGAAATTAAATCGGTATTAAATAATGAATAAAGCAATTAAAAAATTGTTTTATTTTTTATTATTTTTGTTTGTTATTATTATTTTTATTATTGCTATTATTTTATTATTGGATTTTGTAATTTAATTCTTTTAAATCAAATTTAAAATTTAAATAAAAAATTAATATGATAAAGAACGCATTAAATTAAAATATATATATATATATATATGTATATATATATATATATAAAAAAAATAAAAAAAAAATATTGGAAATGTCATTATTCTGAAGTATAATAAAATAAACTGAAATAGAGTGTGTTGCTTTCAATTATAATAAAATGCAGTTGAAGAGCCTAAGTATTAAAATTGATTATGAATTTGAAGATTAGAAACTAGAAATTTATTTTGACAGTATCTACATTATATTTTTTAAGTTAAAAGTAGGGGTTTGCATTGATGATAGGATTTTGTCTTAAAACAAATTTTGTGCTTCAAAGCTAAGGTAAAAAAATGACAGAAATATTTTTCAATATGTCCTGAGGAGAACTAAAACAATTACAAAACAACTACAATTACTATACTCTATTGTAATAATTTTGTCTCAAATATTATTTATACTGTATCCCATCCGTGGCCTAATCGATTGTAGCACAGAAATGTGTTCCAATTACGATATGATAGTCACGGGTTCGATTCCCCTAGGGGGTATAAAATATAACCAAAAAAAAAATATCAAAATATTATATATAAAATTAATAATCAATAAAAAATAATTAATATAATATTAATGCTTTATATAACTAAAAATATTACCTATATCAATATCTATATCAATACTCATTATCTCATACAACACAATAACCACATAACAAAAAAAAATAATATTGAACAAACACTAATAATAACTACACAATTGTCAATAACTGTCAAAAGTGACATGACGTACCCAGTAAACATAGTAACGTCAGGCATCTTAACGTCAAAAATAAAATCACAGCGACAACTTGCAAAAAAATATGACGCCGTCTTACCACATAGGCGCAGATAGAGTTATCAAAATGGTCTCAGACAGTTCAAACAGATTAAAAATGAAATTAGACATTGCCTCGCAAATACAAGTGAAATTAGCAGCTAGAAATCGAGTACGATGGAAATGTCAAGTGGAAAAAAAAAAATTATGTATACTACCAATAATGTATTTATCTCATTTATATCTAGATAAATGATGATAGTGCCGAATTTATGTTTTTTATCTTGCCATTATGGTTTTGTATTGAAAATAGGATTTAATCTCGTAAATAGAGAATTGTCTTAAAACTTGAATATTATTTCAAAATTTAATTTTTGTCTTGTAACAAAGATTTTGGACTGAAATTAAAACTCTTGGAATTAAAAACTAGTCTTAAAATAACGGTCTGTTTTGGTAAATGTACATTTTTACAAAATATTAAAACCGGGTTTATATGGAAACTAGAGCTTATCAGCAATAATTAAGGTTCTCTGTTAAATGAACAATTTTTCTTTGAAACTAAAGTTTTATTTGGAGGCTGGGGTCTTGTATATAAGCTAGGATTTTGTCTTGAAATTAGAGGAAACTAGTGTTTACCACTACTAAATTTTATAACAGTATTACCACTAATAAATCTTGAAAATATTTCATTTGAATCTTCTGAAGGAGATGGTGTACCCGCATAGGACCTAATAACTATCTCCTAAGGATACCTGGTATTCCTATCCTTAAAAAAATATATTGTATCTTTAATAGCGCATTTTTTCCAGTAAAGACGAAAACAGAATTTGAAATTATCCTTGTTTTTTTGATGTTTTTGAATATAAACCGTTATATCTGTTGATTTGCGAGATATAAATATATTCGGTTATATCTTCTAAATTATTCGATACAGACATAAAGTACATATGTATGAGTTATACAAAAATTGGAAAGCCTTTCCAACAGTGTATAAAATTGGGGTAGTTTTATGGTAAAATCTTCAGATATTTGCAATCAGATAAAACAATTTACTTTTAACTACAATAACGGAAGCACATATCATCATCAAATAAATATTAAAATATGCTCCAGACCGTTATCTTACTATAGGGGAAAATTGTATTATATATTTATCGAATGTATCAGCAAACATAGCGATTTATATGCAAAAGCATCAGGGCAACAATGATACCTTCAAATGTCCTTTTCGTCCTTAAAGAGTATGATGAGCTATTAAAGATAAATATTTTGGGAAAGATAGAAACATAAGATGTACCGATGATACAGTCATTAGGTCCTACACTACCTCCCTGAAAACACCTCTAATTTTTTTCTTAATACTTGGATTCGGTCTTGAAATTAAAATTGGAAATTCTGATTTATCATCAAACTAGAATTTTTCCCATAAATTCCGGATTCATATTACCTATCCCATTCCAAGTTAAATCATTAGAAAAACTCAATTTAGATAATATTTAACCAAAATATCACAAATTACCTAAGCAAGTCTGAACATGAAAATAAAACAAAACAATATTAATCAATCCAGGCTCTCAGACTAAATATTAAAATTTTGATTTTTTACTGTTTTAATAACAATAATTTTAGAATATTAAAATTTTATTTTTAATAATAATTATTTTATAAAATCTTAGCTTCATAATAGACAATATTATTTAAAAAAAAAAAAACAAAACAAAAATTTATAGGAATATTATATTTTAATAATTAATATTGTAATATACCAGAATAATACTAGAATATTAGCATAAAAAGATATTTTTAAAATTATTACTTGAATAAAAGTGAATATTAAAAAGAGAGTCAGTAAAAGTGGAAGCATAATAATGTATTAAAGTATTATTTAAATGTTAAAAAATAACTCAATTATCAATGTTATAAATATTATATTGTTACAAATAAAGAACATCAACCCCAATATACATTGCACAATTAAAAATAGAATATTGATATAATGAAACAGTTTATATATGTGTTAAAAGACGGAATTTTTTTCACAATGACCAATATAATAAAAATAAAAATGTAATTGAGTCGAACAGAATGACAGCAGTAATTTTCAATACAGCATATCCTGAGGGGAGCTAAAACAGTCAGAACTACAATTACTACTCCATTGTAATAATTTTTGCCTAAATATGTATACTACCAGTAATGTATTAAATTCATTTATATCTAGATGATAGTACCGATATAATTTATAATTTAAATATCAATTATTATATAAATATAATAATTTATTATAATATGAAGTAGAACTGATGTTTTAATATTAATTATTAGTCTAACCTACGATAAACCAAAAATAGTACTAAACGGTCACAGACCCAGTGTCATATCTGTTTAATTTGTAAAAAAATGCTGTTCTACTTTCAAATCAAATAAATTTATTTTTGGTTAGGCTTAGCTGTGTTATTATGTAGCTATAATATTATTTAATAATAGAAACAATTCCACTATGTCTTATCAGATATTAAATTATTTCAGTTCTGCCACATTATAACATTTTTTTAAGTTTTATTTTGAAATTTGAGAGTTTTGGATTCATAAGGTCTGTTATAAAAATCCATATCAAATTATAAAGTTCTACAATTTGTAAATTTAATTTACAAATTGTAGAACTTAAATCACAAATTGGGGCCAAGAGATACAATGGAGTATAATGTTGGAATCATGGATCGTTGACCACTGGGTTATCTCATCTGATAGTCATGCAGTTTACCTGCATAAAAAATTTCATACAAACTACTGAATGTCTCCTTCAGAGACAGATTGTAATGTTTTATTGGGAAATACAAAAAAAAAAACAAAAATCACAAATAACAATAACTGTTCAATAATAACGAAATTCATATTTTCGATCAAATTAGAACAATTAGAATTCGAATTTGAATAATTTATGATAAATACAAACCAACAATTGCTGTTTTTTACTTTACAGTTTATCGTCGATGTAGACGTTATTAGATTTTAGATTTATTATTAATCAAAATAAAAGCTTCTCTAAAACCCAAATATCTACAGGAGGGTTACGGATACTTACAGAGTCATCCCAAACACTTCGAACCACTCCTATGATCATAGAAGGACATTTTTGAACCCAATGAATGATGGCTCACAGATAGATTTAGTAAAATAGATTAAACACTTTGCATTGATTTTATTATAATACGATTAATTCCGAGATAAATGCGACATTTAGACCTGTCAAATTTTCTTTGGGCATCAAAGCCGCAGATATTGGTGGATTTCAGGTCGTTGATACACATTTGTTTTGTTTCTAACACATTGTTATCTAGAGATGTCATAACCATTTCATTTCATTCAATCAACACATTGACGATGTCAGGTAAAGGATGATAATCCAATATGCGGGACCCCTTGAACCAAATTTCGCTTAGTAATAATTGAGAAAGAGTCAATCTTCTTGAAATGACATCACCTGGGCTACTTTTGGTTTTATCATGTCTCCAACAATATTACTGTTCATTAGTTCTTGTTGTTCTGACACTATATTTCCAATAAAGGTTTTTAATTTAAATGGTTCCGTATTGATCTAAATTAGCACGATGGTTGAGTCGGTGCACCGGAAAATTGAATTAAATACCTCACAACATAATCATATCACCATCTCGATTAATATAGCTAATAACAGTGCGGCACAATATTTGAGACTTGCATTTTTGATGGGAGCAATCCTGGTTTTACTGCACATTAGATGCACGAATATTTCACCGTTTTTATCCACACTACGCAGGACATATAAGCTCCCTATACCATTTCGGATGCGTCCAAAAAACCTTGCAGTTCGACCAATTTCAAAGTATCACAAATAAGGCTTACACATATCTGAAAATTCGATGGTAAACGTCTATTCAGAAAAAAAAGCTATCACTAACTTACTCAGTAAATGTAAAAGAATTTGCAAAGGAAATTTTATCACCATCCTAGTCACTGATCAACAACCCAAAAGAGGAGTAGCATTGCGGTCTAATGATATTTATCTCCCACTCAGAACGAGATTAAAAAAAAATGGTTAAGTTTAGTATATGACAGTAGAGACAATTAATTTAAGACTATTCTTAGTATCAGCTAAGGACCCAAGTGATCAAATGGAAAATCAGCAAGGGGATTCTGAGGGAGATGTTGTATCGGAGTAGGACCTAATATCTCTAGGATAGCTGGAATTTCTACCTTTCCAAAAATATATATATTTAGTGGCGCATCTTATCCTTTAAGAACGAAAAGGACATTTGAAAGTATCCTTGTAGTTTTGATATTTTTGTATAAAAATCGTTACATTTTTTGATCTATTAAATATATATATATTCAATTATACAATCTGGAAATATAACAGTCTGGAGCATATTTTAACATTTATTTGATGATGGTTTGTTCTCCCATTATGGAGATCATAAACTAGAAGAAGAAGTATGAAAACACTAGTCGACCAAAAAACGCTGGATAAGTCTGCATGTACTGGTCGAAATACATATATCTGTATTACAAGTGTATATTGTAAACAGTGTTGTGGGACGTAAATTACATTATGTAGATTACGTTATTTTCTAGACGTCGACAATACTTTGTAGACAATACCATTATATCTACCTCATTGCGTAGACAATAAATATAATGAAATAATAATGAATTACCATTAAGTTAAATAAAAATATTGATTTTTTTTCAAAAAAAAAAGCAAAATTTTTTTATTTTATCTATGTGTTTGTTTTAAAATTTGTAACATAAATTCAATCCGAGTCATCCTGATCCTGTGTTTCTTGAAACACTCCCACTATTATTATCATTTAGAGTATTAAATCAATTCACATATTGGTACAAAGAGATTCATATTTTGTTTAATATGTTCTATGATTTATTTATCAAATTTTCTTATCTATTGATTCAACTATTCTAGAATCACATGGTTTAAGCCAAATTCCACCTTTATCAACAAAAATTTTTTCCAAATCAACCTGCTTAAATTCTTCTAAATTAGATGTTGATCTGTTAATTTTTTTATTTAAAACATCTTTTGCATATAGATTGCCGGCCTGACTTTTACAGTTACTATGCCACATGAAGTATCTGAGACAGTTTTTCCATCTGTTTATGCTATTGTCGAATATATAGGTCATAGGTCACATTTTATAATATCAACAGCCTCCAGAACAATTTCAGAAAATTTCTCAGTGTTTCAAAGTCTCCAGTTAGGTACTAAGCATGTAAAAAAGTATGTTCTCCAATAGCATTATGCAACATTGAACCAATCGTTTTAGTATTGATGGAACAATTTTTCTACCCATCAATTAATAAAACTGATTCTAAACTTATATAATAACCTTAGCTGATGTAATACATATTTTATATACTTAATCAAGCCAGGATGTTAATGTGTCTTGAAATGAACCGAATCTACTGAAAAATTATTGTTTATTTTACACAGTATAGCTTACATTGTCTATCCAGTGATGTCCAACCTTTTATAGGAATTGGGCCAGATAATTTTTATATATATATATAACTGGGCCGATATTGACAAAAATTTGTAAAACAACATATTCATAATTTAAATTTTTTATTATTACAAAAAAATGTACATTTAATGAGAGACTTGCGGTTGTATATCTTTAACAATTTTCTGTAACCGAGGTTGAAAAGATGACACTCCAATTCGCAATACGGAATGAAGATGATCGTTATTTATTCTATTTCTGATTTTGGATTTATTTAATTTCATTCGAGAAAATGTCTGCTCACATATGGAAGTTGACCCAAATAATGTGGAAAATTGCATGGCATGATCTCTGATATTTGGGAAATCATTAACTGACAAATCTTTATAAAATTCAAGTAATTTTCCCTTACATTCTTGAAACCTGTCTTTCAAATATGAGGCTGCTTGAATTTCAATGAGTTCTAGCTGTAAGGAAGCAATTGTAGTTGCCTGCAACAACAGAAAATGGATTTTCAAATAACTTTATGTCATCTTCTTTTGAACGCATATCAGTGAAACGTCGCGAAAACTCATCTGCAAGTATCTGAATTAAATTAACAAAGCGTGTTTTTTTCAAATATATAAACTTTTTTAAGTTCAGTACAACATTCAAAATGAACAAGATTTTCCTCTTTTAATTGATTTTTAAACAAAATCAGCATATTTTCAAAGGCCATAATATGACCATATACTTCGGGTAGTAACTTATCTTTTCCTTGTAGTTTAGTATTGAGAGAATTAAGATGATGTGTAATGTCAACCAAAAAAGCAAGATGAAAATTCTTTGCTTGATAATTCTTGTATTTATTTTCCTTTTTCAATCATGAAGATAACGATTTCATTACGTAACTGAAAGAATTTGTATAAGACCTTTCCGCGACTAAGCCAACGTACATTACTGTGCAAAAGAATATCGTTATATTCCGACTCAAGTTCAGCTAGAAAATTACGAAATTGTCGATGATTAAGGCCTCTTGATCGGATAAAATTTACTGTTGATATAACAATGTCCATTATGTGACGAAGATCTAAAACTTTGCCACAAAGAGATTCCTGGTGAATAATACAGTGCAATGCGATTGGTGGTTTTGCACCAATATCTTCTTGATTTTTAGTAAGGCTTCCCAAAATACCTATATTTTTTCCTGTCATACTTCTTTTGCTCCATCAGTTGTAATACCAGTTAACTTTCGCATATCTAAACCTAATTTTTCAACAGTACTACAAAGATTTTTAAATAAATCTTCACCTGTAGTTGTTCCGTACATACTATGAAACTCTGCTAATACTTCACATACTTCAAAATTAAAATTTATACTTCGTATAAAAATAAGTAGTTGGGTAGTGTCCTTTATGTCAGTACTTTCATCTAACGCTAGAGAAAAATATGTTGTTTCATTTGATTTCTCACACAGTTGCTGCATTAAATCTTGACCGATGTTTTCAATTCGTCTTGTAATAGTTTGTCGGGATAAGCTAACCTAATTTATAGCTGGTAGTTTTTCTGGACACATTTCGGAAACCACTTTTAGCATACAACGTTTACTTTCAGATGCAATCAAATATGCAACTTGAACACTAGCACATTTTCGTTTAGATTTTTTTTAAACACATTTTGTTGTTTTTCTAAGTTTTTTTTTAAAGCATTAAATTTTTCTTTTCTTAATTGTCCATTATAACTGTCAAATGTCGATTTATGTTTACTATCATAATGTCGCTTTAAATTGAATTCCTTAAGCAAGTAACGTACTGATTTTAAAGTACTTAAGAATATAATTGTAAACTTTGTATCAACAACCAAACCACACAATTTTTTTTAACAAAGCCAACTTAGATGATTTTTTCAATTTCTTTGAATTTTCTTGAAGAAAACAAATTAGCAAGAAAAACTAGCACAAAATATTGCATTGCCGAACTCAAAAAATATAATTTAAAATTCTTAGAAAAAATAATAATAAAAAAAAAATTTCCATCACGGGTTTTTTAAATTATTATATTTTTTAATGGGAAATTTATTGGTGGGCCGTATTAAAGAACGTGCTGGGCCAGATCCGGCCCGTGGGACGTAGGTTGGCCATCACTCTATACAGTAAATTGCTTGGTTAAGATATTTTCAAAAATTACTATACACAACACTATACTGTATAACAAAGTCTATAAAATAACTAAAGTTCATAATCAATACTGAAATTCAATTAGAGTTTATTATACAAAAAAATTTCTCATAAAATTAAAAATTTAAATTAAATTTTCTGAAAATTCAATTTAAAAATTATTTTTTCTCTCTTTAAATAGAAATGCATTTTAAATCAATCACAAAAATTTATAGTAAGTAAGTAGCTAGTTATTATATATACTAGGTACCTATATTGAATAATAAAATAATTTCCCAAAAATTGTTTAATTATCCTTCCTACTCAGTAAATCATCTCTTCTATATATACGTTTAGAACTAATAAATATCAGTTTTCAAAATTGACTGAATAAAAAAATAATTAAAATAAGAAAAATAAATTCAAAACATGGCTTACCAGACTAACTCAATTTAATATGTAGGTAGTTATAATAATATACTCGTATATAGTTCATCATAACTTAACTAAATTTTTATTTTTTAAAAAAATTTTCAAAATCAATTCTCCAAAAGAATTCAATTGAGATCTAAATAAAAATGTTTTTTAAAATTTTAAATCAATTTTTACTAAATATGTACCTATATTTCAAAGGGATGTATCCTTGTTAGTAAAAAAAAAAAAAAAAAAAAATCTTGTTTCAAAAAATATTTTAATTTAATTGTTTCAAATTCAAAATCAAAAAAAAAAAATAGAAATTTATTCCTTTAGAAGTGTTTACTGTTATTATACACAGTACATAGAGTTAGGCATATCCTTATTCTGATTTTAATAAAACAATTTTGCTTTTTTTTGTTTTTTTTTCTAATTTACTGTTTTATTATTTTTTTCATTTTTTTTGTTACATTATAAATCAAGAAGAATATGTAAAAATTTTTTACAAGGATACAGGTGTATAATAATATTATATTTTATATATATATATATATATATTATATATATATATATATGTATATATATATATTATTTCAGTTAAGGATTTATAAAATTTAAAATCAATGTACAACAATAACTAAAATAAAATTGTATTTTATGAAGAGTAACTATAGTAAATATATTCTGGAATATTATATTATCATTTGTTACTAAAATAAAAAAAAAAAAAACAATAATAATTCATGAACAAGAAAACAAAGGATACAGGATTTCATTAATTTTTCAAAGTTTTTAATTTTACAAAAAAAAAAAAAAAAATTTTGTTTTGAATTTAAAATTAAAGAATTTCTATAACAGTAGGTAAAAAATATTGTTGCAACAATTTTGAATTAAAACCAACTAAGTCGAAATTTTTAATTTTGAGAGTTTTCCAAATAAAGTGATATGAATTAACTACAAATTAAAATGCATTCGGATTATAATGTCACTACTGATTTTATTGAAAATTTCTTGCAAGCGGCCTTGAATTATTGCTGATATGCTATGCTGAGCAATGTAATGCCTACCAAATTATCGCAGTAAATTAGGTTGCTTTTAATTAATAGTTTGACAATTAGGTTATTTTTTTTTGTTTTTTTTTTTTTTTTCTTTATTGAATTCATATTTATTTACCTTATAACTTAACAATTATACCTTATTTACAATGTTACTGTATATAAAAAAATAAATGTTGATTTCATTAACGCAAATCTATGAAACCAATTAGATGAAAATATGAAGTATAGGCCCCAGCATAAGCTGTATGACCTTATTTTTCCATGAAGGTGAAATTTTTTATTCACTACGCACTAATGGTATATCGGGGCTGAAGTTGAACTATAGTCTGTATATCAACTTACAGCAATTCAGCTGGTATGCCACCATTTCTGACCGCCCTCCACGCCTTATTTTGTTTTAGACTTTGCATTAAACTAAAGAAAACAATTCGTGAAGAACAAGTTGGTTTTCGTCTTCACTGAAGCTGCGTCCATCAAGAAAACATACTTCGGATTATAGTAGAACAATCAACTGAGTGTTAAACACTATTAAATATGCTGTTCATTGACTTCAAAAAGGCTTTCGACACAGTCAAGCGCAACGCGATATAAAAAGCATTGAGTGACAACGGAACACCAGAAAAAATAGTCCACCTAATTTAAGCATTATACGAAGAAACCGAACTCTCAGTAATACCCAGGGGACCAAAAAAGTGTTTCCTTCATCACCACATCTGGAGTCAAACAATGGTGTCTGCTGTCGACTCTCCTTTGCACATTCGTGCTAGATATTATACCTACTAGTGAAAGCTTGCTTAATAAAGAGAGAAATAACGTGCAAAACTTGAAGACATCGACTATGCAGATGATATCTGTTTTATACAAATTCAGCAACATGCAGAGTAGATTAGAACACCTGAAACAATTTGCCAAACATGTCGGACTAGAAATCAACCTGGAGAAAACGAAAGCTATGAAAATATAATAATCGAACCACAGAACATCTAAGGTACATCTAAGAATAACAAATAGAATTTTTGAACAAGTTCTGCTACTTGGGAAGTGTTATAGCCCATTTAATGAGTTGATAAGCCAGTGTAATTTGATAAATAAATGCTCGAAAAACATTGTAGATGTTGTAGTATAAACTTGCAGTACCGCACTTAATTAAGCACGAAAAGGTGATTCTACCTAAGTTACTGTCAAGAACATACAACAAAAAAAAATAGTGGTGAGGCTCAATAAGATGTAGAAAATAGATTAAAGAAAGTAAAAGCAGCCTTTGGAAGATTTGCAATCGATATGGAGGAACAGCCAAATATTCAGAGCAACTAAACTTCCAATATTGCGGTCTTCTGTAAAATAAATCCTGACATACGGCTTTGAAACTTGATTAAAATCAAAAATCTTTAATCAGAAGTTACAAGTCTTCATTAATTAATGTTTAAAGATAATATGCCGAATATTCTGACCGAAAAAGGACCTTTGGCTACTAATCGGTGAAGAACCCATAGTGAAACAAATCAGAAGAAGAAAATGGAAATAGACAGGCCATACACCCAGAAAGCCATCAAACAATATTGGGCGAATACACAAGGTGCAAGAATACCTGGTGGAGAACTATAAAACAAGAACTAGAATAAGCAAACATATCGTGGGAGCAAGTGAAAACAAGAGCTAGAAATCGAGTACGATAGAAATGTCAAGTGAAAACAACAGCTAGAAATCGAGTACGATACAAATGTCAAGTGAAAAGCCTATGCTCCCAACACAGGAGTAAGAAAACAAAAAAAAAAACTAAAAAATTGAATTATTTGAAAATTATACCGAAAATTTCAAGATAGTTGAATTTAGAGAGATTTTGGTGTTGGTAACAAACAACTGCTTTACTATTTGTTCAGCTTCGTTATATAGCACCTATCAAAAATTTAAATTCTGTAATATTTCGATATTTTGAGATTTTTATATTCAGGATTAATACTTTTTTTTGTAAAACAACCGAAAACAATTTCCAAGTTCTATATTTAACGTTGTAGCCTAATTTTTTTTTCTATTTACCTACAACTCTAATAATTATTCTTCTCGAAAATGAACTTACATTGTTTTTTTTTCACAGAAGACTAACCTAGTTTCAATTCCAAAAGAAAAATAATTCTATTTCAAAATTATTACTACTGCCTAAAATAACAATAATAATAATAATAATAATAATTTTGTAATTATATATATATATAATGTATAGCAACATTTTTGTAATATAAAATACATAAATATTAAGGTAAAAATGTATAGCAACAAAATATTGCAATAAATCCAATCAATATAAAAACGTAAATCTTTGGTTTATTGGTTAACCAAAAATTCATAGGTTCAATACATTTGTTGCTATTATTATTGTTATTATTATTTTTGTTATTAGCTATTATTATTATTATTATTTTTGTACATCTCATCTTTACAAAATTAAAATATTTTTCGATAATATTCGAAAATATTCGAAAATTTGTTTATTGTTGTAGGTAATAAAATTTACAATATTCGTAAAGTGTTTTATTTTTATTTATAAATATTGTGATCGTTTCTATATGTATGTATTGGTTATTTATAATGACTTGATTGGATATTGTGGTATTTACAATATAAAAATTTTCCAAATCATTTCCTTTTTAATCAAATAAGTACAAAGGGTACAAAACAAAAAAAAAAAAAAAAAATAGATTTATTTATTTTATTTTTTTTTTTTGTTTTGGAAAAATTATTAGTAATGAAATTTTTTTGTTTTGAATTGAAATTACTTTAAAAATTAATTAGGTAAATTTTCTGAAACAGGTTATTTTTATATTATAATTGATGTACGTATGATAGTATCAATATCTATAGAATTAAGTAGGTACTATAATATTAACCCTTGAAAATACTAAATTAAGGCCAAAATAAACTTTAAATGGTTACTTTGCACAGTTTTGTTGGAATTTAATGAAACAAATTTGTCACAATTACTTCAATTAATAATTAAATTAATTTTATATATTATTATATTATAATAAAATTAATATTTTAATTAAAAATATACTAGTATTATCGCCCACTCTTTGAAATTCGCTGAAGTTTGATAAAAAATTGTACTCAGTATTTCGTTATAAACATTGTTTTCCATCATTTCAATTTATCGTGGACACTAGTGTTTTTTATTGATTTACCTTAAACAACAACCTTATACGTAATAATTTATTTTAAAAAAAAAATTTAATTTAAATCGGCAGTGTTGTTGCTTTATTGATAATATATATTAATATTTGCATGTTTAATTGACTTAGGTATACATGGTGGGGTGAGATTTTATTCTAATTGAAAATTAAAAACATTTGAAACAATATTTAATTTCGCCACGTCTCACTTTATCATTTAAAGAATAATAATAAAAATCTGTTTTGAATGGGTTTAGATATTTGTATAGTAATAATGATGATTTTTAAAACCCAAAACTGTTCATATGTAGAAAAATTTAATATTTTTGAACACAGTTTAATATTTTCGAAATAAACTATAGTGCGACTCTCCTTTACAAGTACACAAAAGCGGTTTATTGTTTTCAGAAACGATATTATTGTTGCTTTCTGAAAAATATCACTTGATGGAAAAATTTTCTATTTTATAAGGCAACCAATACTAATATTTACAGCTATTTATATCTACAGTTAGCAGCTAAATACTAACTAATAAATCCCCAATTAATATTTACCATAAAATAAAAAATTGTGGCAAAACGAAGAAACTGTGTTGTTAATATAATTATACTTGTCTCATATAAATTTTTTTGATCTGACAAATTTTGAGTTCTGTACCGTTCCTATCTTCTTATATGGTCGGTGTTCAGCAGATGACCTAACCAGTTGGTTTTGGTGAACTTGTAGTCTTTCATCGTCCTTTTTGGTCATTTTTGATACAATTTCTTTTACGGAGTGTATGTTTAAGTATTTTCTTATGTTGGAATGTCTAATATAACATGGTGCGTTGACCACATTACGAAGAAATTTAGCTTATATAGCATAACCTTTCACTCAATCGGTACCCGTGATGAGCGTCCCTTAAGTCAATGCATATTCCTGATCTTGGTTTTCAGTTGCTTATTTCAAATTAGTTTGCGATCCAGATGTAGGCCTAGGCACCTTACTGAAACCACATCAGATATAACTCTGTGTTCAGGGTTACCGGCGGACATGTGCTTCTCTTGCTGGTGAATGTAATATGAACTGATTTGAAGTCATTTGTTTATATTCTTCAGTTGAATTTTGTTTAGTGCCATGTCATCTTTTGGTCTTTATTTGTGGACTGTATTACAGTATCATCAGCAAAATAAGGTCAACATTAATGTATTTGCTCGTAGAAACATCTGCAGTGTATATTAAGTACAACATCGGGCATACCACGCTGCCTTAAGCTATTCCTGAATTTATTTCTTCTGGTAAAATGAATGCTTCTTCATATTTAAGCATAAATTTTCTATTTTCAAGGTAAAATCTTAGAATTAAATAGTAATGGCTATAGACGTTAGATAAGATTTAGGTTAGGTTCACATTAGGTTTCAAAAGCATAATATAATTAATTAAAGGTTTTTACTTGCCATTTTATCCTTTGCAAATTAAATTTATTCTAAATATTTAAGTCAGGTTAGTCTAAATAATTTACAAATCAAAGGTGCAAATATTCTAGTTATACAAGCTCATGAAATATATAGAATTAAAATATATAAAAATAACATATTGTACAAATACATTAAGGCAATTGATAAAATAAAATAATAAAAAAAAATTGTAATGATAAGATAGAATGCTTGTGTTACGTCAAGAAATGTATTATAAAAGGTATTATGTGCAAATTTCATCCATTCGAGCGTAATACTCGTAAGACACCTGTTTGTCACAAATGTAAAGTAGGTATACCTTCTTCGTACGGTTAACAAAGACGCCGGTAGACCTTCTTCACTATCCGTACCGTTTAACAAATACGCAGTACAAACTGCAACACATTGTACAAAAATGCATTAATATAAAGTATAGTTTTTAAATACTTTTCGTATTACATCGATGCCAATTTCACAATACACATTAAAAAATGTTAATATACAAACATAATTTGGAGCAAAATTAGCAATACGCAATTAGACCCCATCACTGTGAAATATAAATATTCTCTTATCAACTGAACCTCTTAACCCTTTCCAGCTTACTGGTATCATGAGAATACCACAGTTTAAAACTTATTTTTAAGCATGTTTAATGGTATCCTAACAATACCTCCGCAGTAGTATTGCAGTAGTTGAGAGCCATCTGCTGGACTTTAAAGTGATTAAAGAGTACTAAAAAAATTCTAATGTGACATTTTATGTAAGATTTTTTTTTTATTTACCGCCAAAATTTGCAATAAATTTTATTCTAATTTTTTCGTGAATTTTCTTTTTATTGAAAGGTAATGGCAGGTAAGATATTATATTTTTTTAGTGCTTTGGAATCATTTACCTATATTTTATAAAGATCAGACAAAAAAAAATTATATTTGTGGTTGCGAAAAAAAGAAATATATGTCGTATCTCAGACATACAACTAAGCAGAATTCTAAATGTACCAAAAATATTAGTCCATATTATAATCACATGGACTATGAGACAAAGCCGATATGTTAAAAAGTGTATACCAAATGGATAGGAAAAGTATCAAATGGTTTGGCATTTCACTGATGTTGCTGTATTTAGTTAATTCTTATATTAGTTACAAAGCTAGAATAGAAGAAAAAGCCATATAGACTTTCCGACTCGCTAGAAAAAATATGGGATCGATCAGCCCACGATATGCCCACTTATGCAACGTCAAGGCGATGTGGGCTTTGCAATTAGTCTGTTAAAATACATAGAATACGTTGGTCATGTACAGTATCCAAAGTTGAGCTCGTCTAAAGAAATTTTGTGTTAAAATACCATACAAAAAATTAAATTCTGCTTAGTGGTAAAATAGGACAACCACCTTAAAACTCTATTTTTGAAATATTACTTTAAAAAAACAAAATTATTTTACTTCTTTAAATACTTTTAACGTACCTCTACAACAAAAACAGGTTGACAGATATTAAAAATGAAAATGCTGCCTTGAAAGGGTTAATTATGCATCACTCTACCATCTTATGTGTTCTCACACACATATTAGAACTTGTAAATCAGGGAATGATTAAAAAAATATCTCTTAAGGTGCCGGTAAATTTTATGTACCTGTACTAACTCATTGTATTCTATTCTATTATTTTATACTAGTTTTGTAACCCGCCATAAATGACGGAACCAAAATAAATTCTAGCATTTCTTCCTTCATTAGAGTTTTCATTTCAAGTTTAATAAAAAATATGTATTTGCTACTAATTTATCAATATCATACCTTTATTAGAATTATTAGAATGCTCACCATATAAATAGAATATTTGTAGTAAGGTGCAAAATTTTCAATTCCCTAAGGATTATTTACTCGATCATTTTAACGACATCTTATTTGCCATCATTGGAAATTTAAACATATATTATCCTAAGACCACAATAATTCTAAATAATGAATATTCTTAGACATTCTATTGTATTCAATTAATTATAATATAAGTTAGTCAAAAAGATAATTTCAATTTAAATTAATATAAAAATACTAAATTCAAATAATATTTTTAATGAAAACGAAATCTAACTCTATAATATAAACTTACAATAATTTTATATTTTTACAATCATAGCAGCGTTCTACTGTAAAATTCAAATTGTAAAATGAAATTAATTAAGACATAATAAAAGTAAAAAGTTCTATGGCGCCATCTAAATTTAACACTTGAATGACATGACAATCATTATGAAACGATGGGCAAATGACACATATAACAAATGACAGATGACAGATGGCATATATAAGCAATAAAAAACAGATTCTATGTTTATGACAATTACATGATGTTACAATTTGTATATACATATTGTAATTTGTATATGTGTTGGAGTATTCCGTCGAACTTACAAACATCCAGATAAATGCAGAAAATTATTTATATAATTGTTTTATGATTTTATTTATTTCGTTATTATCCTACTTTTTTTAATCTATTATAAAAGCGTTAAATTTTGTAAAGGTGCATTTGAGCAATATACCCTGAGCCATAGTAGATCTTCAAAATTACAATGATGATGGTAATGAATGATCATTTGCTGCTGGATATAATCACATGATTCTCTCATTTGAAAACATATTTTAATACTTTATATTCTATTCAAAGTATAGATATTCATCTAAATAGCAACTTCCTACAAAATTCCTTTTAAAAATCCTTTTTTTGCTTATTTTCATACTTCATACTTTTTTTTTTTTTTTGTTTTTCTAATTTTCTTTTTGTTTTTCCTTTTATATCATTTTCTAATACTTCCTTTCAAAAATGATTTTCTCTTCTTTGTATTCAATTTTTATTGATATCGATATATGGTCTTCGAAAATAAGACCACTGGGACTTAAATATAGCCCATTTATTAGAAACAAAAATAATAAAAAATAAGAACAAAAAAAAAAAAAAAAAATTGAATGAAAAAAAAAAATGAAAATCTTTACTTTTTTTTATTATTTTTTGTTTTTCGATTTCATATCCTTTTGCGAACAGTAAATTTCCTAAAAACAAAAAAAACAGCAGAAAACAAATCATTTTCATTTCCCCAATATCATAGGGGCATTTATTTATGGTTATAGAATTTTATTCATATAACAGGACACAAAAAGGACATAATTTTTTTATGATTTCTTTTTATCTTCGAATTTTTGTTTTCTATTTGTTTTTTTTTGATCCTGTTATTTTGGCGTTTGGATATATTATCCTGAGAAAATTTATATATATATATATATATATACAATTTTTGTGGAATAGAAAAAAAAATAATTCTATGATATGGTTTGAAGGAGACTAAAAATAATATATTTCTAGTTAGAACATTCTCTATATTGCTAATGTTATAGTCCAGTTGTTCAATATAATAGCGTGAAAATAAATAAGAAAACAAACAAAAAAATAAAATAAAAGACATATAAAATATCCTGTAAAACGAATTTTCAGCTTTCAATAATAAAAAGAAAATGCAAAAAAAAAAATTGAAAAAACGGAAAAAATATGAAATGTGTATCAATGGTGATATATTATTGTATATACGTATATAATATATATATATATACATATATATATGCCGATGGCGGTCATTCAGTTCAGTTTTGATTATATGGCTCTTTGGTTCTAGTAATGATCGGCTCTTAACTTAATATTTTCCAACTACCGATTATATTTTTTTGTTATTGTGCTTTTTTTTTTTTTTTTTTTTGTTTTTGATATGAAGAGAAAATATTGTGTTGAAGAGGATTTGAGTGGGAGGTTTTTTATAGAATTTCTATTCTATATATTGGTATGAAATACCAAAAGACCATGAATTTTGCACTTTACGGTAATAAACAAAAAAAAAAATAATAATAAGAAAAATCTTTGCTTTTATCATTATTTGTTTTTTTTTTTACTGTTTTCGTTTTTTGTTTGTATGTTCAGGATTTGATTTTGATTCTAGTGAGTTGCTGGTTGTTTTATTCTACTACTCCTACTACTGTTGCAACTTCTATAATATACTTCTACTACTATTTTCTATTCCTGGTCACTGATGAATTTAATTTATATTGAAGGCATCTTTAAAGAATGAATATCCAAACAAATATATTTGTATACACATACACACACACACACACATATATATGTAGATAAATTATATTATATTGAAAAGATGAATTTAACAGAAAGTAAAGGGTGGCTGGCGGGTAAATAACGAGAAATAATATTGGAAGGTGTTTAAGTTGATGCAGCTGCTGGGTAAAATGTTCAAATAATAAAAAATTGTTTTTTTGATTTTCATTTTCACTTGAAAAACAACAAAACAAAAAAAACAAAAAAATAAAAAGGACTTGATATTTTTATTGCTTTTAATAGGATAGTGACTGATGCAAAGCAATAGTTACAAACTCATAAAAACGTAAATATACGTCATGTATGTACACATTTGAGATAGATGATTTTTTTGTTGTTATTCTGCTCTTTTTAAACAGCCCCTCCCAAGGATAAGTTAGCCCTTTAGTTAGTTTAAAAATAAAAAAATAATAATAAAAAAATTTATTGAGTATTTGATGGCTGCTTTAAGGGAGAATGACGATTTTAAAGGATGATAAAATAACAGTAGTAGTGCTACTATCTATATAATATCAAAAAAATACGAGTATGTTTGTTGAATAATATGACAAAAGGTCAAATGGTTTTTGATCATAAAAATTCTTAATAAATATTTTTTGTTATTGTTTTTGTTTTGCAAATTCAAAATTAGATGGAAATTAACACACACATAAGTTTATAGTATCTATAGTGTGAGAGAGTAAATTCTGTTTTAAGTAAAATTTAAGGGTTGTTATAGTATGAATATAAGTAGATATATGTGTTATGTGAAAATTGACAGTGACTGATAGAAAATGTATTAATAATAAAAAAAAATTATTATTCGTATTTGATGTAAAATTGGGCGACTCGACGCGACTTATAAAGCTGGACTTGAATAGATTTAATTATGCCAATAGAGCAAATATTTCTTCTAAGTTATTTTATATTGATCTGAAATATGGATAAATTCAAATATTAGTCAACAAAATATTTGAGACGCATTCTATGTGTATTCTAGTCAGAAATTTTTTGACATATTGTCAAAAATGTGTCTGAGACAGATTCTACGTATAATTTATGTCAATAAACATTGTGGGGATGAGCATTTACGTGGCAGGAATGATTAGGTACATTTTAGTATAACATTAAGAAAGCTAAACAACTTCTAGCTAAGTCCCGTACAGATATTGACAGTGGTAGCGATCAGTGGGAGTAACTAGAGGATAGGTCACGGTGGTAAACTTGTAATTCTACTCAATCAACATTAAAGCAACTGCAACAAGTAAGAAAACAAAACAGAAAGTACTGAACACTTCGTTAGCTAAATTCGGCCTCTTAGCTGATCCGAAACCATATTGCTATATTTGTAGTTCTGTTTAACCCACATTGTAGAAACAAAATAATAAATACATAACAAAGATAAAACAGAAAATATTGAACACTTCTATTGAACACATTCTATTGAACACTTCAAATACCTAGCGTTAACAAGTGTCACACTACTGATCTTAGATGAAGCCTTTTTTAACAATGTGCGGCTCAATATAGCAGAAAAAATTAGTGATTTGTTTGAAAAAGTAATTGAATTTCACAATTCGCAGATTTACAAAAGATTTTGGAAAGCCAAGCTTAGAATGGAATTATAATAGTGAGAGACGGTCAAAGAAAAAAATTTTAAATAGCCATAAAGAACGTGGTATCGAATTGTATCAAATGAAGTATATTGTACTGAATTTAAAGAATAGAAGAGATGATAATGTAAAAAAAACCTAAAGAAAAGTTGTATGAAATGAATTTTGTGTTGGCAAAAGTAGTAGAAAAATTTATAAATCAAAATTAGGACTTCATAACCATTCGTTGACCAAAAAACGAACCAAAAACAAATAGACGGTAGAAATGGCATTGTATCGGAAATACTCTGAAGAAACCTGACAACTACTTCACCAAACAACGTTTCGAATGAAATCCTCAGGGTATATACGTCGAACAACAGTCTTATCTAAACCAAGTACCCAGGAAAAATCGTGGCCACAATCGAAGAGGTTAGATGCAAATAGGAGCCGATTGAGCAATTTTATTTCAGCTCCATGCCGCAGCAATGAGGTTACAGAACAATAATAATGATAATAATGAATAAAATGAAGATTTTTTAATTTTAAAGAAATGAAAAATTAAACAAGAATAAAGTATGGAAAACGTTTTTCACCACTGGGTTTTAAGAATCAAATTTACTTAATCCTTTCCATTAATTTCCAAAAGTCTGCGCGACTTGTATTTTAGGTTGTTATTTTTGAATTCTTGCTTCATAGAATACATCATAGATATTTATTTGCTTTTTAATATTATATTCCGATACTGGGCTGATTGCACAAAACTGAGTTTTAATTCAAATCTCAATTTTTGAGCGAAAGCTCATCTTTCCACAAAAGCACAATAGTCAAGCTTGAGCTTAAGCATTGAGCATTTTGTTAAGATAATGAAATAATTACCTTTGTAGGTAATAAAATTAAATAATTCTATCTCGATAAATAAAATTTTTCCGAACTTTTTAATTAATTTTTGGTAGACCAACAATTTGAGTTTTGTTCTTCGTTTGTTAGTTGAGCTTGTAAGGCAGCGATTTATCTGCTCAAAAAATAAAGGAGCTATAAAATCTATTTTATTGTATACAAAATCAGGTTCAAGAGATTTCTCTTGGCTAAATTTCTTCTATCACGAGCTTGAGCTTTTCTATCTTGCGTTTGAGCTTCTTTTCTGCACCTCAGCGTACAGTGGATAAGTAGCATTTTTATTTTTTTCCCTTATCATTATATTTAAAAATACACACACATCCACACACATTTTTAATAATTTAGCAAGTTACTGTATTAATAAAAAAAAAAAAAAAAAATCAAGGTTTCCTACTGAATGATGAAGAGTCACTTCTCTATTGCGAATATTAAAACAAAAAAAAATGATGATGATTTTTTATGAATATTTGAATATGTGAGTATATTTTTTATGTTTTAGATTTCTGATGATGTGTGTGTGTGTGTGTGTGTATAGAATGTTGTCATTGAAAAAATAATATCAAATATGTAATATTTGTTTATATCATATCCATACGTACATATATGAATTGCTGTATAGATAAAAGGCATTTAAGCATTAAACAAACAACAAACAAACAAACAAATTTTAATAGTTTACACTCTGAATAATATAAAATTTCAAAAGAGTGAAATAGTTATGAGCGATTTTCAATGTTACACAAGTCTGGATCTAAAGTTTCAAAATTTTTTTTTTTGTTTTCTTTATTTTTTACTTTCAATATTTAACAGTTTAATACGTATATTAGTAGGCAATTGAAAGTGCCATCTGTCAATTTGAAAATTATTATTTAGAGTGTTTTTGTTTTGATTTTGATATGGAGTTATGTTTACGTTAAATAAAATAATAATGAAAAAATATGTACGAAATTAGTTCGTTTAAAAGCGGAAAGTAAAACTATGATGGTGGATTTTGGGAATTAAAAAATTATTATAAGACAAATGAAATACTTGCCAGAATGTTGTAAATGGAAATCTGTAATTTTTGCAGCTTAAAACAATTGCGATTTTTAAATGCAATATGGTTTAACTGGTTGAGGAGGGTAGAAGTACTTAGCAAAGTTTTATTCTGGTTCCTAATTCAAAATTTATTTTTGATTGTTAAGACAGTAGAAATATTTGGATACCAAAATCAATCCAATTTACAATTTTGAGCCTAATATCCTGTTCACACTACGTTCTATAACAGCGCTCAACACCTAACATGATATCAGCGATTAACTATATGTTATAACTAGATTTTGTATGTAAATGAAGCTGCCAAGCATAACATGTTTTCAGGGATACACGAAAAATTAAAGGGTTGCTTTTGAAAATTAGTTCGATTTTTTTCGATTATATTATTAGTTTTTTAGTAACTCTTAACAGAAAAAATATTGTCAATCCCATATTGATGTGAAATCATCAAAATATTATCCAATGTAATATACCCCAGATTAGCCTACTTTGCTGAAGAAATACTGGGAGAGTACCAATGCAGACTCCAAAGATCAACGATTGACCAGATATTCGTCATTAAACAAAGCATGAAGAAATGTTATGAATACGACATAGATCTTCACATGCTTCTCATAGATTTCAAGCAAGCATTTGACAGCATAAATAGAGACATAATTTTAACAGCTTTTAGACATTTGGGAATACCTCAGAAATTATCAAGCCTAGTCATAATGACAATGCATGAATCAAAAGCTAAAATTGTAATACAAAACCAAAATAACCCGTGAATTTAAAATAGAAACGGGAGTACGACAAGGAGATGCATTATCCGCATTATTATTCAACTTATTACTACATTACGCCTTAGGAAAATTAGAAAAGAAAGGCAGTATATTCAATTTGACAACCCAAATAGTGGCATATGCGGATGACATAGTAATCATGGCAAAAATTTACAGATATATGGCAGAAATATTTGTACAACTAGAAGAGGAGTAGGCTTAAGAAAAAACGAAAACAAAAGAAAATATCTAAAACTGTCAAGAAATGAACAAATAAGAAATACTCAGAATATAACAATTGGAAGGTACAACTTTGAAGGAGTTACAAGCTTTGCTGGATACCTCGGAGCAACAATAAGAAGTGATAATAGTATGCAATTCTGTATTCATAATAGAATTCAGGCCGGAAATAGATACTACTATGCAAACAGAAAGTTGCTTCAATCAAAATTAATATCAAGAAAGGCCAAAATAACTATATATAAAACTCTCATACGATCTATAGTGACGTATGGATTCGAGGTATAGACTGTGAATGTGGCCGAAGAGAATAGCTTGCGTACGTTTGAAAGAAAAATTCTCCGAAAAATACTCGGCCCAAAAAGATTACAGAATGGAGAATATACAATAAGAAGCAACAGCGAGCTCAATGGTATGATTGAACATTGTACGGTTTGCAAAGGCCCAAACACTAAGATGGGCTGGCCACGTAAGTCGAATAGGCGAAAGCCGAAAGCAAGTAGTGATGCTGAATAGAAAGCCCGATAGCAGTCATGGTAGAGGAAGACCAAGAAGCAGATGGGCAGACAACGAGAAAAACATGGTTCAAACCCTACCCCAAACTGGAGACAAGCGGCACAAGATCGACCTTCTTGGAGGAGCATAGTGATGAAGGCCAAAGCTCACCCAGAGCTGTAGCGCTATAAGATGATGATGATACATGTCATTTCCCTCTGTAGAGCCAATAAAATATTATCACACTTAAAATAATTACCAGCTTTAATCCAACCTTAACCCTTTCTAAGGCCAGATTATTATTTATCAGAAAAATTTATGAAATTAAGAATAATATTCATAAATACAGTTGTGAATGTTAAATTGGTAGAAACAGATTTATGAAAACAATACAGTACTGAATAAATATCAATATTTATGAGAGACAAAAGCGGTCAAGAGTTTTAACATTAATATTAAATTTCTTAGAAACAAAAAATAGCTGAAATGAAACTAGAATTTAAATTAAAAACATATAACAAAAAATATGAACAATGAAATTAAAAACATAAAACAAAAAATATGAGCAAACATGTTTTAAATCTTTAAGGATTCGTTCAACACCAACCAATTCTTTTATGCAATTCAAAGAAAATGAAAATTTATTAAAATTATTAAAATTATTAAAATAATTAAAAATTACTTTTCTTCTCTTTAATTTTCATTTTTTAATTTACTTCATTCATTTTCAAGTTATTGTTACATTGTTTCAGCATTATTACAGTAAGTAGCAAAGTTTTGCAATTTTTTATTTTTTTTTATATTTATTTTTTCTTATTTATTCATAATGTAACCCTCTACTCTACTTTCTTTTCCTTTCATTGCATTTTTTCTTATCCATTTTTTCATTTACTATCATTTTTGTATTTTTTTTTCATTTACTATCATTTTTGTATATTATTATTTTTACTTTACTTAGAAGTTTATTTGCAAAATACAATAGGAAAAAATATTTTTTTTTGTTTTTTAATACGGATATGACAAAAATTTCCTACTTTTAGGAACTAGATATATATAGACTAAAAACTATACAGTGCTTAATTGAGATTTATATAAAAGAAAATATAAAAAAATAAATAAATAACATTGGAAGCTTATCCAAATGAAACAAAAGATTGTGACTTCATCAAAAAAATATAATTTTTGATTTTTTGTTTTTCTTGTTGTTTTTATGTATTTTAAATTTAAAGAATTCAACTGTTATATAGTCAAATTATGCAAAACAATAAAAGTACTTTTAGAAAAAGTTGTCTACAAGAGATGGTACTATATAAGAACATTCATATATACACATGAATATATATATATATAATGCATGAAATATATATTATAAAATATATTGTACTCACTGGTGTTGTATTGTTATTTTAATTGTAAGAAAAAGTTTTTCTATTTTTATAATACTATCTACTCGTCTCTGGTTTAGGAATGAGAAAAAAAATTTAAGTAAGTTGCAACTAACCATCTATTACCCATCCTTGACCAATTGAAATTATATTTTGTTTTAATTTAAATATAAAAAAATAAATTATAGTATTTGAATTATATTGTTATACATATAAAAAATTCTTGATAAATTTTATGTACAAATATGTGAACAACACTCTGAAACTATTAATTTAAACTATTCGAAATAAAATATTGACATTAAACTGGAATTATTATGAAGGGGTGCCAATTTGTCCTTTTTTTTTAAATAATTATTAAGAAGGAGCTGTGTGTGTGTAATTTTTTTTTTTTTATTATTGTGTTGGTTGTATAGACAAAAAAAAATATTACTTGACATTCAAGGACCTGTGATCATAAAAATAAAAATTTGCAATATATGGAACACAATTTAGTACAATTGTTATACAATACTAAAAAATCAAAATTTCTACAGTTTTTATAAAAAGACTAATACCTAGCATATTCTAGAAATGTGTAAACTGCATAGAGCAGTAGCCCACGAAGGCGAAAATCCACAATTAAAAACTGTTATACAACAAAAATAATCCAAATATTTTCAGTTTTTATTAAAACAATAATTATATTTTATAGTTTTGTAAATTGTCTATAACGTGAGCTAATGAAAATATATTTTTATAAGCTATATATATATATTAATATGGACCACAACAAAATTTAACTGTTATACAATACTGAATAAGTTTGTGATTTTCTGAACAGATTGAAGACATTTTCTATAAATTTATAAATTGTCTGTAAATTTTCTAAAACCTGAGCTTACATAAAACCTGGACCAAATTAACCTGAAATACAATTAATAATAAACATATTTGAGGTCTTTTCGAACAATCTAATGGCATTTTCTACAAATCTGCAAATTGTCTATAAATTGCAAAAAACCTATGCTTATGAAAATGATATTTGGAAATAGGCAATAAAATTAACCTGACATACACTATTAAACATTTGTGAGGTTTTTACGAACAATCTAATGACATTTTCTACAAATCTGCAAATTGTCTATAAATTGTATAAAACCTATGCTCATGAAAATGATATTTGGAAATAGGGAACAAAATTAACCTTACATACACTATTAAACATTATGTGAGGTTTTTTCGAACAATCTAATGGCATTTTCTACAAATCTGCAAACTGTCTATAAACTGTATAAAACCTATGCTCATGAAAATGATATTTGGAAATAGGGAACAAAATTAACCTTACATACACTATTAAACATTATGTGAGGTTTTTTCGAACAATCTAATGGCATTTTCTACAAATCTGCAAACTGTCTATAAACTGTATAAAACCTATGCTCATGAAAATGATATTTGGAAATAGGGAACAAAATTAACCTGACATACACTATTAAACATTATGTGAGGTTTTTTCGAACAATCTAATGGCATTTTCTACAAATCTGCAAATTGTCTATAAACTGTATAAAACCTATGCTCATGAAAATGATATTTGGAAATAGGGAACAAAATTAACCTTACATACACTATTAAACATTATGTGAGGTTTTTTCGAACAATCTAATGGCATTTTCTACAAATCTGCAAATTGTCTATAAATTGTATAAAACCTATGCTCATGAAAATGATATTTGGAAATAGGGAACAAAATTAACCTGACATACACTATTAAACATTATGTGAGGTTTTTTCGAACAATCTAATGGCATTTTCTACAAATCTGCAAATTGTCTATAAATTGTATAAAACCTATGCTCATGAAAATGATATTTGGAAATAGGGAACAAAATTAACCTTACATACACTATTAAACATTATGTGAGGTTTTTTCGAACAATCTAATGGCATTTTCTACAAATCTGCAAATTGTCTATAAATTGTATAAAACCTATGCTCATGAAAATGATATTTGGAAATAGGGAACAAAATTAACCTGACATACACTATTAAACATTATGTGAGGTTTTTTCGAACAATCTAATGGCATTTTCTACAAATCTGCAAATTGTCTATAAACTGTATAAAACCTATGCTCATGAAAATGATATTTGGAAATAGGGAACAAAATTAACCTTACATACACTATTAAACATTATGTGAGGTTTTTTCGAACAATCTAATGGCATTTTCTACAAATCTGCAAATTGTCTATAAATTGTATAAAACCTATGCTCATGAAAATGATATTTGGAAATAGGGAACAAAATTAACCTGACATACACTATTAAACATTATGTGAGGTTTTTTCGAACAATCTAATGGCATTTTCTACAAATCTGCAAATTGTCTATAAATTGTATAAAACCTATGCTCATGAAAATGATATTTGGAAATAGGGAACAAAATTAACCTGACATACACTATTAAACATTATGTGAGGTTTTTTCGAACAATCTAATGGCATTTTCTACAAATCTGCAAACTGTCTATAAATTGTATAAAACCTATGCTCATGAAAATGATATTTGGAAATAAGGAACAAAAGTAACCTTACATACACTATTTAACATTATGTGAGGTTTTTTCGAACAATCTAATGGCATTTTCTACAAATCTGCAAATTGTCTATAAATTGTATAAAACCTATGCTCATGAAAATGATATTTGGAAATAGGGAACAAAATTAACCTGACATACACTATTAAACATTATGTGAGGTTTTTTCGAACAATCTAATGGCATTTTCTACAAATCTGCAAATTGTCTATAAACTGTATAAAACCTATGCTCATGAAAATGATATTTGGAAATAAGGAACAAAATTAACCTTACATACACTATTAAACATTATGTGAGGTTTTTTCGAACAATCTAATGGCATTTTCTACAAATCTGCAAACTGTCTATAAATTGTATAAAACCTATGCTCATGAAAATGATATTTGGAAATAAGGAACAAAATTAACCTTACATACACTATTAAACATTATGTGAGGTTTTTTCGAACAATCTAATGGCATTTTCTACAAATCTGCAAATTGTCTATAAATTGTATAAAACCTATGCTCATGAAAATGATATTTGGAAATAGGGAACAAAATTAACCTGACATACACTATTAAACATTATGTGAGGTTTTTTCGAACAATCTAATGGCATTTTCTACAAATCTGCAAATTGTCTATAAACTGTATAAAACCTATGCTCATGAAAATGATATTTGGAAATAGGGAACAAAATTAACCTTACATACACTATTAAACATTATGTGAGGTTTTTTCGAACAATCTAATGGCATTTTCTACAAATCTGCAAATTGTCTATAAATTGTATAAAACCTATGCTCATGAAAATGATATTTGGAAATAGGGAACAAAATTAACCTGACATACACTATTAAACATTATGTGAGGTTTTTTCGTACAATCTAATGGCATTTTCTACAAATCTGCAAATTGTCTATAAATTGTATAAAACCTATGCTCATGAAAATGATATTTGGAAATAGGGAACAAAATTAACCTTACATACACTATTAAACATTATGTGAGGTTTTTTCGAACAATCTAATGGCATTTTCTACAAATCTGCAAATTGTCTATAAACTGTATAAAACCTATGCTCATGAAAATGATATTTGGAAATAAGGAACAAAATTAACCTTACATACACTATTAAACATTATGTGAGGTTTTTTCGTACAATCTAATGGCATTTTCTACAAATCTGCAAATTGTCTATAAATTGTATAAAACCTATGCTCATGAAAATGATATTTGGAAATAGGGAACAAAATTAACCTGACATACACTATTAAACATTATGTGAGGTTTTTTCGAACAATCTAATGGCATTTTCTACAAATCTGCAAATTGTCTATAAACTGTATAAAACCTATGCTCATGAAAATGATATTTGGAAATAAGGAACAAAATTAACCTTACATACACTATTAAACATTATGTGAGGTTTTTTCGAACAATCTAATGGCATTTTCTACAAATCTGCAAACTGTCTATAAATTGTATAAAACCTATGCTCATGAAAATGATATTTGGAAATAGGGAACAAAATTAACCTGACATACACTATTAAACATTATGTGAGGTTTTTTCGTACAATCTAATGGCATTTTCTACAAATCTGCAAATTGTCTATAAATTGTATAAAACCTATGCTCATGAAAATGATATTTGGAAATAGGGAACAAAATTAACCTTACATACACTATTAAACATTATGTGAGGTTTTTTCGAACAATCTAATGGCATTTTCTACAAATCTGCAAATTGTCTATAAACTGTATAAAACCTATGCTCATGAAAATGATATTTGGAAATAAGGAACAAAATTAACCTTACATACACTATTAAACATTATGTGAGGTTTTTTCGTACAATCTAATGGCATTTTCTACAAATCTGCAAATTGTCTATAAATTGTATAAAACCTATGCTCATGAAAATGATATTTGGAAATAGGGAACAAAATTAACCTGACATACACTATTAAACATTATGTGAGGTTTTTTCGAACAATCTAATGGCATTTTCTACAAATCTGCAAATTGTCTATAAACTGTATAAAACCTATGCTCATGAAAATGATATTTGGAAATAAGGAACAAAATTAACCTGACATACACTATTAAACATTATGTGAGGTTTTTTCGTACAATCTAATGGCATTTTCTACAAATCTGCAAATTGTCTATAAATTGTATAAAACCTATGCTCATGAAAATGATATTTGGAAATAGGGAACAAAATTAACCTGACATACACTATTAAACATTATGTGAGGTTTTTTCGAACAATCTAATGGCATTTTCTACAAATCTGCAAATTGTCTATAAACTGTATAAAACCTATGCTCATGAAAATGATATTTGGAAATAAGGAACAAAATTAACCTTACATACACTATTAAACATTATGTGAGGTTTTTTCGAACAATCTAATGGCATTTTCTACAAATCTGCAAACTGTCTATAAATTGTATAAAACCTATGCTCATGAAAATGATATTTGGAAATAAGGAACAAAATTAACCTTACATACACTATTAAACATTATGTGAGGTTTTTTCGAACAATCTAATGGCATTTTCTACAAATCTGCAAATTGTCTATAAATTGTATAAAACCTATGCTCATGAAAATGATATTTGGAAATAGGGAACAAAATTAACCTGACATACACTATTAAACATTATGTGAGGTTTTTTCGAACAATCTAATGGCATTTTCTACAAATCTGCAAATTGTCTATAAACTGTATAAAACCTATGCTCATGAAAATGATATTTGGAAATAAGGAACAAAATTAACC
This sequence comes from Argyra leucocephala, assembly GCA_963942445.1. Classification (NCBI taxonomy): domain Eukaryota; kingdom Metazoa; phylum Arthropoda; class Insecta; order Diptera; family Dolichopodidae; genus Argyra; species Argyra leucocephala. The sequence goes on along the minus strand of OZ012679.1, from coordinate 15,350,080 downwards.
TGACATACACTATTAAACATTATGTGAGGTTTTTTCGAACAATCTAATGGCATTTTCTACAAATCTGCAAACTGTCTATAAATTGTATAAAACCTATGCTCATGAAAATGATATTTGGAAATAAGGAACAAAATTAACCTTACATACACTATTAAACATTATGTGAGGTTTTTTCGAACAATCTAATGGCATTTTCTACAAATCTGCAAATTGTCTATAAATTGTATAAAACCTATGCTCATGAAAATGATATTTGGAAATAGGGAACAAAATTAACCTGACATACACTATTAAACATTATGTGAGGTTTTTTCGAACAATCTAATGGCATTTTCTACAAATCTGCAAATTGTCTATAAACTGTATAAAACCTATGCTCATGAAAATGATATTTGGAAATAGGGAACAAAATTAACCTTACATACACTATTAAACATTATGTGAGGTTTTTTCGAACAATCTAATGGCATTTTCTACAAATCTGCAAATTGTCTATAAATTGTATAAAACCTATGCTCATGAAAATGATATTTGGAAATAGGGAACAAAATTAACCTGACATACACTATTAAACATTATGTGAGGTTTTTTCGTACAATCTAATGGCATTTTCTACAAATCTGCAAATTGTCTATAAATTGTATAAAACCTGAGCTAATGAAAATAAAATATTTCGAATATTGAACATAATAAAATTGAACTGTTATATAATAATTATTACATAAATCACATATTTGCGGTCTTTTTGGAAAAACTAACCGGATATTCTTGAAATTTTTAAACTTTTATAAATGGAGTTTAACTGTTATACAAACTGTTAAAGTATTAAACATATAAAAATAAACATCAATCATTGGTCACAATAAGATACAGCGGAACATAAACACATTCCACAAAGCAACATTCCTGCAATAATTGATCAAACAAAAAACTATTATACACGAGTATAGATACAGTCCTGTTTCTTTATTGTTCTGATGGTGTTATATATTATATGTTGTTATGGCTCCTGTTCATTTGAAAAAATTTAAAAATAAACTTTGCAATTGATCAATTTGATAGTAAATAATCAGAGAAAATATTTTTAAAGTGTTTTAGTGAGAGAGAGAGAGAACAAATTACAGAACAAATATTAAAAAGGCAAAGAGAAATAAAATCAATATTGAAAAATGTACTAAATAAAATAACACAAACACAATATTGTATAACAAATATGAAAACACTGTATAACAAAATATAAACACTGTATAACAAAAAAAAAGTGAACATAAGATCACTTAAATTTTTATAATGTAATAAAGTCTCTCTTCTTTAAATTCATAAATGATTTTTACAGATTGATGGAACTAGGATTCAATATTGTAACATTTTGTGTTTTATTGAAATTCAAAAATATGACAGAATAACAATAAAAACAAAAACAAAAATAAAATTCAAAAACTTTCACACATTGAATAATAAAAAAGCATAGGAATACACCATAGGAATAATAAAAAAGGATTTATAATATGTATGTATTTGTACAGTTAAGAATAAAAAAAAATTTAAAAAAAAAATTAAGAAAAATTATTGTTTTTCTATGAAAACTGTGACAGTTGTGAAAGTGAGAATATTATACTCTACTAAGATTTGAAAAAAAATAAACAACACAAATTTTTTTTTTCTTTTTTTGTTTAATTTTCATTTTGTTGTTTTTCTGTTAGTTTATTATCTTTAATAATGTTTTGTTTTATTCCAACTAATTTTTGTTTATTTTTTTTTTTAATTTTCTTAGAATACAAAAATTTTCAAATTTTTCCAAAAAACAAAGCAAAAAAAAAAATATTTTTTAATGTTTTGTTTAGTTTTCATTTTTGCAAAAAGAAAGTTAAAAAATATCCTAAAGGCTTTTGAATTGAAATGTCTACATAATCAAATATATACTAAATATAAAAATAGACTAAGAACGATAACTAGTGATAGAAACAATAATTGTTTAGTGATATACTCTCGAATGAGTGAGTCCTTTTTACTTTATTATAAATTTCATCTATAGACTTTTACAATATTTCTTTATTAGAGTTGTTATCCAGTAATTCTAGAGCATTTTTCTTGAAACATCGTTCATTATTATCACAACATTTATATTTATATGTATTTAACGGATCAGTACTGGTATATTGAATCTACGCAGTAAAGCCTATAGATTCTAGAAAATCGATAATGCACAACCAAAACAATTATTTTCTATTTAAAGAGCCCCTTATGATTTTTGCAGCATCAACTTTAATGTCTCAAAACAGATATCTTGGAATAATTGCTATATAGAAACCGTTATTATATTAGGATTGTTTTCAATTTCTTCAAATCATTTTCAAACTAGGAGATTATTGATTTATTTTTAATTGTCAATTATCTTGTCATATATCTATAAAATGCATATCACGCCTGGAAATATGCAATTTAAAATTACCTATAAGCCGTGACTGTCAAGTAGGGTAAAACCTTGAATACGTTATTTATTTATTTATTTCGAGCTTAATTCAAGCAAGTTACAATAAATCATACTTAAATTAAATTTATAAACTAAAAATTAAACATTCAAAAAAGAATTAATAAAAAAAAAAATAACAAAATTAAAAAAGAAAACAAAATCTTATATTTAACAATAATTAAAAAATAAAAATGAAAAAACTTCAATTAAGAAGACAGGTCAAAGATAAATAAAAAAAAATCAGTTACACAAATACAGATTATTTTTTAATGATTGTTTAGTTAGGGAAAAGTTAATATGGGGTTTGTATGCATTACAAAGAGACATCATCCTATTAATTGGTTCATATTTACCATAATTAGTCCGATGGTACTGCAAATTAAACATATTAGCAGTTCTTAGTCTAGAATGAGAACAATAATTAAGTTTAGCAAACAATTGGGGAGACGAAGTGTTGCCTTTACTTAACTCAATTAGAAATACAATGTCCGCAACTTTACGCCGTTTTTCAAGGGTATTAAGATGAATTAAATTTAGTCGATGTTCATAAGGAGGTAATCTTAAAGGATCTTCCCAAGGAAGAAGACGTAAAGCATATCTAAGGAATTTTCTTTGAACCGATTCAATTCTGTCTATGTGAACACCATAAAATGGACACCAAACCTGACTAGCATATTCTAAATTAGGTCTAACCAAGCAGGTATAGAGGGATTTTAATACATACGGATTTTCAAATTCTCTAGCCCAACGTTTAATAAAACCGAGCATAGAATTGGCTTTGTTTAAAATATCTGAATAATGAAGATGGAATGAAAGTTTAGTATCGAAGAGTATTCCTAGGTCTTTAATTGATGTAACCTTTGGAATACTTTGGCTATTAAAAGAATATACATAAGAAATTGGGCATAATCGTCGTGTAAAAGTAATATAAGCACATTTATTGACATTAAGCTGCAGATTATTATACGAACACCAACTATAGAAACGATTCAGATCAGCTTGTAACGCTAATGCATCCTCTAAATTAACAACTTTTTTTTATAAATTTTCATGTCATCGGCGTAAATTTTAATATGACTATTAATCAATAAAGATGAAACATCATTAATAGAAATAATGAAGAGTAAAGGACCGAGATGACTACCTTGAGGCACACCTGTGGGAGCTTCGAACTCAGTGGAAATTGACGATCTGAACGAAACACTATAACTACGACCAGAAAGATAAGAATGAACCCAATTAATAAAGTAATTAGGAAATCCTAATTTATTTAACTTAAAGATGATAATGTTGTGTGGAAGCAAATCAAAAGCTTTGCTGAAATCTGTATATATTACATCCGTTTGAAACCCATCTTCCATGTTATTAATAAAGGTAGATGTTGACTCAACAAGATTAGTAACAGTAGACTTAAGCTTTACAAAGCCATGTTGAAAAGATGATAAGAAACAAGTACAATGATCATAAATAGAATCAAATACAATAAGTTCAAATAGTTTAGGTATAGAAGAAAGTTTAGCAATTGGACGATAATTACTTACATTATTTTTTAAATTTTTTTGTGAACTGGTCTAATTAGGGCCGTTTTCCAGATTGAAGGAAAGATACCAGAAGTTAAAGAAGAATTGAATAATACAGAGAGAGGACAACATAGTGAAGAAGAACATTTATTTAAGAATAGGTTAGGGATGCCGTCAGTACCAGGACTACGATTATTAGCAAGCTTTAATAAATAATTGAGTAACACATTAGAATCGATATGAATATTACTCAATGTAGTTTTAGAAAAATTCGATAAATGGCCAAAATTACTTTCGTTTAATGAGAAAGCAGCCGTAGAATAACTAATAGAGAAGAAATCACGGAAAAATTCAGAAATGACATTAGGATCACTACTACTAGAGTTTTTATAATTCATACACAAAGGATACTGATCACTTTTTTTTCGAGTTAACGAATTTCCAAAAAAGTTTCGGATTAGTTTTAATATTTTCAGACATATCTTTTACATAATTGGTATTAAAGTTATCCGACATCATTTTAAATTCATTAAATAGATTCAAGAAGGCATTATAATCAATGTTATTATTGCTTTTAATAAATTTACACCCAGCTTTATTTTTCTTATTTTTTAACTTTTTAAGGTTTTTGGTAAACCAAGGTGGACTAGATTTATCACTATTGTCAATAACTTTTTTTTTTTTTTTTTTTTTTTTTTCTCCTATTACTCCGCGTGGTAGCATAGGGCTTCGATAGTGAACCTCCATTCCTCTCTGTTGAGTACTACTTCCTTAATATCGTCCCAGGTATAATTGTTGACTGTTAATTCTTGATCGATTGTGCGTCTCCATGGGTTGTATGGTCTGCCGGGTCTCCTTTGTCCTTGTGGATTCCACTCTAGAGCTCTTCTTGCTATATCACTTTCTGATTTCCTTAGTGTATGACCTATCCATTTCCATTTTTTCCTATTTATCTGTCTGTTGATAGGTTCTTCTCCAGTTATCATCCATAAATCTTCGTTGCTAATTCTTGCCGGCCAGAATATTCTGCATATAATTCTCAAGCACTTGTTGATGAATACTTGTAGCTTCTGTTTGATTCTGACCGAAGTGAGCCATGTTTCACTGCCATATATTAATGTTGACTTAACACATGCTCTGAATATTGTTAGCTTTGTTGTTCTCGATATTTGGTTGCTCCGCCATATCTTCATTAGGCTCCCAAATGTTCTTCTTGCCTTATTTATACGGCTGTTGACATCTTCTGTTGCACCTCCTCTTGATGTTATAATGCACCCCAGGTAGTTGAATTCTTCTACGTATTCTATCTGTTGTCCACTCACTGTTATTGGCTCACTGTAACTATTGTTTGTCCTCATTGCTTTGGTTTTCTCGATATTTAATTCCAGTCCCGATTTCTTTGCTTCTTCCTGTAATCTGTTGACTTTGTTCTGTAGGTCCCTTTGATTTTTTGATATGAGGCATACATCATCTGCGTAATCTAAGTCTTCTAAGTTTCCGAAGAGATCCCATTCTATTCCGTTTATTCCAGTGCAAACTTCTCTTAGAATGTCGTCTAGTATTGTGTTGAAGAGAAGTGGAGATAGTGGACATCCTTGTCTAACTCCTATATTGGTGTAGAATGGATCACTGATCTTACCTCTGTGTTGAACTGTTGTCTCTGCATCTTCATACATCGCTTTGATGATGTTGATGATTTTTTCAGGAACTCCCTTCTTTGTAAGTGTTCTCCATATTGCGCATCTCTTGACTGTGTCGAATGCTTTCTTAAAATCTATGAATAGTAGATATAGTGGGGCATTCCATTCCACTGATTGTTCAACTATGACCCGTAAAGTATTTGCCTGGTCTACACAGCTTCGGTTTGGTCTGAAACCTGCCTGCTCTTTCCGTAGTATTGGTTCTAGTACTTCTTCTAATCTTTTCTTTATAATAATTGCTATTATCTTATGAATAGTATTTAGAACCGTGATTCCTCTCCAGTTGCTGCAATTTGCCAAGTCTCCTTTCTTAGGTATCTTGACAATCATTCCTTTCTTCCATGATGGTGGTATATTCTCTTCTATCCATGCTTTCCTGATGTGGGGTTCAATTGTTTTTGCGAATAAGTCAGGGTCCAGTTTGGCTATTTCTGCTGGAATTCCATCTTCACCTGTTGCTTTGTTGTGCTTCAGGATATTGATTGTAGCTTTGATTTCTTCTATATTTGGAGCTTGAGTAGATATTGGCAGTCCCTCAGTTGGGTAGATATTTGCATTGTCTCTGTTTCTTATGTCTGCTTCATTATTTATACTTTCTTCGTTGCTCAGTTCTTGGAAATGTTCAATAACTAATGGAACATATTGTGAAATAGCAAATTGAATAGTTTTATAGAAATGATTAACTGCGACATTTAAATTAGAAGAGGTCATAAATGAAAAATCATAAGAACTTAGGTAAATATTAATAGCGTCGAAATTAGCTTTAAGAAAATTAAAACGATAAGAAAGTGCTGAATCAACTTTGAGAAAAACAAATAGGAGGATGATAATCATCAATTTCAACCAGTTCAAATGGAAAATTAATGATGTTAAGATTATCCCAATTTGTCGTTATCAGAAGCATCAAACAAATAGCTTTTATTTTATAGCTTTATTCGTAACTTTTTGGTTATTTCTTGGTCATTTTTAGGATATTTATAACTTCACCATTTTATATATGGCGAAAATTATTATTGCAAAATATATTTTGTATGAGAAAATAAAAAAAAAAATTTTAGCCTTTAATTCCAAATTTCATACTAATGCGAGTAAATTGCTTTTATTATTTTAATAAGGGGATTGTTTTAAAAAAAATTTTATATGTATCTGAGCAAATAATAAATAATAATAAGAAAACATATATTTTTTTTAATTTTAAAAATTTTTAAATTTAAACAAATTTTAAGGCCCATAAATTTTTAATTCAATAAAATGTTTATTTTCGCGAAAAATCTTTGTTCGTTTGCAAAAACATGCCATATATCGCACAATTTTCGTGACAATATTTACAATATTTATAATTTATAATAATAGATTCATATTTATTATACCTTAACAAATTTATAACTTAATTATAGTGAGAGAAAACAGGACAACATTATTGTTAAAATATTTTAGAAATAAAATTTTTTTTTTCGTTAAAAAATAAATACATACACAATACACTGTATATAATAATCTATCTATCTCTTTTATTCTAATTTGGTCGTTTCATAGTCGGTTGAGTAGTCGGATAATAGTTATTTTCACTACGGTACGACTCAACAATCATTCCCCAATAACGTAATAATGACGTTGTTTGAAAGTTATTACAACGTCATAAAGCCGACCAGTAGCTATTTAGCCAACGATAGCACGACGTTGTTACAACCTATTTGTGTTAATTGGGAAAAAATAGAACAATTGCATACAAAATTTGAAAATAATTTACTAAATTTATTAAACATCGTAATCGATTTAGGTTATTACACCATCATCAGAAGACTGAGACTAATGATGCTGTAATAACCGAAGTCGATTCAGATATCGAATAAAATTAGTGCAACATACCTAGAGTTTTTAATTTTTATTTTTAAAAATATTTCACCTAAAGCCTGCATATTCTATAAAATACATTAAAAATAATTATTTGACAGAGGGTGAAATCAAAATTTAAACATTGTGACAGTGGTTAACCATTCAGGTTATATTTACCATAATGCTGAATTATTAAACACAGCTGCAATGCTTTTGATTTTGATTTCACCCAGACGCATTAACAAAATTTTAAATCACCATTAAAGAAATTATGCAATATAAGGCAATTTTTAGGTGAACATCATTCTATGGTCATTCACAGCACAACAATCTAGTGATTATTTTAGTACCCAATCATTGAATTATCACACACAAATTAATGTATTTAGTACCTAATCAGTAATCACCAATGAATTATGACACAAAATTTTTTTCTTAAATTTTAAATAAAAAAGAAATAGAAGTGAATGCATTCTGTAAACTCGTACCTGTAAAAAAAAATGTCTTCTTCAAAGATTTTGCTTGTTTTTTTGAAAATAAAAATTTAAAATTCATTTGGAAAACTCATCTCATTCCAACAATAGAAATTAACACATTACATTCAGTTATTTTTTTTTTTTTTTTGTATAATTATTAATTCGTGCATAAGTGAGACATTGTAAAAATTTCTCTGCAATATTAGAAAGAAATAAATAAAATAAACAAAAAGAAAATTCATTTCAATGAGATGGCGACCGACCGACAACAATCAACATTGAAACAATTAAAGTGCAACAAGGCAATTTTCTTCTAAAGAGTCATTCATTCGTATATTATTTATAAATTCAAACCAGCCTACTCATATTGCATTTAAAGAATTGTCGCATTTTATTTTTTTTGTTGTTTTTTTGTTTTTCTGTTTTTTTTTTTGTATTTAAATTTTTCTTTTTGTTAAGTTTAAGGTGCAATTGCAGCAAAAAGAAAAAAAAAAATAATAAAAAAAAAAAAATGTATATCCTTTTATTGTTTGTGATCAGCATAAAAGAATATCTCTCTTTTACTTTATACTCGAATATATATAGAAGAAAAATATTACATCCTTTGTGACAAGTGGTGTTTGTATGGGTGTAGATGACAAAAAGGCGGAAAATTTTTTGAGTGATATTTTTTGTTTTTTGTTTTTATTAAAACAGAGTTTCCAATTGTTTTCATTAGTTTAAAAAATATTTCTAGGGCTGTATTATACTGTCGTAGGATTACAGAGAAGCTGGTTGATTTAAATTTTGAAAATATTATATAAAAATGTATATTTAAATATTGAGTAAGCAAATGAGTTCACTCATATTCCTGTTCATTTGCATTGGACTGAAGTTTATATCTCATTTTTTTCACTATTTTTCTGATCAAATAGAAATGATGCAATCTAACCAAAATGACCAATAAATTTTGAGTGAAACAATTTTCCTGATCGCTTTTAACCGTCTCAGTAAAAACAAAAAAAAAAATATCCACTGATTCATTTTTATGTATTCACTAGTAAATTGTCAAGACCGTCTCAAGACGGGATTCTAGATTTGGCAAACTTTGGTCATTCATTAGATCACAATCTACCACAGCTAAATAATAGATCTATAAATTAAATATTTTGGGTTAACTTGGTTGCTAAATTTTATGCAAGAGTTTATAACATCTGATTGGCTTTTATGGGATAAGATAGGTAATGTTCAACGGAAATCTCCACTTAGAATTATAATCTTTCCACCAAAAGGTATAGATTGAGGCATAAAATTCATAGCATAAAAACTTAGTTATTAGTAAAGAAAAAATTCAAATAAATTTTATTCTATTGCCAGTTAGTTATATTAGCCCTTTTTTTATTCTAGAATGAATTATAAACGAAAAAAAGTTTCATAACATAATTATTTTGATTGGAAAACGTTTAAAAAAATAAAATTGGATCCCAAAAATTATTATTCATACTATTCATAACTTCATACAGCATTTACAATAACAATAACTCATTAATATGAAATAATTAAAATATACTATATACATAATAATATAATATAAATAAACTACATATATACGTATATATTTATTAATATACATGTGCTCAAAGTTTACACAATATTCATATTAAACATCATTAGTTATACTTTGATCTGACTGAAAACCGAAAAAGAATAAAATATATATCACATACATATAACTTCTTTATATGACATTACAGTTTTTTTTCTTTTGATTTTCTTCTACTTGAATATTCTTTATTAATATTTCATTTCATTGGTAATGTAATCCTACATAGCTAATTTCAAAATCAAATCTACAATATACACATATATATATATATTATGTCACAATTGGAAGTCTTTTCATGATGCATACACAGTACAAAACACACTTTTGTATTTTTTTTATTTTTTTCTTGTTTTTTTTTTTTTCTCAAGAGATAGGTCTAGGTACATAAACAAACTCAGCAGAGAAGAAAAATTGTTGTTTACTTTACGTTTTTTTTTGTTTACTTTTTTGTTTTTGTTATTTAATTTTGTTGAAGTTGCTACGGCACATTGGTTGCTACGGCACATTGACAACAGGATTGTTACGTTTTATTATATAAAATTTTACTGATCACCAAATTACTAAAATCATTTACCCAATAGGTCTTATAGCTAGGTATTACATTCAAGCACAATAGTCGCAGATTCAAGGATTTAAATAAGGCATAAGATTGATATATTGTGAATTTCGGATGGGAATCTGTCCTCTATATCACCGCAGCCTCAAATTGCCTTATTGTTATACAAAGTGAAACAGAAACTGTTGAACACTTCTTTACAATACATATTTTTATTCAATAAATTTAAAATTATTAACCCAGTCATTTCAACGTTTCAGTTTGTATTATAGGCATTTTGGAACGTCTAATACCTAAAAATGTATATAAAAACAATTTATTTCGTACCATCGTTTTATTACGATTTGTCAATGCAGGTTTGAAATCGAAAATTTTTATCTTGGCTCGGTTAGATAAATCGTCATTAACACGTCTGTACAAGTGATGATAGATACTAGCACAAATAAGTTGGGGTTTATTAGATAGATACTAGAATTAAAACTAGGTGTGTACTTCAGAATACTGCACTAATAAGAAATGGTGTAAGTGAATGAATTCAGCAGGGTTTAAAAGAACTCTACTTTTCTATTGATGAATTAATCAACTTCTCTATCATACTTCAATCATTGTAGTACACTAACCTATTGTAAAGTAATACCAATACGACCTTACACTTCGTATTTTGTATTTCTGTATCATTAAAATTTTCGAATTGCTGCACAGAATCATTTTACTTTACTTGAACAATCCAAGTAAACGGGTTACGTATTAGAAACACTTCAATGTTAAAATTACAATTTGTTTGGCTCTTTAGGTATCAATTAGCCATTTCAAGTATGATTGAGGCTTCAGATTTTATTATTTTAATCAAAGCTAAATCTACTCAGTATTTTGTTTTACTTAAAGCGGCCAAAGGATAGTATGATAGTAGTATTGCTACTTTGTGTTTGTTTAATACAAAATATTAAATTACTGTCAATAAAAAAAAAATTGAAGACTGAAATAGAAATCGATACCGTTGTTTCAACAAATTAAATTATACGAAAAGTCAAATTACTCACAAATTTACTACTACGAAAGATATTGTTCCGGCAGAGAATGCAGTAGAACAAATTTAATCTTATTGCAGAAAATGTATATTATGTACACTTTTCCACTGTAGTAATCACTCGTGGAATCGTCTGGCCACAGGATTTTGCTGTGTTCTTATCTTTTTTTGAAACAATTTAATATTATTACCGAAAATGTATTATTATGTACATTTTAGTACTGTATTGATAATAATCGTTTATTTGACCACGGACGATTATGGTTTTTTCTGATTTTTTTGATATTAAAGAAATCATTTCTGTTGTTTTATTTGTTGTTTGTCGGCACCATCAATACTGTTGTTGATTCGTTTCTGTTATATAATTCAAACTTTTCCAATTGTTGAACACAAACAATTTTCTGTTTTATCTTTTCCATACCACCAATGCGTACTACTTTATTGATTGCATTTCTTCTTTCTTCACTTACTTCTGGTATAACTGATATATTTTTAATACCTACTTTATATGAACTTTTCTTGAACTTATTGTCTTTCTTATCTCAGTTTGTAGCATCTTAGACGTTTTTATTCAACTTATCTTTTATGTCAACTAGAAAATATAGACAGTTATTACTATGTAACGGTATCAAATTCACTGATTAGGCTATAAAAACATTTAGCAAAAATCTCTCTGGATCCAAATCCTGCGGAACGTATTTTCAATAGGGACCATACCTTTATTGGGAAATAAAAAATCAATCGATATGAAAAAAGCTAATGTGTCTGACTATTGCCACTTGACCAGATATTTACTTTGTTTTTGCAGGACTAGTATTCTTTTATCAACAATCAAATTGCTATCAAAGTTTTCAGGCGTGTTCGTAGTTGCAGTAAGACATGCGTCGGTGTTTTGCAGAATTTTTTCTCTGTCACTATGAACAAAAAAACTTACGCAGGTGCCCAGAAAATTGTTTAGCAGTCATTCTTATTCATAGAAGCAGCACATGCACAATTCGTTTATATAGTTATATTATATTATTATATATTTTTATATATATTTAATATATTTTAATATATTTTATATATATATATATTTTTTTTTTTAATATATATTATAAATATTATTTTTAAATATTTAATATATTTTAATATTAATATTATATAAATATATATATTAATATTACTTATATATTAAAATATAGTATAATTATTATATATTTATTTCAATATATTTATTTTATTATGTTTATATTTATATATTATTATATTATATTAAAACACATTTATTTTATTTTAATAATTAATTTTTATTTTTTACTTCAATATTTCTCTCACGGTATTCTTATTTATTACATGTTAAATGACATGCACTTTAAAAATCATTCTAAAGCAGACGCACTAAAATATCTGCACAATCTGCCCGACGCTGACACGACACCGATTACTATGAACACAAGCACCTGCTTTTTATCTGCACAGAATTTTTGATGATATGCAACTACGAACAAAAAATCTGTTTTGTTGCGCAGGCGCAACTACTACGAACACGCCTTTCGTTTCTGCCATTCAGAGCGATACAACGTTAATAATAAATTAAAAAAATGTCTCATCATAAATTTTCTGGACCTTGCTATAGATCTATGGCATTTTACTCGAAAAAACGTGCCCAAAGACATCGTGATAAAGTGAAGGCATTCACAAAGGATAATCCTAAGAGCCCATATTACTTAACATACTTGGATTGGATATATGGATTATTTTACATCCTCATACATCTTTATTAAATGTGTGGGTTTCATTTTTTGATTGATTATTATAATGTTTTACTTTATTATATATGACATACATATTGTTCGATACATACAATTCGTTCTATATAGCCCACATCTTCTAAAGAAAAGGGCCAAAGAGCTTTTGCATACATATTAGTATGTATGAATAATAAATTTCAATTCAATTCAATTCAATTCGACCACCGCTAGCGTTAGCTACCAAAATTATTTTTATATAAAACAATTTGATGTGAACAGTATCAAAAAAATATTAAACTCATTACCTTACTTAATTTGTTTGACAACTGGCAATGCTAAGCCTTACATTTTTTTTTAATTTCTTTGATAACACGAACAAATTCAAGAAAAAGGATATTTATAAGTGCAACCAAATAAAAAGAAAAAATATTATGACGTATAATATTCATATGTATATATAGATATACAGACAGTTGTAAGGACATTAGTAAAACAAAAGATATCAAAATATATATAAAAAAAAAACAATAAAAACAGGAATAACAAAATTTTAAGGATATATGAAGGGAAAAAAATGTTTTTATTGTGTATCCTTTTTTTTTTTTTTTCATTTTTTTGTTTTACAAAATTTATTTGTAATATTGTTTTTGTTTTTTATTATTTTTATTATATAGGAGCCCTTCATTCACTTGTAGACATCCGGTCTGACAATTGTTCCAATTTGTTGTTTCACACAACACAACATTGCCATATATAATAATATACACCATCATCCATTCAAAAAATATGGAAATTGAAGTATATAGGTACACCCTAAACCAAAAACAAAAATACAACAAAAAAAGAGAAAACAAAAACAAAATCAAAAACAATAAAGAAAGCATATATATACACATAAAATGGAAGAAAATGCAATCTTTCGTGTTTAAAATAAAGGATACAAGTCTGTTCTTCTCTTTTTTTTTTTTTTTTTAATATAATGACGATGAAATTTTTTAAGTTTTTTCATTTCAATTTGTATAATTTTTGTTTGTTATTGTTGTTGTTGTTGTGATTGTATATGTTTCACGTATTTGCGGACAATTTTTTAAAACAATTGTTTTTCATAATGATTTGAGTATTGTCCTTATATAAAAAAAAAAAAAAAAAAAAAAAAAAAAGTGAATCGTTAAATTGCATACAAACTGATTAAATTATTTTGATTTAACGATTGTAATACGATTCAAATTTAAATTAAATTCGAAGTAGGTAAGTACATTTAGTTGATGATAATATGATTAGATATATGTGTATAGTGTGTAATATATGAGTGTTGTATGTATACATGTATTGTGTGTAATATATATTGTGTTGTGTAATATTTAAAACCCGATGCCATATGATTATAATTTATTTTACCATTCTTTGTATTGTTAAAAATTTCCAATAAGTTATTTTGAGCATTTAACCAGCTGTGTTTATAGTTCTGAGTGTTTCAAAAATGTGAATGTAAATATCTAGGTCTCTTTATTGATTTTAAAATGGATTGGCCTGACCACACTAATATTTATCTTAATAACTATTTTCATAATGTTATTAGACAATTTAACCTTGTTAATCCTGAAGTCCTATAGTGTGTTCTATAGCCCTAAAAGTGTGACAACTAAAGTTGATTATGGGTTTTTAAATTCTAAACCACAATATGGAATAGTTTGTTGGGGTGGCGAAAACTATAATAAAATACAGCATTTACTAGTTTCTGAAAAACATACAGTAAGACTTATTTATAGATGTACATAGTCGTATTTCGTATACATACAATCTATTTACTGAACTTGGCATTATACCAATAAGAAATCTCTTTCTATAATTTGCACTTATACAATATTAAATGTACATCATTTATGTCTTAATACTTAATAAATCTATAATAGGTCAAATTGTTTGGCCATTTCTGTAATACCAATGAAAATTCATTAGTTTTACAATAATCACCTTTTTCCAGGATTAATTTGGCACAATTTAGTGGATTTGAATTTATTGATTTTTTTTTTTTGTGGATTTTTATTTCTGGATTTATCCTTTTTTTTGTATCCAACAGTGGCTTTATTCTGAAAAAAATTTTTTACCTAAATATTTAAAATTATGTGGGCTACCGGCCAAACCCCGACCTCGTTTTGATTGATAAGATTTTGATATGCTACCGTTGATAAGCCAGAAATTTTACTAAATAAGTTATTCGTAAAAGAGCACTGTAGTAAAAATATGTAGTAAAAACTTTTAATGATAATAATAAAGTGAGAAAATTTATTTTTTTGTGGATTTCGAGACTAACCCTAAATGTTAATATATCTAATACTCAAAAATAATGTATTTTATTTTGACTTTCACCAATGATTGACAATTTCGTATTTCCATTTTAGGCTTACCACCAGGGCCAGTGCTACGATTGAAAAAAAATTTGGCGCTCCCCTGCGAAATAATTTTTTGGCGCTCAATATTCAAACATAATGAATTTTTTTTGTTTTTTTTTATTTATTTAATATAGATACAAAAACAAATAAAAATTACCAACTCATTGATAAACTAAATAACAAAACAAAATTATAAAATAAAATAACGAAATAAAAAATAAATTATTATTTAAAATAAAAATAATAAATTAAAAATAATATTGCTTCATTATTATTATTAGTTATTAAATTAAAACTTAATTTTCCTAGCTTTTACACTAGCAAAGTCATTAATTATATCCGATATATCTAATTGCTCAAGCAGCTCATGTTCAATTGATATAAGGGCAAGCCCAGAAATTCGTTGCTGTGACATGGTAGACCTGAGATATGTTTTTATTAATTTTAATTTAGAAAATGATCTCTTCGTTAGTTTCGTTAGCATCGTCGGAGTTTCGTTAGCATTGACCATGATAATGTCAATTAACATTTTAATTTCTTGGAATAATTCCATTCCATCAATATCTTTATTAAGCTCGTCAGTCAATACTAATTCCAAATCTTTACAATTTTTAATAATTTCCTGATCTTTGAGTTTTTCTACCGTTTCTTGCAAATTATATAAAAATCTAAATTTATCATAATGTACTTCAAGCTGAACAAAACGTTCCTCGATTGACATTATGGCTTGATCCAAAATTGTATAATAAAAATTAATTTTAAAACTATGTTTGGGATCCTGTACAGATTCGTCTTCATGTTCGTAATCAAACATTCTTTTTTTCTTTCGTCGCCGTACCGTAGTACTATCCTTAAACCCAGTCGGGCATTCCATTATATACGCTAACTCCTTTGCTTCATCTAAAACTTTGCAAAACCCATCTTCAGTACGCATTATTTGCAAAAAAAATTTCAAACTTTTAATTTCTTGTAATGCCAATATAATATCAAAAAATTCTGCTTGCAAATATTTACTTGCTATATTAACTCGCGTAAGTATTATATACCAAACAACAATAGAACACAGAAATTTATAATCAACCATTTTGGAACATATGCTACTGGCTGTACATTTCGAATCGTTATCAAAATCAGTGCTATCAATTATCGCTATCGCAGCGTCATATATTTCACCAACAAAAAATCTTAAAGGTTTTATTGCTTCAACACGAGACTCCCACCGAGTATCAGACAGTGGTTTTAATGTAAGTTTGGGTAAATGTGTCTTTAAAATATCCCAACGTTTAGTTGAACTTGAAAAAAAATTATAAATTTCTTGAACGATAGAAAAAAAAGTAGCAGTTGTAGTGTTAACCTTTGCAGCATCATTTACTACCAAATTGAGTGAATGTGCAGAGCACGGAACAAAAAAAGCTCGAGGATTAATACTTAATATTTGCCTTTGGACGCCATTATGTATCCCTTTCATATTTGCTGCGTTGTCATAACCTTGACCTCTCATATTTTTAACATCAATATTAAGCTCATTCAATTTTTCAATTAAATAATTACTTAATCCAGCACCAGTGGAAGTTTGTACGTTTAAGAAAGTGATAAAGTGTTCATCAATTCTCACTAAAGGTTGTAATGTGACAATTCTTATAATTAATGTCATTTGTTCCACCTTACTAATGTCTGGAGTGCAGTCTAAAATTATAGAATAGTACTTACTGTGGTTAATTTTGTTTTTGATTTCGTTGACAAGTTTTTTTGAAATAATTTCTATCAATTCGTTCTGTATATCTTTAGAGAGATAATGTGTTTTATGTTCCTTGGCAACAGTTTTTTTTATATGTTCTGCAATTATTGGATCAAATTTGGCCATAAGCTCAATCAATTTTAGGAAATTTCCATTATTATATTCGTATAATTTATCAGACGTTCCTCTCAAGGCTAAACATTGACGAGCTAAATATTTTATAAGTTCAATAATTCTAGTTAACACAGCATGCCAATGTAATTTTTCAGATTCAATTATTTTCTCCAAAGCACAATCTACAGTAGTATTTTTTTGCAAAGAATTTCGCAATTCGAGCCATATTTTTAAATTTTTTAAATGACTCGTAGATATTTCATGATCGGATAGTGTTTTGCTCAAACTTTGCCATAAATTATAGCCACTGTTGGTGGCAAGTTGCATGTCGATTGAGCGGCATGAAAGTTTAAAGATTTTACAGCAGAAACAAAAAACACTATCTTTTTTAATTGAATAAATTAAACAGTTTCGATGCACTTTTTCAGAATTTTTCATTTTCCTATAATAGTACTGAGAACTAAATCGCCGACCAGATTCATTTGTTATAATAATGTAATGATTATAACAAATGAATCTGGTCGGCGTTATAATAATGTAAATAAAATATAATGTTTTTAATTTGAAACGGGCCCTTTTCTACAACAAATTTTTTAAATTTGTCAGTAAGTAAATTTGACCATTCAGCCGGATCCTGGTAATCCTTAGTGATTTCTACCCTACACATGTTTTGCATATTTTCATTTTCAGGTTGTACATTCGAATCATTTTCATTATCTGTATAACAACAATTAGCACCATCGTTCAAATTTTCTTGAACAATAGTTAAATTTCTGGTTTCTGATTTAAAGAGCCTTTTTGCATATTTCTGCTAATATCTCTAGCTTTTTTATTTAATTTGTTTTGATAGCCAGACAATTTTTTCTTCGAATTTAGTGAATATTTTCCCATTGTAAATTTGTTAAGTTTGTACTATGGTAAATAAATAAATATTGAATTAATTTTCGTCTTAAGATAAAACCTACATTAACATTAATTACAACGTACTTATCTTAATTTCACATTAGATTATTTCACGTACTTATCATTATATATTTCACATTATGGTTAGATTTTTATTTAAAAAAAAAAATTTAAATAAAATGTCAACAGAATTGTTTTGACAACCAAAAGTCTTTGGTTGTCAAAAAAAATTGTCTGCCCTACAGGCAAAAAGTAGTCACTTTCATAAGGCACGTTTTACACGATCAAATAAAAACAAAATGTTATTTAATGTATTTTTTGGCAAAAAAAAAACAAACTTGCTGTAAATTGTGAAATTATATTGGTATTCGTAAATTCTTTAAAATTTAATGAAAATTTAATGAAAAGGTTTAATTTTTTTTTTTGGCGCCCCTTATAAGTTGGCGCCTCCCTGCCACGCTGGCGCCTCCCTTGCGGCGCTGTTTCGCCGGCCGTGCTTACCACCTTCGAGAACAAAAAAAATAATTTAAATAACCCAATCGAATTATTATAACAGTTTTTCACTCCCTAACAGTTTATTTTCTATAGATTCGCTAAATCAAAATACTTTTAGTTGACTTATAATATTATTTTTATATTTAACAATTTTATATATTAACTAATATTCCATTGGAAATTAAAACAACAAGCCAAAAAAAAAACTTTTCCTATTTCGTGCTCTTTATTTTTACTTATTTTCTTGTTCTGTTTTATTTTTTTGTTGATTTTTCATTTTGATTTTTTGCAGTGTTTTTTTTTTTTTTTTTTTACTTTTATTTAACAAAAAGAAAATAAAATTCAGTAAAACTTGCAGTAAAAGTCCTTTCAATGCCGGAAGATATTTTATAACACTCCGAATAACAAGAAAACAATTGAAAAGCCTCTCTAGGGGTGAAAAAATAATAAACAATAATTTTTCGGAATAAATTTATATATGTATATAGTATATACATATAAATGTATGAGTGTATTATGTATATTTGTGAAATTGTATAACAAAATTTTGAAGGAATATAATTTTGGAAAAAAAAAAAATTGTTTCGAATAAGAAAAATGTTCGACTTTTTGTCAGAGAAGATCTAGTAAAAATTTGGAATATATATGAGTATATAAAATCGTTGAATTGGTGAAAGTAAATTTATTTTAAAAGCTAGTTCATACTTCATATTCTATATGCGGTACACTGTGTTGTGAATAAATACCGAATTCCATTAAATTAGATTAGAGTTATTTTTAAAAATTATAAATAATGACAGACTCTTCTTATATTTAAATTAGAGTTCAAATTGTAGAATCTTATCAGTTACGATTTTTGTTTTACATATTCGGGTTTATTTACATTACATTTTCTTGTTTTATTTACAATTTATTTTAATTGATACAAGGTAAAAATATATAACAACACTAATTAACAAAAACAAATATTATTTTCCAAAAAGCAAACAATTATAATTTAATAATATTTAATTATAAAATAATATTATTGTCTGATTAAAATGTTTAACTAGAATAATTTGTTATAAATTGGTTTGTCGGCGTAAAATAACGCCATACGTAATAAAAGCCATTATACACTATTTATATTCGAAATAAGACCATCATATTCCCGAAAATGTGGGATATGACTTTAATTTTTATTGAAAAGCGGAATGAAGCCATAATGGCCATTTTTACGTATGGCGTCATTTTATGGCGCAAATTTCTTTACTCTAATAGTATTTTTGTTTGATATTGTCGTACTGATTGGTTTAGATTTTTAGATCTACTGTGCTATGACATCAAGAGCAGCTACATTTTAAGTAGTTTATTTTACGTAATTTGCAATATTTTTTTATAAAAGTATGCGCAGTTTCGCCCACACTGTAGAGCATATTATTATCATAGATAATTGTACTTTGGAAAATGTAACTTTGTTAAAGTTAGAGAGAGAGAGAATTTTCTATTAATTTGTCAGTACACTTATAACAAATTTAATTATTATTTTAGCGTAGACTAGGGGTTATTTGGAGTTCAAAACGATTTCTAAATAATTGACAGTAGTGTTAATTTCGACGGAGTTATCGTTTAGGTGTAAACTTACTGTCATATAAGAAGTAGCATTTGTTTTTACTAGTAAAGAAGCATGCGGAGATTATTAAGGTATTAATTTTTATTTTCCATTTGTGGCATATTATTCTCGAATTACAGCAATTTCTTTTTTTTTTTAATAAACATAGGAATTTTATTTATTAAATTTTACTCACTTTTATTGTATTCACAATACACGTTTAATTTTAATATACACTGAAAAAAAAAACACTAGGCAATATTGACAAAAATTTGAGCTCAAATGACAAAAACTAGGTAAATATAGCGTCAACAAAAATGATGAGTCAATATGACAAAAAAATACAATTTTTTTTTCATTCTGTAAATATGACAACCAGTTGTCTTTTATAACAATTCAAATCTATAGAAATGACAAAACTAAATTTCTTGAAAATGAATTTTCATTATGCTAAACATGTTTGTCAATGTAATAAAATAATAATATGTTGAAATGAAAATAATATTTTGTTGATTGGAATCAATTTAAATAAAGTTTTTATTAAATCAACAATATTTTTTTGTCAAAATAACATCTATTTAGTTGTCGAATTAACAGAATTATTTTGTTAATAGGATATTGTATGTATAATATACGTAAATAAATAACTTGCAGATTAGTTTATCATCAAAAAATGTTAAAACCAAAATAGGAGCTACTCCATAGAGCATTTCTAACTTAAAAATAACTTCTTTGATATTTTTATATAATATTTGTTACTTCCAAAAAAATTAATAGCTATTGTATTTGCAAAAATTCAGTTGTAACATAAAATTACATTTTTAAAAAAGCGTTATACCGGCGGCTATACCTCCTATTTTTGTTTTAACATATTTTGATGATAAACTAATCTTTAAGTTATTTATTTGTATACATACAGTATCCTACATGTTAGATGTGGAACCATATCTCATATTTAGCAAAACAAGGCAGCCCTTATAAACAATATATAATATATGTGCGTCTGAAAAATAAATGCATGATATTATTACAGTTAGAAATAAAAAATAATAGTCTTGTTAATTAACAATTCATTTATTTTTATAGTATTTCTATTATTTGAAAACAAAAATAAATTAAATAAATTTTAAATTCAAAAAGTTTAAAATAAAGATTTTTTTTAATATACTACATTTTTCAAAATTATATAAACAAAGTTCAAAATATTTGAAAAATATTTAGACTTCAGCTTCTGATTGTGCCAGCTCTTTGCTGTCTCTTCAAACTATTTATTTAATAAAATAGTAAAATTTATTTTTTCCTTCAATTTCCTTCAAACTATTTTCTATTATTAATTTTTTAATAAATGTTTATATTCAAATAAAACTAACCGAATTCATTAACAACGCAAATAAAATAATTCACTAGTTCAATTAAAATATATAAGTAAATAAATTTGAGTGAAGTAAAAAAAATTCAAAAACGCAACTTCACATTAAACCGCACCTTTACTTTTTTATTTTCAACTAAAATAGAAAAAAAGTTGTTGTTCAAAAATTATAATAATAATTTTCTTATTGACAAAATAGATTTTGTAGAATTGACAAAAAATTATTAATAGCAATGAACCGCATAGTAAAAAATTTTGGTAAAATAAGGTAAATTTTTTCAAATATACAAATATTGATTTAAAACGGTTTTTTTTTTTTTTTTCTTTTTCTTTATTTTAATCATACTAATTTAATATAAAATTTCATTAACTTAAAACTAAATTGTAAGTTGTAGATCTTAGCCTAGGCTGTCTGATCTTAAAATTTAAACAAAACTAAAGTGCAAATAAAAGTTAATATACAAAGTAAAGCTATGGAACTGTCAATAATATGAAATAAAATAAATTACATTATAGGAAAACTTAAAAAATAAGATAAACTTCAATGCTTAAATTTATAAAACGAAAAAAAAAAAATAAAAAAGAAAACAAAAACGTACTAATTCTATTATAAAAATTATATATAAAGACTATTTAAAACTACTTATGAAATTAACTTTAACATTTTTACTGCAATTACTACACTATCAAACATTTTTAATTTTTTATTATTTATACAAAATATTCTTATATTCAATTATTTTTGTTTATTTATAATTTATTTTTACTTTTTTCCATTTATTTATTTTTGTTTTTTTTTTATTTTTATTGTCAACTAATATTTAATATAAATTTTTGTATTCCGGTTTTAAAAACTCTAAAAGAATCAATTTCTTTAAGTTGTACCGGCAGGTCATTTAACAATTTCAAACAATTATACAGACAGTTGTTTTTCTGTTGATTTGTTTTAAACAAGGACAGGTAGAAATTGGATTTGTTTCGTGTGTTGTGTGTATGGATGTCTATCATTCTACTCAAAATGAAATTATGTTTGATTTTATTATTAATTATTTTAAACGCTACTAGATATAGTTCTCGTTTACAAATATTAGTGAAACTTAAATATTTATCAGAATATAATAAATTTGTTGGATGCATACGTGGGTAGAAGTGAATAATTTTTATTGATTTCTTATGAATTACATCCAGCCGACTTAAGGTTTGCTGGCTCGCACCGTTCCATACGGGATTGAGATATACAATGTGTGACACTATAAAAAACGAATATATTGCGTATAATGCTTTGGTTGAGATAAAGTTCCGTAATCTACGCAATATGAAAAGATAGGGTGATATTTTGCTAATAATATGGTGCATCCATTTCAACTTTTTATCGATAATTAACCCTAGATAATTAAAGCTATCTACAGTTTCTATTAATTTAGATTTATAAAAGAAATTTTCTGAGTTATATAATTTATTTCCAAACAAAATAATTTTGTTGTTTTTTTACATTTAGGCTTAATTTGTGTTTAGTAATCCATATTTCAATATTATTTAGATCGTTTTCAATATCCCTCCTCAATTCGATTTCGCTTGTTGCTGAATATCGTATTACTGCATCATCATCAGCATACAGTTGAATTGAGCCTTTCAGCTTTAGTCGGGATATATCATCAATGTAAAGCTTAAAAAGGTCTGGTCCTAGGATGGATCCCTGTGGTACCCTTTTTTTAATAGTAAGGTAACTACTAAGAGAATTTCCTATTTTGACTCTTTGTAGCCTATCATTGAAATATGATTTAAAAAAGCTTATATTGGATGGACTAAAACCAAGATTATAAGAATCATAAGAATAAATTAGAGATTCTAAGTCGTATAGTTTGTTCCGAAGACTTTGAATGTTGATGTACATAATATTCAAGTTAGTTTTATTATTTTTAAATGATGTTAGGTTGCATACCCCTGACATATGCACAACATTCATATCCAAAGAAGGGTTTATGGTGTTAGTTGAGAAATTTATAACGAAGAGGAAAAATAATAAGAAAAAAGAGGGAGAGAAATAAGAATGTGGTTTTCTTCTTAGAAGAAAAATACAATAATTTCGTTATGATTAGAATGATAAGGAATGATAATATGATTTTAGTATTAAATCCGTTCGCGACGTGTAATATATATATTGATAATGTGTATAATAGAAAGTAAATTTAAGAAAAGAATAATAAATTAATAAATATATAAGTAGTATTTTTAATATGTCAGGATAACAAAATTTTATTTACTTGGATAAAAATTATTATTTTTTTTTTGCCAATTTTACAAACTTAATTTTCCATTTTACAAATTATAAATTTTGGAAAAATTATAAAAAAATAAAAAATTGTTGAGCAAACAAACATTTTTGATAAAATAGAAAAAAAATTGTTGTATAAATAAAAAATGTTTGTCAACTGTTTATAAAATTTATTTGTCAATCTTACTAGGATAAATTTTTTCAGTGTATAATAAATCTATTGAATAATGGCATTCACTTAAAATTGAGCCAACTTTATTCGCTTATATTTCATTCAAACAACAACTTGTTCTTCTTCTTTTATTTGAAAATTTCTATTGAATATCTTTTTTTTTTTTTTTTCTTTTTTTTGTTTTAATTTTTTATTTTTATTTTTACTTCATTTTTGTGTTACAATTAGAAAAAAAGTCTTACAAAATCTAATATTTATTCTAAGTTTGACAATAACTAAACCTTAAAACTACGTTAAATTTATTTAGTTTACATCATTCTTATAATTGTGGGTTAGTCTTTTTTTTTACAAATTTTTCGTAAGATATATTTTATATTTGTTTATATTTTGGAAAACTTAAAAAAAAAAACCAAAACTTGTTTAAATTTATTTTATTAAAAACCTTCGAACTAACTTAAATTACTTAAACTACATCTATAATCAAACTAAACCTATGCTAAACCTAACTTACCCTAATCCTGTTCTAAAGTTAGATAATCTATTTATGTTATTGGTTTAACCACCAGACATGAGTGTTTATTATTTTTTTATCCTTATCTGGGATACACATGTCATATTTGAGTGAATTTGTCTCTAAAATGTGCGGGTTATATTCTATGCACTTGCATGTAACCCGTCTATTATAGTGATATAATAGAGGGACATGCTCGTGGTTTTGAATATACCCTTTAGCATCAAGATAAATAAAATGTTCGGGTGCTATAAATTAATTAGTTTTAGTTAGTTTTAAAATTCTTTATTCTCAAATTTACAATTAAAGTGCTGACAAATAAAGTTCGATTTTTATATAAATTTTCTTTACAAATAAGAGAATAGTTAGTGACACTTTTTGTTAAGAAAATAGTGTTAAGCGCCACTTTAATAAAAATTTACAAAATTTTTTATTGTGGGGTAACAATAAAGTATTAAAAATTCAATATACCCAAATAAATAAAAAAAAACAAAAAATTAAAAATAATACATTAATTAGGTAATAAAAGAAAACAAAAAAGAATAAGAATAAAAATAAAAAAAAACAAAATAAGTAAAATAAGATAAAATAGTATGAGTATAAGCATGTGAAACAAAAATCAAATTATTCACAAACAAAATATAAGTTCAATAATTAAAAACTCAAATATTCAACTATTGCAAAATAAATCATAAATTCAATTTAAATAATAAAAACAAGTATTAAAACGAAATGAATGTAATAAAATATTTTAAGTAAAAGCTAATAAAAGACAATTAAATTACAAATCAAAAGAAGTTAATAATTCAAGAACAAATTATATCATCATGATTAAAACCCAGAAGCCAAGATTTAGTCAAGTTTAAAAAAACATTTCTATTATGTAAAATTCTGATTGCATGTGGAAGTTTGTTAAATAATCTACCTGAAACTATGGAGTATGAATTTCGGAAATTTGTTGTGCGGAAATTAGGAATGTTAACTAATAGGCTATTATTAATTCTTAAATTGTGATTACTAGAGATTCTAGAGTTTAAATATCCGCTCCGAAATTTTTAAAGTTTTAAAATAATACAAATGTCTAACAGGTAAGATTTTAAGACTCGAAAATAATTGAAATGTTAGGATAGAAGCGATTCTTGTTACAAATATTTCTGATAATACATTTCTGAAGTATAAGTAGAGGGGATATTTTATTATAGTATAATCCTCCCCAGCAAGCAATACCATACTGTAATTTAGAATGAAATATTCCATAATAAATCATTTTTAAAGTGTTAGAAGAACATAGTTGCCTAAGTCGAAACACTGAATAAAAACAATGAATGTTCAGCCCAACTCATATTATTGTCAAAAGTAACACCCAAGTATTTAAAGCTTTTCACTACTTCAATTTTGAAACAATTAACACTACAAAAAGAATCATCACAAAAGGAATGCTGAATAGCAATGGAAGAACAATTTTCATTAATTAATTTAAATTTACTACATTCAGACGCATGGAAAATTAAATCTAAGTCCGGATAATCTTGTTGAGATAAACTAAAAAACATCAATTTGGTTTTATTACTCACAACAAGCCTATTTTCTGAAAACCAACTTCTTAACACATTTAGATCGTGATTAATTTCTGCAACCATATTAAGGGGACTTAGCGAGGTATAACAACAGCCGATATCATCAGCAGCAAAAGCAGTTTAAAATTTTGATTGAAAAGAGAGTTAATATAAATTAAAAAAAGAATCGGTCCGAAAATTGACCCTTGTGGTACACCATGTTTAATAAACTGAGGCCTAGTTTTTTTATCACCAATATTAAACCTTTGCATTCTAAAGTTGAGATAGGATTTAAACCAATCAAAAATTGCACCTCTAAATCCAATATTATATAACTTTTTTAAGAGAATTTCGTGACTGACCATATCAAAAGCTTTCTTTATGTCGACAAAATCTAAACCTCTAAACCTATATTAATATTTATTCAAAAATTAAGTAGAGCATCCTCAGTAGATAGCCCTTTTCTGAAACCAAACTGTTCTGAGTTAAAAAACTTGATTTTTTCTAAATAAATCCAAAACTCTATTCTTAACTAGTTTTTCAAATATTTTGAAAATTGAGGAAAGTAGAGAAATAGGTCTATAATTACTAACATCCTTAGGGTTACCTTTCTTGAAGAGTGGTATAACAGTTGCAAGTTTTAATGACTCAGGAAAAACTCCAGAATATAAACTCAAATTAAAAATATGTGATAAAATATCTATGATTATTAAAGGCAACATTTTTTAAAAATACATTCGAAATACCGTCTTCACCACAAGAGTTAGAACTATTCAGGGCATTAATAGCAATCATTAAATTAATAGGGCGAAATCGAACTAAAATATAAACTGTTCGTACGATAAACATCATTAACAAGATTAAGACTGTGACAACAACAAACATGATATAGATGGTTGACCTGGAATAGTGTTCTCAGCTATTGAATAAGTTACCAATTACTGCTTCGTCATTTATTAAGGAACCATTGTTTGACAATGCTAAAGATTTATTATTATCAGGAGACCTATTTATGATACTGTTTACAAGCTTCCATTCATTTTTTAAATTTCCATTGTGAATTTCTAAATTCATTTTGAAAATAATTATCACGACATTTAGGAATTTCTTTTTTTAAATTAATACACATTTTAATATAGGATTTTTTAATTCTTGTATTCAGTGGATGTTTATAGCATACCCATTCGGAGCTTATTTTTCCTTCTTATTTTGCGGAGTAGACTCAGACTCATCCAAGGTTTCAATCTTTTTTCATTAAATTTTGCTCTAACCTTCCTAGTACATGGTCTCATATGTTGTTCTAATATTTTTATAAATTTGTCATACGCAATGGTAAAGCATTATTTTCTTGATGTACCTCTTCCCAAAATTCAAATCTTAGACTTTCATTTAACTTAACGTAATCTATTTTAACAATAGTTGGTAAGGCAAAGGATTTATTTGCAACATTTTTTACCAAATCCTTTACAAGAATGCCAGTCATGCAATGTCAAATCCCGTTTTCATGCTATTTTTAATGTACTCTTCATTATGGTAATATTTATGAGATATTATACCATTTTCTGTTGTGGTAAGAGATCTATTAAAATGATTACGAATTGTTTTTATCAAAAAATTATCGAATCATACGATACTAGCTTTTTGGTACAAACATTTATTTGAATAGAAATATTTGTAGTCCCTTTTTGGTTTTCTGTGTAGATTTACGCAGGCTCTTATGCATTTTCATTAAAATTTTCTTATTTTCTCCATTAGACTTGCAGTTATGTTGAACCAAATGGGTCCACCATATGAAATAATCGGTCTAATGAGAGTTTGATATGTTAAAATTTTTACTCTTTCATTGATAATTTTATTATAGAAAAGTTTTTTGGACGCCATAAATTTAGTCCAAGACTTTAGTCCCCTTTTCCAAATTTTTTTTAACATTATCAATATAATTTAAATGTTGATTCAAAACAACACCTAAGTATTTGACTGACTTTTTTATATTGAATGCCTTATTCTGATATATAAGGAATAAGACATTCAATAGAAAATTTTCCTAGGCTGAAACCGGCAACTCTTCATTTGAAATCTCAATAATTGTAGTAGGTATACAGTTATAATTTGTTATTAACCATTAAAATCCATATAACAACGTGAATTCGCCACCTTTATTTGTTTTAACGATGAATTTCAATTTGGAAAATTTATTATGTTATGGAAGCTACAAGTAGAAAAAGTAAGTCGGAATTAAGTCAGTTAAATTTTAAAATTTTGAAAATTGATATTTCGCCAAAATAGAGCCTTTACAATATACATAAGCCATATTTGTTTTACCAAAACTTTTTTAATATTTTTATGTCAGTAGTTTAGGTAGGTTAGAATTGGCTTTTCATACATTGAGTACGGTATTTATTTATTTATTATATTTGCCTTAATTAACTTGCCTTGGACTTTATATGTTTGTTTCAATTTGATTCAATTCAACAAAATACCCATTTCAATAACCATTTAACCAAAGTATATCCATAAAAAGAGTATGAACTCATGTATGTATTCATTTGTTTGCACACAAATTCATGTGCAAATTTGATAAACATTGTCAGAAATAGACGATAATAAGAATTTTACGTGTAAGAAAAAGAAAAAATATAGTAAACAAAAGAGAGTAACAAAAAAAGTTGGCTGAAATTAAATAAATAAAGTTTATAACTTTGAAAAAAATTTTCGACAAAAATTTCGTTGAAATATTTAAAAATATTATTTTCTAAATTGTATCAACTATGCATAAGATTTTTAGGAGACCTAACTAAAACAGCGTTATCATATTCTTTAAATTCTGTGAGTTGTAAATAGATGTTGTCCTCAGTATTATTTTATAATCGTATACCAATATAATAAATATTTAGGTTTACTAATATAATTAATAAAAAATAATAATGTTTGTAACTCCAAATTATTACTGACAAAAATATTAATAATATTTTATATTATTGTAATGTAATTTAATATTTTTAATAGGTATATACGAAAATAATAATGTTTAAAACGAAAATATTAAAATAATAAAAGATCAGAATTAATCATCGTATAAGGGAACAAACTAAATTAGAACTAACATTTTTTGCCAACCTGCCTCATATAAATAATGGGAGGAAACGTAAACAAATCCAAAAGAGAATAATGAGAACGCAAAATTATTTTACAGTATAAAGCAAAAGGCAAACATCTGTTTTGTACCTTTTCTCTCTCATAATAAATTTGGTATACGATAAGTAAATGTAAATTTTACCTCTTTTAACTAATGATATTTTGCTCGGTTTGATATTTCTTAAAAATTAGGTTGTCGTAAAATGGGAGTGCGTATTCTTGTTAATATAGATTATAGATATTCTTTGCATTCAACTAAGGTGAAATTTACATATGTGTGTACTAATAATGAAATATGGATATTTGATAAAGTTAAAATTTGGTTTCTCTCTAAATTCACTATATTTATTGACATTTCTATGGTGTAAAGAAGCAAAAAAAAAACAAAAAAGGAATGCAAAATAAATGTGTGCAATTCAAATCATTATCATTATATTTCAATCATTTGCTATTATTATTCAATTTCAATTATTATCATCATTTTCATTATATTTTTTTTTGTGTTTTTAATTTGGTTTCTTTTATTATTTCTCTTTCTCTCACTAAGTATATGGAAATGCACGTACATGTGTCATATAGGGCTTGCATTTGTTACATACATAATCATATGGCTTAGTTTAATTGAAAATAAAATGCAAGCATTATTTATGGAAGAAAAAGAAATTTGAACCTATCAGTTATCTATCACTCAGTTAGAAATTACTCTTCTCGCATGTAAAAAAAGTTCAATTTCGATTTATGCATGTATATAATATTATACTTTTATATGCCAATTTATGCTTAGGCAGCGTTTACACGTCGGACAAAATCGAATTTTATCGTAGATGAGTGTTTACATTTCAGACTTTTTCTCAGATTTAATCTACGATTTTACGTCAAATATTTTTTGTAGCAATAATAACCAAATTGCGTTAGAGCGAATTTTAGTGCCATTTAATTATATGTGTTGTTCTTTGAAAATATATTATTTTTCATTAAAAAAATATTTTCACTAAAAAGTCAAAAATAAAATAAGGAAAAAAAAAATTTTTTTTTTAGAAATATTTGCCTTCAATTTAAGCGTACTAAAACTACAAAAATAAACTTTAGAATCGCAGCTTGATATAATGTTTTCATAACAAATTATGATTGTAATTACGGAAAAAGCAAATTAGCCGAAATTCTAGGAAGTCTTGAGATGAGATTAAGACTTTTATACTGCACTTGTTCGTCCTCACCTCGAATATACTTGTCCGATCTGGATGCCTTATTATAATAAACATATTAAGAGAATAGAGTCTGTTCAAAAGAATATCATTAGGTTTTTGCCAACGTAAATTCAACTGGCAACCTTATATTACTGGATATTTAGCTAAATGTCAATTTATTAAGCTTTCTACTCTTGAGGCTAGACGAAATACTGCTTCCGTGATGTTTTCCTATGATATTTTATCTGGCAGAATAAAATGTCCAACTATTCTTCGGCTTTATAATATCTATGCTCCAGTGCACGATTTCAGAAGCCAAAGATTTTTATATCTTCAAAATCATAGAACGAATTATGGTTTTTCCGAACCTATTGCAAACTCTCAGCGCTTATTTAATAACAGTTTTTCAGTAATTGACTTCAACTACAGTAGATTCGTTTTTAGGAGAAAAATCATCACATTTTTTGAAACATTACAATAATTCTTCTAATTTTAATTAATTATAATTTTATTCTACAAATTTATTAAAATTATTCTCTGTTATCATTTGAATGTACTGCATACCTTTATAATTACTATTGCTATTACTATTAATATTTATTTATTACTTAAGTCTGAATTTTTCTTTTTTTTTAACTTCTTTTCTTGAATTAATGTTATTTTTAACTTGAAATTGTTAATGCATCTTATTATTAATGTTATTTTATATCTCAAATTATTTTTATATTTACAATTTTTGTTTTCTATTTCTAGTTTTATTTTATTTTAGTTTTTAATATTTTATAAGCAAAATCTGTAAGGGACTACCCAGTAGATTGAAATAAATAAATAAATAAATAATACGTCGTAAGTGATGCAAAAACAGTGGATATGGAACAAAATGAAAAAACAGAGCTTTCTGAAAACTTTAATAACTCGCAAACTTTTGTCAGAATATTATACAAATTTAAACACTCAGTCAGATAAAAAATATATCAGTATCAGTATTAGCAAAATTTTAAAATTTCTATCGCGTAGTTTTTCATTGTTTTAACTTTTATCTTTAAACGCGTTTTTCTCGAAATAAAGTAAATGGTGTACGGAACAAACTAGCATTCAGGCGATGAATTATTATCAAAGTATATTGTTACGTTAATCAATTTTCAATATCAGTTTTATATAAAAAAACCCCATGAACCCAAATTTTGTTTTTATTCATCAGCCAGCCTTTATTTGGTTTGATTCCAAGTTTGCAAAAACCTTCCCCTTGGTCGTAATTCAATCACATTTACAAATAAAATGTCTAACTGCAATGATTCTACTATTCTCTGAAATTATTTATTTAAATTTAACCATCTACACTATATAGAACTACACCATTATATACAGATTTTATTTAAACTACTCAATTCTACAAATAAAAAATTAATTAAATTTAAAACAAAGAAAATTCTCAACATAACATTTTATTTTATAAAATCTCATCTACTATTTGAGTTTATTTTTTTTTTGCAATCATCTAAAATTGTTTCATACAACAAAATGTTGAATTGGCATTAAAATAAATAGTTTGGATCCAATTATAAAACAAAAATTATAATATTAACAAAATCTCATTCGTATTAAATAAATTTCAATTTTTTTTTAATTTACTCTTCACAACTATTAAAAATACTATAATTATAATGCCACTGGTGGTTTCCAGACATCTTAAGAGCACCATGATGACGTAAAATATCGGCTTAAATTTCTTCCATTTTTTTGTTTTTATTAAATTTTTAAATTCAAAACAATAGCCATTAAACTTTAAAATCAACTATACATTATTTTTGTTATTTTTGTTTTTATTGTTTTTTTTTTAATGGTTCAGCCAGACATATGCACTTTAAAAACACAAAAAAAAGAAAAAATTAGGTCGCAATTGGCTTCTTATAAACGATAAGAAATCCTCTGTTGTAATTTAAAAACCAACCTAACCTATGTGGGGGAAAATCAAAACAAAACAAAAACTATTTCAGACTCTTAATGGAGGGGTAAACTCACTCATAATGAACTTTTCTATTTTTGTTGATTTATTTTTCGTTTTTTTGTTGAATTTATTCCATTAGGCTGAACCATTTTGAAAAACAAAAAAAAAAAAAAAAATTTAACAAAACAAATAAAAACTAGATTTTTTTTTGTTGTTTGAAGAAATTTGAAAACTAAAAGAAAATAAAACATTTTTTTTTTTCGGATACAAAAAACTGATGTTGCTTTAATTTAAAATAAAAAAAAAATAAAAACATGACCTATGTGACCTTGAAACATGATAGAATCAATAATTATAACAATGTTACAAACTATTAAAACATTCGTTGAACATCACAACAAATTCATATGTTTTGATAGACTTAAATACAATATGTATTGCAAAAATATATAATGATAACGGTTCTATTAAGGGTAGAATCTCTACAACTTTCAGGATCAGTCAAATTATCACAATAGAAATTATTGTTTAATTTTTCATTTTAAATTATAAGATTAAAAAATTCTGATTTATTCTGATTCATTTTCAAACAAAAAAATATTTACCTAATATAATCATATCGTAGGTAGGTAGGTAAAGCAAGCGTTTTCTAAATCTAAGAATTTAAACTATCAAGTAGTACCAAGGACTATAAACACAATAACAAAGGAGAGGGGCAAAACAAATTAAAATTAAAAAACAAATCCAAGTACAGTACCTATACCTAATATTTATAATCCTCTCATAAATCATTTTTATTATTTTGTTTTGTTTTGGTTGTCACACTGAGAGCTACATTTTTATACGTACAGTTATGTATTTAAAAACTAAACTGTAAAAAAAAATTAATAATCATAAACTTCTAAGCTTTCCATTTTAACTATTTTTTTTTTGTTGTTGTTTTATTAATTTTCACTGCATGCAAGTAGAGAAAAAATACTATATAGAGTTCAGGATTTAAATTGTATATATATATATATTTTTTTTTCTATTTCTATAAAGGATTCCTGAGCCTTGGCTTTTATATAGTAAAATAAAAATAAAAATGAAAAAATTAAATTTCATACACTTGTATAAAAAAAAAATTATCCTGCTGAACTCACCGAACTCATATTATATGATTATTATTTTTATTATTATAATATAAGCTATAATAAAACAATTATTATTAAAATAGAAAAATAAAACAGCAAAAACAAAAAAAAAACAATTAAATAGGTAAAATAAGTTGGTATTTAAAAAAAAAGCAACAACAATTTAATTTGTAGAAAAAAATTTTTTTTTAATAATAACTGTAGAGGAAAGTTGAGCTTAAAACTGACTCTAGCCTCAACATAGTCATTTAAAACTTTTAGTGTTATTAGAATATGACAAAAACAAATTCAAATGCTCAACTCAAATATTGAGCTAGCTCATAGATTGATGAGCTTACAGTGTTTAGCTCAACTATCAAAATTGAGTTGAGATTTGAGTTTATAGAAAACAATTTAATTTATAGAAAATAATTTTTTTTCGAGCTTAAAAGTGACTCTAGCCTCAACATAGTCATTTAAAACTTTGAGTATTATTAGAATATGAAAAAAACAAATTCAAATGCTCAACTCAAATATTGAGCTAGCTCATAGATTGATGAGCTTACAGTGTTTAGCTCAACTATCAAAATTGAGTTGAGATTTGAGTTTATAGAAAACAATTTAATTTATAGAAAATAATTTTTTTTTAGAGCTTAAAACTGATTCTAGCCTCAACATAGTCACTTAAAACTTTGAGTATTTTTCAATAGTGAATATTAGTCAGGGATATGAACAGAACAAATTCAAATGCTCAACTGAAATATTGAGCTAGCTAGTGTTTAGCTCAACTGTCAAAATTGAGTTGAAATTTGAGTTGAGTGGAAATTTGGGCTTTTTAAAATCATGACAGTAGTAGCTAGTATTATTATTTGGCTTAATTATTAATATAGCTAAATAGTGCAAGTAATTAATATGTAGTAGGAATATGAATTAGAAGCTTAATTAATATGTAGTAGGTACCAAAATCTTGATCTTGACATGAACAGTTTATATCAATTTATTATTGAAATTATGATTCAATCTATTTGAATTATTTATGTGATCATCACCCTCTATTTGTATTATATTAGAAAAATATTATTAATTAGATAATGTAATTGTAACACAAACCTAATTATAAGTATTATCAACTACATAATTGTTACCAACCACATGTAGTTGTAGTTTAGTGGAGAACTGTAGATAATTATTATTAATAACATATAGATCAGTGTTAAAACAGCATTCAACAAATATTTTGTGTTTCATTTATCAATAATACACTATTGGTTCTACAATTCAGAGTGAGGTTTAGCTTTTATTAAAATTTCCCTCCATTCTGCTCTTTCTTGTGCAAATGTCCATCCGTTAACTCAACAATGATACTATTTACTATCTATGTTTCGATACTAGTCCTTGATTTCGTCTAGCTATCTTGATATTACTCTACCTCTTGCTCTAGTAATGTACTTGAATTGTAGGCAGGCGCATTAAATAATTTCGGCGATTATGATTAATCATTTGTGTTGAGATATTGGAAATAATTTCAAACTAAATAATTATAAAGGAGAGTGTGATAAAGTGATTAGTGATAAAGTGCAAACAAATAATATAAAATGAATTCAAATCGTTTCGAAAATTTAAATAATGTTTGACTTAACAATAGGAACTGTGTTCAAACCCTGATAAAAACTAATTAATTTCTTTCAAATGTTCGGCTCTGAACCGGCGCCCAAACACAGTTATAGATGTCATAACAATGTATATAACTAAAACAATTGACCTTAACACTAAATTCTAGGTATATTCATTACTCTTTCTAGTTCAAGCATCGATCTCTTATTTACAATAAAATCTTAATATAAGAAAATGCAATTGTCCAAAACTTTTTTTTTTTTTTTTGCGTGGATTGGTGGGATTCTTCATAGACACAATGAACCCCGTAGCTCCCATTGTGTGTCAGCTTTCACTGATTAAACCACACTCCTCCCATTAAAAGTTGTGCGACGGACTAACGATTAATTATTTTTCGAGTGTTATTTTCTTAAAGAAAAAGTTGACGAAATTCTATCGTATTAAATCTAGTGGCTTAATTCATTTAAGCCTTCTGATCAACGTTAGTATTACCCTCATGATGAGCTATATGCTTTGTTGCATATCTTTTTATTTCATTTTCTATGCAAAGGATTTTTAGATCTCTGTGCAAGTCACTGTTGCGAACATACTAAGGGGCATTTACTATGTTGCGCAAGACTTTATTTCGGAATGTTTGTATACAAAAGACCAGTATTGGATTAGCCCGTTCCCATATTTGTATGCCGTACAACCATATCGATTTGATTATCTGATTATATAACAATATCTTGTTATGTATAGGTAATTTTGAATTTCGACCTAAGAGCCAGTACATTTGTCTATATATTGTCCAAAACTGCAATTTTTTTTAGCCAAGTATTGAATTAAACTTTCAATTATTTAATCAACAGTTCAACTTTTATTTTTTCATTTTAAGCTATAGAATTAGCATTTGATGCAATACGAAGCCACAAATCTCTAGATTCCTTAGGGTCAGGGTCTGTGTTATACCTGAATCTTTAATTTTTCCTTTATTGTTTTTATTTTAATTATTATTTACACCATTCCCTATTATGCGTGAATTATTTCAAAATATATGAATATACCGTCCCTGCTTCTAAATTGTTTCATTTGTCAAATGATGACAGCAGGCATTACCATTTTTTTTAATTCCGGTTTACCATTTTTGACTGTGGCCACGAGCATATTTCCATGAGCAGCTAATACTTACAACTTTTTACCCCGTATATTATTGGCGCAGTTTATTTATTACTGCACCAACTGATAAGGGCAAAGAAATTCTGCACTTTCTCTTTTAGGCACTTTGATTGCAAAAAATTTAAAAGCGAAGAGCGAATGGGTTAATCGCAGAAAGCTGAATATTAATGCTCTAATCAGCTCCTTTAATCGCGCAGGTTGGTTATAATATTTACCTTGAACGGGTCTAATCTTCTAAAATTGGCAACAACTTTAAATAGGTCAGTCGATTTAGAGTAGCAAAGAGGTCTAATTCGACTGACCTATTCGATGCTCTAATTCCAAGACCAAGCCAGAAGAAACAGGAATATTCACTTCCACCTACCTACTGGGTTTTAATCAATTAAAACAAAAATCAAAATTGCTCTACAAAATAGGATATAGGCATAAGAGAATTTATTAAAAAATTTCCCCCACTGTTCCAGACATTCCCTTCAAAAAAATTTAATACAAAACTCAAAATAATTTATTTTTTTCATTTTCTCAATTTTTTGTTTTTGTTTTTTTGTGTTTTAATTCAAAAGTTTAATTGTTTTTATTGTAATAAAACTGTAAATCATTTCAAGCGTTAAACTATTATTTTCAATTCAAAAAAAAAAAAAGAAAAGCCATAACAAAAAAAAAACATGATTAAAGTCTAGAGCAAGCTTTAATAGCCTTTTAACAGTTCAAAACAAAACAAAAATAATATTTTCAAAATTAAGATGCTTTAAATTTTCTTCTCTTCTAAAATCATTAGAATAACTCTTTTGTAGATCACAACTAAATTTATTATTAACTAATAAAAAATTATTTACATTAATGTTCTCCTTTGATTATAGTTTGTAAGAATATAAATTATAAAATGGCACTGTGGAATTAGATAACTTTTTTTTATTTAATCATTTGAATCCAATTGCATCCATACCAACAATCGTGTAGTAAACTGTTCGCTTCAACTAAAATCTGAATTAGAATTAATGTCTTCTAAAGGATAGAACAGTCCATTCAAATCAATTAATCGGAATCAGAAATGATATATTCTATAAGTTGGCTGTTCTGTGAAGATTAAAACTATTCTATTTGAGAATTTATGTTCTTTATAGTTCTACTAAATAGGAAAATGGATCTAGAAGATAGCTCGATTAAGCTTACAGTTCCCAAAATATATTAGTTTGATCTACAGAAAGCAAGACACAACCAGAATTCAATAATATTGTAGAATACTCTTTATAATCTATGGGCCTGGATTGTGTTTTCATAAAATGAATTGAAAACTTCATCTCGAATATTTAAATTCGTGTCTAACTTGATGGATTCATATCCGGCAAATATCAGATTAACGCTGGTGTTCCACAAGGATCAATTCTCTCATCTACTCTTTTTTTTTTTTGATATTATTATCAATGATCTTGTCCAATCAACTGCCAATCCTATTTATAATTTTGCAGACGACAGTACTCTACTAGCATATTTCCATTTACTTCAAAAATCACATTGTAGATTACCCAGTCGCTGGTACTAAACGTAACATGATGGTCAACACTTTCAACCATGACTTAACCATTATTTTCGACTGGTAAAAAGTATTAAAGTTGACTTTAACAACTCCAAAACTCAAACTATATAGTGTAGTGCAAAACTACTCCATTTAATCCCACCCTACTATTCAGGGGTGTACGTTATTAATGAACTGAACATTTGAATATTCCCTTCCTGTTTCAACTCTCAATAGACCAGATGCCAGGACTAAGAGTAAAAGATATTGATCAACATGATGTTGTTAAAGCTGTACCCGTCTTTTTGAAAAAGACTGTTAAACTGAAGGTACCAAAACAAATATATATTATTAAAACATCTAAATTTAAAGAATTATCACCAACAGATCCAGATCGGTCTTATATTAGATGTGCATCAATTTTAAGACATTTATATCATCGCAGTCCGGCTGGTTCAATTACCAAAATTTATGGTGGACGTAAACAAAATGGAATTCACCCTTCACATTATTGTAGGTCTGCTGACTGTTGCGCTCGTAAAGCCTTACAATGCTTAGAACATGCTCGTTTAGTTGAAAAACATCCAGAAGGTGGCCGCAAGTTAAATCCAGTTGGTCAACGTGATTTAGACAGAATTGCAAATCAAATTGTTTCGAAGCATCGTGAAGTAAAGTAAAAAACTTACTAAGTAATAATTTAGTGATGTATTTGTGAAGAAAAATAATAAAATTTCAAAATTGGATAAAACAATTGAAAACAAAAAAAAAATATCCTGTTTAAGCCATTTTTTCAGACGAAATGAAAACCCTAATATCACCCGTTAAATATTTCCGCCGCGGGACTAGAGATACATCAAGTTCGCACCTCTATATAATACAAATTCCTAGATGGCTCAGAACTAGCTATAGAAGTCCGTTGATAGAAAAATTTTCCCAAATGTGGAGCCATACTCTAACTTAATTTGTCTACCCATTTCAAAAATATACCGACGTACAATCTCGAAAAGTTCAAAAGTAATATTAACAAATTTATTCAACTGTTTATCTACCCCACTGATTCAAGGGGCATTTTTCATTTCAATTAGTCCAAGCTATAATGTATTCGTGTATAAATGCATCGGTTAAAACATAATGTTTAGCTTAACTTAAAAAACAAAAATCAAATTCTAATCTATAAACAAACTTTTATGGCTTCTTTTATGGCAACTGAGTTCAGAAGATATTTACATCCTTGACTTCATACTAAAATTAAATACTGTATTTTAAACTGAATTTGGGGATATAATACCAAACTAAGTTTAGAAAAATTTCCTATTCCACCAGTTATTCAGATTATGAACTTTTTTTATTTTGTCAGTGAGCATTTTCAAGGTTGAGTCTATTATAATGAAAACTTAAGTTAGTAAAAGTAAAGAAAAAGTAAACATAGCGTCCCTTCAGTGCTTATTTTTGCCACGCCATAAGTAATTCATAACCTAACGGTAGTTTAAGAGGTTTCAAATCCTGGTCTTTCAGAATCTGCAAGTCGGATTTCTAATATAAATCAGGTTTACTAAAATACGCCCTTGTTAGTTTGTTCCATATCCACTTTTTAATGGATGTGTAGTTGCAAATTGTGACATACGCAACATATTTGGATATAGCTCAGTATTTTCATACATTTTTGAGAAATATTTTTATCCATGCTTGTTTGGTCTACAACATTCAGTAATTGACATATGGACCAAATATTCATTATAATTGATTTAAATCTAAAAAAAATGTTCAACATGCATATAACTATAATATGATGTATAAAGTTGATGGTGCTTAGCTTTCAAAAGCTAGCTAAAAATTATTGCATTCAAGTTTGTGACACATGAATACAAAATACCTTGTATTAACATTCATAGCACAAATTTAATTACAACTTGATCGAACAAATTTTTTGTTCCACGTAAAACTAAAATTTTAATATATTGCTAATGGACATGGTACACAAATGAAATTAATAGAACTAAAACTGTAAAAACGGCATAAAACGAGCACTGAGGCAATGATGAGGTTGTTTATCGTTGATTGTATCCTCTTTGTATTGATTGTTGATTCACCCTGACTTTATTTATTTATTTATATATTCTTAATTGTTTTAATTGGTCTTTTTTTGTTTTTTGTTTTTTCATACGCTCCCAAAGAATATTTGCTTCCTTTTTCAGGGTGTTTTCTATTGATAGTTTAATATTACCAATATATATACCAACTGCTGGTTCCGGGCCATAAATGTTTCCCGCCGATGATCTGGCTAGTTCGTCAGCCTTCTCATTTCCAGTCAGGCCACTATGACCCGGTATCCAGATCAGTTGTACCTTGTTTCGGAGCCCTATGAGGTTTAGGGCTTCCGAACATTCTCCCACCAATCTAGATTTGATGATGTTACTTTCAAGAGCTTTTAAGGCAGCCTGACTGTCACTAAAGATTCTAATGACTTTGTTAGACCCTCTTTGCTCTTTTATTATATTTATTATTTTACATTTATTATTTTAATTGGTCTTAAGTTGTTTAAAAATAAAACCATAAGAATAAAGCTATAAACCATTAAAAATTTATGTTCAAATAATTGATCAATCTTACAATCCCGTCCAATTGCAACAGAAAAAATTAAATATGTTAAAAAGTTATTTCCATATATTATATATATAATTTTCTGCATTTATCTGGATGTTTGTAAGTCCGACGGAATACTCCAATCCATATTTTGCTTAAATTTTTGCTTTTGGTTACTAAGCTAGTTTAGTCTAAATAATTTCATGCAGAATTTCAGATTAGTATTCATGTTAAATTAAGACATGTCGCACACAAGCACAAACCAGATTTAGTGCTAGTTTGTTCTAAGTATATAAAAATTTATTTGTCCGATTTATACAAAAGCGAACAAATCGATGAAAAAAATTGCATATGTAACATACATAAATTTTGTAATTTTGATTAATTTTGAAATAACTGTAATAATATTTCCTGGTTGTAGAAAACTAATCTATCTGCCCAATTTTTTTTATAAGCCTTTAAATTTCAATATCCTTTATTTTGCTATTTGTATTGATTGTTGATTCACTCTCACTGCTTTATTAATATTTTCTTAATTGTTTTAATTGGTCTTTAGTTGTTAATAAAAGAGATGAAGTTTAAGAAAATCTTATTCTTAAGCATTAGAGTAAAATTTGTATTCGACCATTTTCAACAATCAAAAATATAACCGGTTTACAAGTTTTATGCTAATGGATATAGAACATTTTAATTTTGTAATATAAATTCTATACTTTTAAATATTCACAATTTCAAAATGAAAATGTTCTATATCAATTTAGACTATACTATTATATTTACATAGCTATAATATTATATCCCCACCCAATAAAACTACCATTTATCTTTTTAAATAATTTTGAACACAAAAAATACTAATGTCACATCCATTATAAAATATTATAATATATTTAGTTAACACTTTCAATTCCCAATTTTTTATATGTATAGCAAAGCAAAATATAAATTCCTGACATTGCAAAAATATTATGCTACTCTCCTCTACTCCCAACTACTGAATTATTAACTAAAAATTTTCAACTCTTTACCAAAAAAAAATTTTTTTACAAAAAATTTTAATCTTTCAAGAAATTAAATAAATAAAATCTTTAAAGTGGAGAAATTGTCAAAAATTTAAATACCAGGATATTTCAAAAAATCATTATCATCATCATCATCATTATCATCACATCAATATCATTTTAACTTCCTTATTTTTGTTTGATTTAAAATCGCATGCAACATTTCTTCACGTACACAATCATAATACATACAAATATATTTAACTATACAATATACTCGTAATATTATATGTGTGTATTCATACGTCATAATTCAACTGACATGATGATGACATATTCTCATCATTCATATTTAGATGATGATCATCATAATAATTGTATATAGATGCATATTTTTCATTTAAATGGGTGTGTTTGAATAAGAGTATATGTTTACAATATAATAGAATAAAAGTGGCAGGACATTCAGTCAAATGATGATGAAATGCAGAAAAATAATAATAATAATAATAATAGAAAAAAAAAAATGTTATTTAACGTCATACCTATATAGAAAATATATATTGTTATATAACTTAACATAAGTTCATATATCAAAAGATTAATAAGTCTTGTGAGTTGAGAAATGAGTTAAGAATTATGGTTGGTGGATTCAAGTTGTCGACACAAGTATTAGTGGTAGTTAGATTAGTAGACCTGGTATAATATAGA
The DNA here is from genome assembly GCA_963942445.1 of Argyra leucocephala. NCBI lineage: Eukaryota > Metazoa > Arthropoda > Insecta > Diptera > Dolichopodidae > Argyra > Argyra leucocephala. The sequence goes on along the minus strand of OZ012679.1, from coordinate 15,308,092 downwards.
ATGTTTTACCATGATAGACCTATACTTAATATCAAGAAATCTAGTTAGAAATTTATTTGTTCTACCTTTTCTGCTAAATACGGTATGGGATTTCGGTTTATCTCAGTTGTAATTTATTATTATGTCTGATATTTTATCTCAGTTGCAATATTTAATCTGTTGCAATATCTTAACTGTGTAACTGCATAATAGAATTATTTCTAATACTTAATTAGTCTACTGTCATAATGATTGATATACCTTGATTTAAGAAAATTTAATATTTGATAAAACCACTCTAATCTAATTATAGTGTTAGTCATGCCATTTACTTCATAGTGGAACTAACAAATTTTCACTTAGGTATATAAACATTAGAATCCATGCTAGTCACATCGTTGGATTGCAAATTTTGCATACGTTTCTTGATGTAATTAGACTTGATATTTGTTAATACTGTCAGATATTGCTTAGAGCAAGCAAATTAGATGTCTATTATAGACGAAAACTTGTGTCATATTGCTAAGAGGTAATATCATCATCCAGTGTGTCAGTATCTGTCACCGTTAGTAACTATAATGTTTGTATGAAATAAAAATATAATTGTTAACATGCTGTAGTTAGTAAAATCGTTTAAAAGATAAATTCAAATACAAAAAGACAGTAGAAACAGACCGAAATACCAATTACAATAACTATATTTATCGATTATACAGCTTTAATTCTAAGCTTCTTTTACTAAGGTTAGTATCAATCTTTTCTCTTGTTAAATTCACATTTTAGACAAAGGCATAAATTTACTGTAGTCAGTACGGTATGGTAAGCAATAATAAACAGATTAACGGAACTTAAATAACACAAATTCTTTACAAAAGTTATTCAATCACTAATTTTAAGTGGCAGAATATTCCCAGCAATTATTTTGGTGGATAAACGTAATATCAGTCACCAATCGACATTTTGTTGGACAGATTTCAGTTCTATCAAAAGCAACCTATTTTCGTAGCATGTAGTGAAATGTATAAAAATTTACGCTAAACTGATTCAATACGTGAAATATCAAATTTACGATATGGAATCCAAAACTTGCGTAGCATATTGGTCTAGTATCGGTCTAACATAATATGCGATGTAACATAATAACTGTTTTGTAATGTCTGTATCGTTGTAATGTCTGTATTTATGCCATATGATACTTTTCGAGTAAATCCACATTAAAATCTGTAAACTCTTTGGAACAGCGCATTATAAGTCCTAGCAAAGAGTTAGCATTAGTCTACTGTTGTTAATTATTCTAATCTAACTATACTATCATTTATTTCATCTACTTCATAGTGGGAGTAACAAATTAACGTCTCCGCAAGATTTTTAACCCGCATTTTATCACACAAAAATATTGAATTCAAATCTTTATATACCTAGGTAAAATAAAAATTCAATTTTTAGTCTTCCCTAGGCTTTTATTAGGCCTAGGGAATCAATCATTTTTTGACGATATATCCTTCTCTTTTCTTCCTTTTTTCTTCGATATTTTTTTTCTATACGAATGAATGGTAACAACAAAGCAACAAACTTACATACTTACTTAGACGTCCAACAGACAATATAGGTCCTGAGCATGACTAATCAACGCCCTCCATTTTTACCAGTTTCGACCGGCTAGTCTTCAATTGAAAGTACGAAATTATTTCATGTCTGACGATATTTCGACTTCATCTAAAGAGATTGTGGCTCTTTGAATAGTAACTTCTAGTCGATTTAAGCCAATTATAATTGCTATATTTGCCATTGTACTTAACTTGTTAGCAATCGCTTAGTGCATCTAACTTATATCTGTAATTTAATACAATCTAGTAGACAAGTAGAGTAGATATTAATTAAATTAACTTATATTTGTAGAGATATGAAATTATTTTTGGTAAGCGAAATATGAGCAATCTTTTTCTCTTATTTATTTATTTATTTATTTATTTCAAGCTTAAATCAAGCAGTTACAAAAATATTTACTTAAATATAAAGTTAAACAAAATATTATAATTCATTTAAAAATAAATACAATTAAATTCATTAATATAAAATCTTAAGAACTAAAAGATATGTATAGGTGTTCAGATGGTTAGAGAGGGAATGTAAGTTATTTCAATCGTTGATCGAATTGCTTTTTTAAATCGGTCTTTGAAAGAGAGAGATCAATTATTAATGTCACATATTTATTTCCCAATATTAACATTCTATTAATAGGTTCATATCTTCCATAGTTTGTCCTATGATGAAACACATCGAAACACATCGATTTACGGATCGAAGTCGAGAACTTGTGTTAATATTGATTTTATTAGAAATATAAGGAGATAATATTATATTACCTTTGACAGTTTGAACAATGAAGGTTATATCAGCAATGTCTCTCCTTTTTTGCAAGGTATCAAGATGAATTAAATTGAGTCGATGTTCATAAGGTGGTAGACGAATTGGGTCTTTCCAAGGAAGATTACGCAAGGCAAACCTCAAGAATCTTCTTTGAATTGCTTCGATTCTCTGAATATGAACATCATAGTATGGGGACCATACCTGGCTAGCATATTCCAAGTTAGGCCGAAGCAATGTAATATAAAGGGCTTTAATAATGTACGGATCGCGAAATTCTTTAGACCAACGTTTAATAAAGGCAAGTAAGGAATTGGATTTATTTATTATATGATTAAAATGTAATTTAAATATTAACTTATCATCAAAATACACTCCGAGATCTTTAAAAAAGTTAACTTTTGATTATTTAATTGTTCATTAAAAGAATAACTATAAGAAATTGGTTGAGAGCGACGTGTAAAGCACATTAAGCCGCATTTATTAATATTTAACAATAAATTGTTGTTAATGGTCCAATGGAAGAAGTTGTGTAGGTCTTTTTGAAGTAGGGCAGAGTCACCAACAGACTTTATTTTTTTTTAAATTTTCATATCGTCTGCGTATAATATGATTATAATTTTGCATACGAATGAGCAGAAGCAACAATGCGACAATGAGCATAAACAAAATTTGGTACACATTATATTGTACATGCATATTTACATAGTGGTCGGATCCAATAACTGAAGACTATATGGATCCTGATTCATTTAATTTTTTGATATTTTGCTAATATAAGATCTTAGAAATAAGTTATCGGTGGGCGGGATTCAGTGTTTGCAAATAGTTTGTAAATAGAAAATTTTATTCAAATAAGCAAACGATGGCCTAGTCTAGTGTATAGAAGGTGGGGCACATATTTTCGGAGTTCAGAGTCTAGAAACGGTGAGCATTTACAAAACTTATTTTTTATTGTTTTTAAATAGAAATTTTATCAAAATAAGTATAACCAATATGGCCGACTTTAGTGTGGAGATAGTAGACCCATATTTCCGAAATATAGTGTCTAGAAACGGTGAGCCCTTAAAAAAATTATTTTTTATTGTTTTTAAATAGAAGTTATATAAAAATAAGTAAAACCGGTGGACGAATCTAGTGTGTATACGGTGGGGCACATATTTTCGGAGTTCAGAGTCTAGAAACGGTGAGCATTTACAAAACTTATTTTTTATTGTTTTTAAATAGAAATTTTATCAAAATAAGTATAACCAATATGGCCAACTTTAGTGTGGAGATAGTAGACCCATATTTCCGAAATATAGTGTCTAGAAACGGTGAGCCCTTAAAAAAATTATTTTTTATTGTTTTTAAATAGAAATTATATAAAAATAAGTATAGCCGGTGGACGAATCTAGTGTGTATACGGTGGGGCACATATTTTCGGAGTTCAGAGTCTAGAAACGGTGAGCATTTACAAAACTTATTTTTTATTGTTTTTAAATAGAAATTTTATCAAAATAAGTATAACCAATATGGCCGACTTTAGTGTGGAGATAGTAGACCCATATTTCCAAAATATAGTGTCTAGAAACGGTGAGCCCTTAAAAAAATTATTTTTTATTGTTTTTAAATAGAAATTTTATCAAAATAAGTATAACCAATATGGCCGACTTTAGTGTGGAGATAGTAGACCCATATTTCCGAAATATAGTGTCTAGAAACGGTGAGCCCTTAAAAAAATTATTTTTTATTGTTTTTAAATAGATGTTATATAAAAATAAGTATAGCCGGTGGACGAATCTAGTGTGTATACGGTGGGGCACATATTTTCGGAGTTCAGAGTCTAGAAACGGTGAGCATTTACAAAACTTATTTTTTATTGTTTTTAAATAGAAATTTTATCAAAATAAGTATAACCAATATGGCCGACTTTAGTGTGGAGATAGTAGACCCATATTTCCGAAATATAGTGTCTAGAAACGGTGAGCCCTTAAAAAAATTATTTTTTATTGTTTTTAAATAGAAGTTATATAAAAATAAGTATAGCCGGTGGACGAATCTAGTGTGTATACGGTGGGGCACATATTTTCGGAGTTCAGAGTCTAGAAACGGTGAGCATTTACAAAACTTATTTTTTATTGTTTTTAAATAGAAATTTTATCAAAATAAGTATAACCAATATGGCCGACTTTAGTGTGGAGATAGTAGACCCATATTTCCGAAATATAGTGTCTAGAAACGGTGAGCCCTTAAAAAAATTATTTTTTATTGTTTTTAAATAGAAATTATATAAAAATAAGTATAGCCGGTGGACGAATCTAGTGTGTATACGGTGGGGCACATATTTTCGGAGTTCAGAGTCTAGAAACGGTGAGCATTTACAAAACTTATTTTTTATTGTTTTTAAATAGAAATTTTATCAAAATAAGTATAACCAATATGGCCGACTTTAGTGTGGAGATAGTAGACCCATATTTCCGAAATATAGTATCTAGAAACGGTGAGCCCTTAAAAAAATTATTTTTTATTGTTTTTAAATAGAAGTTATATAAAAATAAGTATAGCCGGTGGACGAATCAAGTGTGTATACGGTGGGGCACATATTTTCGGAGTTCAGAGTCTAGAAACGGTGAGCATTTACAAAACTTATTTTTTATTGTTTTTAAATAGAAATTTTATCAAAATAAGTATAACCAATATGGCCGACTTTAGTGTGGAGATAGTAGACCCATATTTCCGAAATATAGTGTCTAGAAACGGTGAGCCCTTAAAAAAATTATTTTTTATTGTTTTTAAATAGAAATTATATAAAAATAAGTATAGCCGGTGGACGAATCTAGTGTGTATACGGTGGGGCACATATTTTCGGAGTTCAGAGTCTAGAAACGGTGAGCATTTACAAAACTTATTTTTTATTGTTTTTAAATAGAAATTTTATCAAAATAAGTATAACCAATATGGCCGACTTTAGTGTGGAGATAGTAGACCCATATTTCCAAAATATAGTGTCTAGAAACGGTGAGCCCTTAAAAAAATTATTTTTTATTGTTTTTAAATAGAAATTTTATCAAAATAAGTATAACCAATATGGCCGACTTTAGTGTGGAGATAGTAGACCCATATTTCCGAAATATAGTGTCTAGAAACGGTGAGCCCTTAAAAAAATTATTTTTTATTGTTTTTAAATAGAAGTTATATAAAAATAAGTATAGCCGGTGGACGAATCAAGTGTGTATACGGTGGGGCACATATTTTCGGAGTTCAGAGTCTAGAAACGGTGAGCATTTACAAAACTTATTTTTTATTGTTTTTAAATAGAAATTTTATCAAAATAAGTATAACCAATATGGCCGACTTTAGTGTGGAGATAGTAGACCCATATTTCCGAAATATAGTGTCTAGAAACGGTGAGCCCTTAAAAAAATTATTTTTTATTGTTTTTAAATAGAAATTATATAAAAATAAGTATAGCCGGTGGACGAATCTAGTGTGTATACGGTGGGGCACATATTTTCGGAGTTCAGAGTCTAGAAACGGTGAGCATTTACAAAACTTATTTTTTATTGTTTTTAAATAGAAATTTTATCAAAATAAGTATAACCAATATGGCCGACTTTAGTGTGGAGATAGTAGACCCATATTTCCGAAATATAGTATCTAGAAACGGTGAGCCCTTAAAAAAATTATTTTTTATTGTTTTTAAATAGAAGTTATATAAAAATAAGTATAGCCGGTGGACGAATCAAGTGTGTATACGGTGGGGCACATATTTTCGGAGTTCAGAGTCTAGAAACGGTGAGCATTTACAAAACTTATTTTTTATTGTTTTTAAATAGAAATTTTATCAAAATAAGTATAACCAATATGGCCGACTTTAGTGTGGAGATAGTAGACCCATATTTCCGAAATATAGTGTCTAGAAACGGTGAGCCCTTAAAAAAATTATTTTTTATTGTTTTTAAATAGAAATTATATAAAAATAAGTATAGCCGGTGGACGAATCTAGTGTGTATACGGTGGGGCACATATTTTCGGAGTTCAGAGTCTAGAAACGGTGAGCATTTACAAAACTTATTTTTTATTGTTTTTAAATAGAAATTTTATCAAAATAAGTATAACCAATATGGCCGACTTTAGTGTGGAGATAGTAGACCCATATTTCCAAAATATAGTGTCTAGAAACGGTGAGCCCTTAAAAAAATTATTTTTTATTGTTTTTAAATAGAAATTTTATCAAAATAAGTATAACCAATATGGCCGACTTTAGTGTGGAGATAGTAGACCCATATTTCCGAAATATAGTGTCTAGAAACGGTGAGCCCTTAAAAAAATTATTTTTTATTGTTTTTAAATAGAAGTTATATAAAAATAAGTATAGCCGGTGGACGAATCTAGTCTGTATACGGTGGGGCACATATTTTCGGAGTTCAGAGTCTAGAAACGGTGAGCATTTACAAAACTTATTTTTTATTGTTTTTAAATAGAAATTTTATCAAAATAAGTATAACCAATATGGCCGACTTTAGTGTGGAGATAGTAGACCCATATTTCCGAAATATAGTGTCTAGAAACGGTGAGCCCTTAAAAAAATTATTTTTTATTGTTTTTAAATAGAAGTTATATAAAAATAAGTATAGCCGGTGGACGAATCTAGTGTGTATACGGTGGGGCACATATTTTCGGAGTTTAGAGTCTAGAAACGGTGAGCATTTACAAAATTTATTTTTTATTGTTTTTAAATAAAAATTTTATCAAAATAAGTATTACGATGTCCAACTTTAGTGTGGAGCTAGTGGACCCATATTTCCGGAATATAGTGTCCAGAAACGGTGAGCCTTTAGAAAATCTATTTTTTATTTTTTATTGTTTTTAAATAAAAGATTTATAAAAATAAGTATACCCGATGGACGAATCTAATGTGTAGACGGTAAGGCCCACATTTTCGGGGTCTAGAAACGACGAACCCTTAAAAATCTTATTTTTTATTTTTTTTTTAAATAGAATATCATACCCAAATAAGTATGTGGTGGCCGAATCTAGTATGAAGACTAGATTTATATATTTAGAAGATTAGAACAATAAAACATAAGTTTTGTAAGAGCTCATCAACTTCAGACACTGGTTTGCACCCGTGTGCACCAGTAACTTATTTTTAAGATCCCGTGTATTAAAAATGATTTTGGTTAAATTAAAAATGATTTTGGGCCCGTATTTTGCTAACACATAAATTTAATTTTTAATAAAATTTCATTAACAGCTTTTTTTGTTTTATTTATTTTAACCCTACTCTTCGTTTTGCAAAAATCAGACTTTAAAAAGGGTTGTGTTTTGTTGTTGTGTTGCGTTGCGATGGTTATTTTGAACTTCTACAAAGTTGTTTTTTTAAATTTTGTTGAAATTTTTTTTTTCATTTCTCTCTTTCCCTTTTTTTTCTAACTCTTACTCTATTTTTTGAAATATCCTCTATCGGCAAATTTCTTTATTTGTGTGATGTGAACAAAGTGTTTATTACACTTTTTTTTTTTTTATATGGATGAAGTTTTTTTAAGTTTAATTTTTTTATTATTATTATTTTCTTTTCTTTTTTTCTTTTTCTGTTGTTGTTTGTATTGTTTTTACTGTTTCCGAGTTTTATCAACAATTAATTAAAAATAAAGAAAATTAAAAAAAAAAAACAAAACAAAAATAAAGCAATGAAACTGCGAATTATTATGATGATGAATTTGAATTAAGTTTAAGGACATTCAACATAATTTCCATCATTTTCAATCCTTTTTATAGTGTTACCATCATTGACTAGGAAAAACGGTTTTTTTGTTTTTATTTTATTTTTTTTTTTATTTCAATTTAAGTGTTGACTGTGTTTCTATTTTTTTTTTTACTATTTCTTTGCAAAAAAGAAACAGGAAATAAAATTTCTAGATTTTTGTTTTAAATTCCAGAATAGCATAGGAACCCGGCTGACTATGTTAAATTTTATTTCTATTAAAAAATAGAATAAATAAATAAAAAAAAAGAAAGAAAATAAAAAAAAAAAAAAAAATTAAAAGTTGCAATAAATTTTGTGTATGTATGTATGTATGTATATAGTTGAAAAAGGATATTCTGTTGAACGGCTGAGTTCATTTAATCAAAAAACAAAAATTCAACATTCAAGAATCTCTTTTTCATTTATCATAAAGAATTATTAAAGAGAAATAAAAAAAAAAAAAAAAAAAAACAACTTTAGAAATCCCTTTTCTTGTGTTTGTTTGCTATTTGTTTTTTTTTTATTGTTGTTCTTGTGTTGTTTTTATTGTATATACTTTCCTTGTGCACACTTTTAATTTTTTATTAACTCATAAGGCATAAAAAATATTTTATTTTTTTTTTTAAATTTTTTGTTTTAATATTTTTTTTTTTTTTTGTTTAAAATTCAATTGAATTTCAGTTCCTAGTTCTCATCACCAGTTCTTATGATGACACGGATGACGACAACTACCTATACTATATTATATTATATTGTATATACACCAATGATGAGCGAGACAACACTTTCAATGTGGTACATTAAGTACATATTGTATGTTAAATTGCTAAGTTGGGTTGCGATTTGAGTTGATTTCTTATTCTAATTATTATTATTGTTGTTGTTTTTGTTGTTGTTATTGTTTTTTTTTTTCAATTTTATTTTTTGTTAAATTTTTAATTATTACGCGAATATCCTTTTAAGGCACGTACACTGTCATTGTAATAATAATGATAATAATACTGATGATGATGATGTTGATGATGATGATGTTGATGATGATAATTTACAAATGTGTCATAATTTTTGATATTTAAAGAATTTTTCATTAAGCTGAATAAATTTATTATACATTTATGGCAAGAATTTTGTTGTTGTTTTTATATTTTTGTAGTTTGTATCGTTTGTTTTTTTTTTTTTTGCTTTTTTTTTTTTTTTGAAGGACTTCCTTTGAATTAGAAGTGTAGACATTGACAAAGACAACAATTTATGAATAGGATGTGCATGCATGTTAAAATAATGAATGAATGGTTCCTGTCTGTTTAATAATAATTAAGGGTATGGAAATTTTTTTTTTGCAAACGTTTTAAATATCAAAAAGATGTGGGTTGATGCTGTTATGGAATTTTTATTATTAATAATTTAATATATAGCAAAAATTGTGTGTTTTTTTTTGTTTAATTGTAAATAGATGAGATAGAAATGATTGTAATTATTATACTGATGATAATTTTTGGTAATTGGATTCATTAACAAATTAATTATTTATTTTAACTTTTAAAATCATTTTATTTTAAAAAAGCTGGAATTTAGGGCAAGAATGAAGAACAAGAAATGTAATTAGTAAAAAAAAAATTATTATATATATTTAATCATTGATCAATATATATATTTTATATATATAAAAATATTTAATCATTGGTCAATGATTAAATGAGCTTTATTGTTGATTCTGCATTAGTTAAAAAACAATTTTAAGCAAAAATCTAACCTAAAAATAAAAATAATAATTATTTTTATATAGGTACTCACCTAAAGAATATTATTATGGTTACGAGTTAATATCTTTAAAAATATTTGTTATAATTTGTATTGTGATGCACTGATTGTTATTTCGTACTAAAATGTCATATAATGTCTTTCTTTTATTTATTTAATAAAATTTATTTATTATTCCTACGTTAAAGTGTACCTTAGAACATAAAATATTGATTGTAATGAAAGTTTAATAAATTCCCTGGACCTAATGGTATTCCGGATTATATTTAATAATTGTTCAAGGGCCTTAATAATTCTACTTTCATTAATTTTATATACTTAATTATACTTAAATTAATTTTCAATTGTAATATAAGCACAGTAGTTTTTCCCGGTTTTAGAAACATTAATTTACTAGACTAATTCATAAAAACAACGCCAAATATTAAATTAATAATAATCGGCCAATCGCAAAACTCACCGTTACTCCGCTAATTCATTTATTATCACTGTACATAATTTGCATTCCATAACCAACATGAGTATATGGATCAAAATTAACAATTCATTTATTATCACTGTAAATCTTTTTCATTTCACAACCAACATGAGTATATGGATCAAAATCAACAATTCATTTATTATCACTGTAAATCTTTTTAATTCCACAACCAACCATATTATATGGATCAAAATCAACAATTCATTTATTATCACTGTAAATCTTTTTCATTCCACAACCAAAATGAGTATATGGATAAAAATTAACAATTCATTTATTATCAATGTAAATCTTTTTCATTCCACAACCAACCATATTATATGAATAAAAATCAACAATTCATTTATTATCACTGTAAATCGTTTTCATTCCACAACCAACATGAGTATATGGATCAAAATTAACAGTTACTATTCCTGTAAAGTCGAATTTTATAAAAAATATGGAAGTGGGTTTTCAAACAGATGTTATCTATGTAAGTATACTGATCATTATAAAGCAGATACTTGGTTTCCCGAATGACAATGATGATGATAATGATGATGAAAACAATCTTGAAACAAAATTTCAATTAATAAAATCAAGTAATGAAATATACCGTAGTACACTGTTACAGTACTGCAAATACAACATTTAAAAATAATAATATTATGGAAATAATTTAATCAAAAAAAGTGCAACGATTTATGGTATACTCGTCAAATGCTATAATGTGCGGCATAGCGAAACAAAACAAACACTTACAACATTTTTTCAAGTGGTGTACAGATAATAATTTTCGTTAAAATTCGAATTAATGTGCTTTTATGGGTTACGCACGCTGACCCATTCCGATAATTATTGTTTGAATATTATAAGCCTTTCCAAAGCAAATTAAAAATTTATGGGTATACTTTGATGACAATATTACCTTAAATTTAAATCACATTTCCGTAATATTATTAATGAAGCCAATTCTACGCTAAGTTTTATAAAACGTTGATCAAAGGAATTGAACGATCCATGTGTCACTTTTCCTATCTATGTCTATCTATCTATGTCCATATGTCACTTTTCCTATCTATGTCTATCTATCTATGTCCATATGTCACCTTTCTATCTATGTGTATCAATCTATGTCCATATGTCACCTTTCCTATCCATGTCTATCTATCTATATCCATATTATGTCACCTTTCCTATCTATGTCTATCTATCTATGTCCATATGTTACCTTCCCTATCTATGTCTATCTATTTATGTCCATATGTCACCTTTCCTATCTATGTCTATCTATCTATGTCCATATGTCACTTTTACTGTCTATGTCTACCTATCTATGTCCATATGTCACCTTTCTATCTATGTGTATCAATCTATGTCCATATGTCACCTTTCCTATCTATGTCTATCTATCTATATCCATATTATGTCACCTTTCCTATCTATGTCTATCTATCTATATCCATATTTCTTTTTTGAATGTTTAATTTTTAGTTTATAAATTTAATTTAAGTATGATTTATTGTAACTTGCTTGAATTAAGCTCGAAATAAATAAATAAATAAATAAATATTATGTCACCTTTCTTATGTATGTCTGTCTATCTATATCCATATTATGTCACCTTTCTTATCTATGTCTGTCTATCTATATCCATATGTCACCTTTCCTATCTATGTCTATCTATCTATGTCCATATGTCACCTTTCCTATCTATGTCTATCTATCTATATCCATATTTCTTTTTTGAATGTTTAATTTTTAGTTTATAAATTTAATTTAAGTATGATTTATTGTAACTTGCTTGAAATTAAGCTCGAAATAAATAAATAAATAAATAAATATTATGTCACCTTTCTTATCTATGTCTGTCTATCTATGTCCATATGTCACCTTTCCTATCTATGTCTATTTATCTATGTCCATATGTCACCTTTCCTATCTATGTCTATCTATCTATGTCCATATGTCACCTTCCCTATCTATGTCTATCTATTTATGTCCATATGTCACCTTTCCTATCTATGTCTATCTATCTATGTCCATATGTCACCTTTCCTGTCTATGTCTACCTATCTATGTCCATATGTCACCTTTTTATCTATGTGTATCAATCTATGTCCATATGTCACCTTTCCTATCTATGTCTATCTATCTATATCCATATTATGTCACCTTTCCTATCTATGTCTATCTATCTATATCCATATTTCTTTTTTGAATGTTTAATTTTTAGTTTATAAATTTAATTTAAGTATGATTTATTGTAACTTGCTTGAAATTAAGCTCGAAATAAATAAATAAATATTATGTCCCCTTTCTTATCTATGTCTGTCTATCTATATCTATATTATGTCACCTTTCTTATCTATGTCTGTCTATCTATGTCCATATGTCACCTTTCCTATCTATGTCTATCTATCTATGTCCATATGTCACCTTTCCTATCTATGTCTATCTATCTATATCCATATTACGTCACCTTTCTTATCTATGTCTGTCTATGTATATCCATATTATGTCACCTTTCTTATCTATGTCTGTCTATCTATGTCCATATGTCACCTTTCCTATCTATGTCTATCTATCTATATCCATATTATGTCACCTTTCTTATCTATGTCTGTCTATCTATATCCATATTATGTCACCTTTCTTATCTATGTCTGTCTATCTATATCCATATTATGTCACCTTTCTTATCTATGTCTGTCTATCTATGTCCATATGTCACCTTTCCTATCTATGTCTATCTATCTATGTCCATATGTCACCTTCCTTATCTATATCTATATATCTATATTCATATTATGTCACCTTTCTAAGAATTAAAGCAGTGAATAGAAATGTTTTAACATTTGCTTTGCGAAGATTCCAATGATCAAATCTATTTATTTCACCTCCACATGAACAGAAGCTGAAATCAAGAATAGCTATGATATTATTTTCGTTAATAAAATTATTAAAGTAAAAATTACCGTTATAAATATATTAACATTAATTTAAAATGATCGCCCACGTAAGTCACATTTATTTAGATTAAGTTTCTTTAGATTAAGTTTATTAGATTTTCATTTATTTAGATTAAGTTTTTAATAATTATAGTAATTATTAACCAATTAATATAATAATAGAATATTGTTTATGGGTAATAAATACCGATATTATATTGACTTCATACTTTCTAAAAAGAGTCAGAAACTTAAATTGTATAGTCGGTAGATATTAAAAAATTTTTACAAATAAATTTATTTAAATGTATTTAAATTAACTTTAAGAATATTGATTTTTTGTTTTGTATTGTACAAAAAATAACAATGTATTGATGTTTGAGATAAACAAATAAATAAATAAAATTAATCCAACACAATACACTCAATAAATCTTCATCAAAGTAATTTCGTTTTTTGATATAGTTTAATATTGGTTTCGAATTCCAAGCCTAAGGTAGCCAAGTCTTAATTAGCCAAGCCTAAAATTTGTATCCCCATGGAAGACCAAGTTTGATGAAAGTGAAGTATATTAAACAATACATTCCACTACTAAATTTCAAAATTATTATAAAGTACATTTTGGTCTGTGATTGGATAGGTGAATAAAATGTAGAAAGTACAGTATAAAAAAAACTATGCCTAAATTTAACGAATTCCAGCGGTCAAATTACACATTCTATATAATTATAATTGGATTGTAAAAGTGTTTGCTGCGCAAGACAATCTTGATTTTCGTCCTATGTCCCACGAATGGGGATACAGGTACAATGGTAATGGTGATGATGGAAACCATCTTGAAACTGATTTAAAATTATGGAATCAAATTATGAGGTACACTAACACCTCAGGTATAGTCTGCAACTGCAATTATATACAATATAGAAATAAATGTTATGGAAAAAATTCAATCTAAACTACTACGATTTATGATCTTAAGATATTTCTATATTTACGTCTTTGCAGCTAGTACTTATAAAATTTGCTATAGTTTAAATTGTGGTTAATTCAATAAAAATAATAATTTAATCTTTTCAACAACAAAATGTAACGGTATAGCAAAAATCAAAAATTCTTTGGTGAAGTACAGGTATATACTATACTATCAATAAAAATACAAAAGTATTTTAAGGATGCAGAATACAAACGAAAGAAAGATTGCTAACAAGGTCTAGAACTATAAAATCTCTAATTCTATGGTTTTTGGCAAAACAAAAGTCACCCAGTGAAAATACCGCAACATAAAAGTCCCTGCTTAAATTCCTACTTCTTTTTTTAATGATTTTCGGAATCCCATCAAAAACGTTTAAACCCATTTTTTTTTTTTTTTTTTGTTCATTAATCTACAATAATAGAATAAATATTATTATTACTATGAATATCTAATCAATGTACTCGGCCTAAATGTAAATTTAAAAAGTCATAAAACAGATTAAATAAATTCAAATTGAATTCAATTAATTCATAATATGAGAATAATAATATCACAACCAATTATTAAAAGTGGTGTTTTGTAATATGAATACGAATAAAAATGTCATCAAAAAGTTATCAAAATGGAGAAAAGATGTTATAGTTTTTTTTTCCCTGTTTTTTTATGAATATATTTTTGTAGAAATATGAAATATGGAAAAATAAGATGTAATATAAATTCATACAACTTTGTTTTTATTAATTAATTTAAAAGAAATACATACATTATATTATACATTTACTATATAATATGCATGTGTATATGAGACATGTTAATACGTATACATTCATGAATTTTATGAATAAGGGTAAAAAACAATGACAAACATTTTTTTTTTTTTTGTTATTTAAAATCAAATTTTGTCTCCGATTTTAATATTCAATAAAAATTCAAAGTTTAAAATTTGAATGCAACTGTTGTATTGTAGGTGTGTTGTAATTTTAGTTGTGATTGATTACTAAAAGGTTAAAATATATCAAATTAAATGTATAATACTGTTATAATATTTCTTTATATAACAACGGTAGCTGTCCATAACATTTTTTATACGATAAAGGACAAAGGATGGCTATACATCTAGCTGGGTATTAAACCTTTCATCACCTACGTCACTAATGAGAAAAATTTTTAACGAACTCCTGTTATTTGATTTTTTTTTATTCAAAATAGTAAAAATATATTATAAGAATTATATTACCTTTCATTAGCTTCATACTAAATTTGATAGTGAATGTGTTTTTTTAAACACAAACAGTTTGTTTCCACGTTAGTATTTGCTTCATATTTTATACTGAAAGAAAAAAAATTGTCATATTATGTTATAAGATATGATAAACAAAATACCTCATATGGTTCATACGCCCAGCAATCGGTTGCAGCAATTCACATAGTTGCATAATAAATTTATTTGTGTATGGTAGAGTTGCTGCACCTACATTCCAGTTGTTGCAACGATCGAACGGAAATTATTTTTTTTTTTAGATTTTATGTAGACGTAGTGAATTTTGCTGCAATGTGTTGCTTCATGTATGGCATAATTTCTTAAAATTAGTATTAATTTTGTAGTTAAATTTCCCCCAATCAACCATTCTTTAGAATTCTTGAAGAATATTTAAAAGACATATGAAGAATAATTAAGAATAATATACATAAAGTAAAATATTTACAAGTCTATACATTTATTTAAAATTCTTCTAATAGCTTGTGATATTCATAAAGATATTTCATAAAATTTTGCGATGCATTTCTTTTAAATAAAAATCATTAACTTTATTAACTTACCTTTAAAAGATTATTGAACATTTTTTGATAAGTTCCTTTATAAAGAAAAAAAGATCTAATACTTTATATATTTATAAAGATGTATAAAGATTTTATGATATTTCGTGTAAAGATAAATTGATGAATATATTTAAATTTCTTTATGTGAATTTCTTCAACATTTTTATATGTGACACGAAGAACAAAAAATTCTTATAACAAAAGTATATATTTTATTTATTTATTCATTTTATTTCGTACATATACATGAGACGGTAAGTCTCTATAGGAGTATATAAAGTATAATGTGTAGCAAATTCATAATTCTTAAATTAACTTAAATTAAATTAAACTAAACCTTAACCTAAAGAAATTAACTATAATGAAAATAATTTATAAAGAAAAGAAATTAATAAAAGAAAATTTAAAAAGAAAATTTAAAAAAAAGAAAGAAAGAAAATCTCTCCTCCAAACAAAACTATCTTTCAGACGTCTCACACCTAACAAGCATTATTCTACAAAATTTTTATTCTTCTTAATTAATGACTACACTTTTTCCTTAAAATATACCCAACAAAGCTCAAGGAATTTAGAAATAGAGAACTCACACCTGACTACGCTCGGCAAAGAATTCCACAATCCGACAGTCCTTACAAAAAAGGATAGATGTCTTAATCTACCAGAGTGTCTAGGAATAGTTAAATTTGCACTTCTTAATGATCGTCCAGGGGTTATTTTCTTAAAAAGATATACCGGCGTATTTTTAGATAGGATTTTTTTCATAAAACAGATGTACTTATAATTTAGATAGTTTTCGAAAGTACAGTCAAGCAAAACTTTAGAAACATCACTGATGCTATCGAATCTACGACGGTTAGTTACAAATCGAGTGCAAGCATTGAAAATAACCTTGAGCCTGGAAAACTCGCCCAAACTCATCCCAGCATAAACTACTTCACAATAAGTGAAATGTGGAAAGATTAAAGATATATAACTAATTTCTTTTTTACCCACTCGTTAATATTGTAAGAGAACTTCCAAAACGTTTCGTAACTTCTTCGTAACGTTTTTCGTAACTTACAAAAAACACTTCTAGAAATAAAGTTAATGTGATCATTCCAGGTTAGAGTTTTATTGAGTACAACATCCAAGTTTTTAGCTTTACTTACAAACTTTACCACAGAATTTTTATTTAATTTGATATTAGGGAGATTAGTTGTATCAATATTACGAACATAAATTAACATAACCTGGGATTTTGACGGATTTAATCGAAGACCATTGTTTAGAGACCAGAAAGCAACAACATCAAGATCATCATTCAATTTAGCAATAGAGCGGTTAATATCAGCTATAGGACCACTGATGTAGAGTTGAGCATCGTCTGCATACAACCGGCAATGAGATTCAGACAAACAACGGAATAAGTCATTAATAAATAGACTAAAGAGTAAGGGACCCAATATGGATCCTTGGGGTACCCCACATTCAACAGGTAGATAACTAGACTTAATACCATTTAGAAATACAAATTGACTTCTATTATCTAAGTAACTTTGAATGAGAGTAGTAGCAGAAGATTCAAAATCTGCGCTAAGTTTTAAACATAATAAGTTATGATTAACACAATCAAAAGCTTTAGTGAAATCAAGAAGAAGCAATAATACAGCATGTTTCTTATCGATTTCACAGTAAATGTTATCTGTTAATTCTAGGAGTGCTGAGGTAGTGCTGTGCTGCTTTCTGAAACCTGATTGGAATTCGTATAAAAGATTATTATCACTTACGTACTGACTCATTTGTGCGTGCAATAACCGTTCAAAAGATTTCGAAATACCGGACAGTACGCTAATGGGTCTAAGGTCATCAATCGTTGGATTATTTTTTTTAGGAACGGGAACAACTTTGGCACATTTCCAAATTAGAGGGTATTGACCAGTAGTCAAGATGAAATTAAATATGTGTGTAATATAAGGTAGCACAGAAGGGATAATCAGTTTAATAAATTTCAAAGGAATTAAATCTGGTCCTACAGCATTGGATTTAACCTTAAAAATAGCATCATAGACTTCATCATTTGAGACATTTCTAAAAGAGAAAGTACAAGACGAATCAACATTTTCAATATTGGATAGTAATGAAGTAAAGTTAAAAGATGGAGTTATAAATTTATTGTTTAATTCGTTTACATCAAAGCTATCCATATTATCCATTTTGTAAAAGGAAAAAATAATATTGCAGAAGTAAATGAAAAATTATAATTTGATAAAAACTGTTTATTATAAAAAAAAATTAATAAAATAAAAAAGTTATGTTTTTTATAAAATTATTGTTTTGAAATAACCATTATTTATTATAAATGATGAATAAGGGGGCACACAAAATATTCAGCATTATTTATTTATTTATTTCAATCTACTGGGTAGTCCCTTACAGATTTTGCTTATAAAATATATTTAAAACTAAAATAAAATAAAACTAGAAATAGAAAACAAAAATTGTAAATATAAAAATAATTTCAGATATAAAATAACATTAATAATAAGATGCATTAACAATTTCAAGTTAAAAATAACATTAATTCAAGAAAAGAAGTTAAAAAAAAAGAAAAATTCAGACTTAAGTAATAAATAAATATTAATAGTAATAGCAATAGTAATTATAAAGGTATGCAGTACATTCAAATGATAATAGAGAATAATTTTAATAAATTTATAGAATAAAATTATAATTAATTAAAATTAGAAGAATTATTGTAATGTATCAAAAAATGTGATGATTTTTCTTCTAAAAACGAATCTACTGTAGTTGAAGTCAATTACTGAAAAACTGTTATTAAATAAACGCTGAGAGTTTGCTATAGGTTCGGAAAAACCATAATTCGTTCTATGATTTTGAAGATATAAAAATCTTTGGCTTCTGAAATCGTGCACTGGAGCATAGATATTATAAAGCCGAAGAATAGTTGGACATTTTATTCTGCCAGATAAAATATCATAGGAAAACATCACGGAAGCAGTATTTCGTCTAGCCTCAAGAGTAGAAAGCTTAATAAATTGACATTTAGCTAAATATCCAGTAATATAAGGTTGCCAGTTGAATTTACGAAGGCAAAACCTAATCATATTCTTTTGAACAGACTCTATTCTCTTGATATGTTTATCATAATAAGGCATCCAGATCGGACAAGCATATTCGAGGTGAGGACGAACAAGTGCAGTATATAAATTTTTGAATGTATAAGGATCAGAAAATTGCTGTGAATTACGCTTAATGAAACCTAACATGGAAAAAGCTTTAGAAATAATTCGATCTATGTGAGCATTAAAAGTTAATTTATTATCGAGAATGATACCCAAGTCTTTTGTTTCACGGACATGTTCAATAATATAACCGTTGATATTATAATAAGATTCAATTAAAGTTTGCTTCCTGGAAAATGACATGTAACTGCACTTATTAATATTAATGGTAAGACCATTAATGTTACACCAAGAGTAGAATTTGTCAAGATCCTGCTGCAGGAGATGGCAATCTTCGTCCGACTTAATAACCGCAAAAAGTTTAGTATCGTCAGCAAATGATAAGATCAAAGACTTAATATCGAACTCGATATCGTTCATAAACAATAAAAATAATAGTGGCCCCATATGAGTTCCTTGTGGAAAACCAGACGTAGCCTCGAAGTTATATGACGTGCTATTTTGTATTTTAACGCCAGAGTTTACGAGCAATCAAATAAGATTGAACCCATAGAAGGAAGGTACCATGAATACCAAGAGCCTAAAGTTTAGAGAGTAGTAAAGAGTGGTCTACTTTGTCAAAAGCTTTAGAAATATCCGTGAATATCGTATCTACTTGATAGCCTTTTTCAATTGCATTGAAAACTGTGTGAAGAAAAACTGCTAAGTTAGTGGATGTAGATCTTCCATCCATAAAGCCATACTGATTTGGAGATATGTGTTCTTTAACCAAGAAATACATTTTATCTGTGACAATAGCTTCGAAAAGTTTAGGAATAGAAGATAATTTAGCGATAGGTCTATAATTTTCAACGACAGTTTTAGACCCTGATTTGAAAATAGGAATAATGTTTGAGAATTTCCAGTCATCTAAGAAAATTCCTTCATTTAGTGATCTGTTAAAAATTAAGTAAAGAGGATAAGTCAAACTGTAAATGCAGTTCTTTAAAACTAAATTAGGGATAGCATCTGGACCAGAACTCAGATTAATATCTAAGGTATATATGTATATTATACATATTATATGTATATTATACATATTATAGGGAAACAAACACATTTTACAAATAAATATGTTAGATGAGTGTTTGGTTAACTTGTTTCCAAAGTTACCCATAACTATACTGAATTCTTTTAAACACCATTTGTTACTCAAAGGTCTGACATCTATCAGTATTTGATCATAGATATATATTTCATCTTCATTTTTATAACATAAGTTTGATTATTAATTTGAAATTCTGACTTTGTCAAATCACATAATTCATCAACAAATTCAGTCAAAAACTCGTTAAATAATTCAGGCTTGCTGGAACCATTGAACAAGCCTACAATAAATACTTCGCGCTTATTATCACCAATATGAATATCTCCAAATATAGGCCACAAACTATTTGCACCACTTATTGAAAACTGGTGTTCCATCAGTACTAAAAGACATAATTATTTCGTAAGTCGATATGCTAGTATTTCCAAGGTACATAGCCAAAAAAAATTTTATTCCAAAGTGGATATAATGCCCGTTCGACATTTCAGTGTTTTCAAAAACGATCTAGCATCCCGTGGTAGATCAATATATTTTCCGTCTTCGATTAATATTTTTAACAATGCACTTAAATTAGTAAGCGAAATATTATTTATTATTGCCCAATTAGCCAATTTAAATTTAAATGAAATGGCTTGAGATTGATTGAAACATTCACCTTCATGCTAAAAAAAAAAAATTATGTTAATAATGTATGTGTTTAATGTTGTTAATTCTTTTAGTACTTGAACTGTTTTTATGTCATAAATATCACTAAATTCAGATAGCTCATTTTCATTACGTAAACCTCTTAAAATATCTTCATCACTAGACGAAATTTCATCATACTGATTATCAGCAATTGATTCTGCTTCGTAGTCGGAGTCAAATGTTAGTAAGAATAAACTAGGATTACTATAATTATGGTCTTTATTTATATATGATACCCGCACACTTTTAGTTTGATTTTGTTCATACGGATTTATATTAGTATTTCTTAGAGGGCGTAAGCTTCTATTTTTATTATAAGCCCGTCTTAAACAATTTCTAGAGTTCATTGTTATTTATTATGATTTAATTATAATTTTATATGCAAATTTAAATATTTAACATGTTTTTATTAATTAATACAAAACGCACGTCTTAACGACACTGACATTATTTTGACAATTGAAGAATCTTTAAAAATCTTCATAATTATTTATCATAAATGCCATTTTGCAAAACTTGCATTTAAGTTATACTTTTAATGATAACAATCAATATTAGATGTAGCCGAATGGGTAGATATCTGGATCACAAAACAAATAAACACAAGGAGTCAAGTTCAATTCCGCTGGTAAGCATAATAAAATAATATAATCATTACTAAATAAAAAATGTGTATTAGGTACGTACAAATTTCAATATAAAAATAGACTTACAAATATTAATTAAAATTTCTAAAATAAAAAAAAAATATTAAAAAAAAATTTAATTAAAAAATATTTTATTAAAAAAAAATAAAATAGTTTTTTTAAAAGCAATAATATTTTTATGAAGGTATTTAAAGAAGTACTTATAAAAATCTTTATCGGAAACTCAACATAGAAATTCATCAAACATATGATAAAGAACGACAACTAGCTTTCACTTACAGACTTCACTTTTCTTTATATGTCTTAAGATGCCCGCATCGATTGATATCGATTTTAAAAATCTAATTCTTTAGTATTCTTTATAACGATTCTTCAAGAACTCTAAAGAATGGTTGACCGGGCCATATTTCACATTTTAAATAAATTTTCTACTTAGTAATTTTCATATAGAATTTCATCAATTAATATTATAATAATACTTCTTAAATCCATATTTTAAAATTTAACTATTATTAAACTATAGCTGCAAACTTTGTTTTAACAAGTTTGGTGAAAAAGTGTATTTGCAGCAACGGTTCATTAATTTGTTTTATCATGTGTATTAAATAAGCAATGTGTTGCTGCAATCAGTTGTTGCAAGCAACACATTTCTTCGTGTATCTATGGACCCTGCATTATATTGCTTCGAATTTTAAAATATCGATGATAAAATATGAAAATAAAAATTTATTATCTGAGTGTCTGTATTTGAGCAATATTATATAGTATAATCTTAATCTTTGTACCTAATTGGCCCATAATTTTCCAAGCTTCATAGTAACATATCAATCATCAAACATCTATCTAACATACCAATATCCCTCATAATTTTCCAAGGTTCTAATTTTTGTTAATTTCTATAATATTTTTATTAATATAAACGTCTTACGAACTTCCCTATACACAACAATAGTTTTATAAAACATTTTTTTTTTGTTTGTTTTATTCTTGAAATTTTCTTGAAAATCTTAAAATTTTCCTATTTGTTTTGTATCCCCATTTCATTCCAATTTTCTACAACTGTTAATTTAATCAATTTATTTTATTAAAAAATTTACATTGATGAAATCGTTATATTATTTTAATTAAGATGAAAAAAAAAATAAATCAAATCTAAAAACAAGATATAAGATACAATTTTCTCCATCAGTAGAAATCAGTAAAAAACAAGAATAGAAAAATAAAAACATAAAAACAAAAGTTTTTTTTTGTTTTTTTAAATCCTTCGATTCAAATTTATTTTCTGTCATTCAAATTCGAAATAACACACATATACACACTATACACACAAAAGTAAAAATGACTGATGACTTAAGCAAATCTGCTATCGTTTACATACATGTATAATATACATATATATGCATAATTAGATGTAACAGGATGTAAAAACATTTTTTAACTTTGGTTATTCATAAGCTACCGAGCCCACTAAAATATGCCAACGCTTAGACAATAAATTATTTTTGGCAATCAGAGTAAATAGAATTAAAAAGCTTACAAACACAAACGTTAAAACGTTGAAATAAAATTTAACGTACTTATATAATACCTTAGAATACGGGTATGACATTCGGTACTTTTCTCGCTTATACACACATAATAGCATGCAGTAGAAAGTAAGAAGGTTAGAAAAAATGCGATGGTCTCAAAATATACCAATACCAACAAAACAAAATGCCTAAGAATTAACGCGGGAAATGCTGCCCCCATGGTGTCACTATAATCAACAACGAAGTCATAGAAGATCTTATCGAATTCAGTTATCTTTAGTTATTACAAGAGGAGTCATACTAAGGAAAATAAATGTGAAATCGGTTAAAATTAGCCAGAATAACTTTTTGAATGGTTATGAATTTGAATAATGGGAATCGGTTAGAATTAGCCAGAATGACTTTGATGGGTGTGTAAGGACAATTTTATATTGCCAGGAGCACTAAACTTAGAATATATGATGACTGGATGAAATCGGTGCTATTTTTTGGGAGTAATAATCGGTTTAAAATAACCAGAGCAGCTTACGAAATACTTTAGGCTGTGTAGACACAAGCTCACATTGCCAGAGTCATCAAACTTAGAATATATGATACCTGAGTGAAATCAAAGCTACTGTATGGCAACAAGTGTTATATAATGTAAAATTTAGGTCTTCGTAAACAAATGCTTACGAATAATATGCAAAATATTATGGCCCATCATTTCAGCCAATATCAAATCTGGGAAATGGTGAAACAAGAACTAATAGGCACTCAAATAAAGTAGACAAATTAGATATGGATAAGCCATACCCTCAGAAAAACCATAAATAATATAGCAAGCGTTATATTAGAATCCGCAAGGCAAAAAAAGAATAGGTAAACCGCCGGAAACATGGCGGGTATCAGTCTATAAGGAAATAAAAAATAACAACAGAAAATGAAGTGAAATTAAACATTTAGCACAAAACTGAGTCGGATGGAAGAGGTTTATCGAAGCTGTATATTATTATTATAAATATTATACCGTTATTTTATCTTCTTTTTGGGTGGTTTATTTTCTTATCTACTCATCTACTAAAAAACCTCATAGATGACTCGATTTATATAGTCATATTTGTATCTAAGATTTGAGTCATTCTTACCTATTATGAATCAGTTGATTATACTTGTATATTACCAATATCTAAATAGTTTATACTATCCGGATTTTGTGAAATAATACCGTAAAAGAGAATAGGTTCAAATCGGAGAAGTTTATCATCTAGTCTATTGTTCGTGTGACCTTGTGACTAGTCTATTGTTCGTGTGACCAGTCGAAAAATAAAAATGGAATCAATTAGGCAGAAGTTTCGAAATAACTAAAACAGTTATTTTAGTCAGTATGATTGCAAACATTACATTAGACTCTGTAGATTTATTTATTTACATTATTATTATTATTTATGACAGCAAGACTGTTACTTCAACAAAATAAGGAAGTACAATATCATCATACCAACACCCTAGAGATAATAAAAAAAAAATAATTGAATACTCTACCTACTTTTACATAGAAAGTTAGTATATCTACACAATCTCATACAATAGTGTTTTCTTTTGAAATTTTGATAATATATTATCATATAATTTAGATGTGGACAACCAGTTGGGTTCGTACCCTCGCTTTGTCAAAAAGTAGTTTTTAATATTTTCGAATCTCTTAAATTTTATAAAAGCGATTTTATAAAAACGATTTTAATAAAAATTATATTAAAAAATGGGATATTTTGAAAAAACGATATTAAAAAAAAACGATATACAAAAAAAACGATATTTTGAAAAAGCGAAATTTTTAAAAAAACAAAAAATAATAGACATCCAATACAACAATATCCATACCTTGAGTGCATATATTGATACTATTATCCACTGATTGGATTACGAAATAATGATAATAACGATGAGACGAATCGTTTGATTAGTAGTCAGATGATATAATCCCTTCCATAATACCGATCGGTATCTATATCGTTTCTCCATGACTTTCATCATTTAATTTTTTTTTTAAATTGAATTTTTCCAACTGAAGAATCAAATTTCATTTTACTACCACTGCCCTTTATGCATATTATTAAAATAGCTATATCCTACATATCCTTTTTATTAACACCAATATCTTTCTTTCACTTATAATATAATTTTACTATTCCACTTATATCATTTTTATTTCAATTGTAAATTACATATATTTTTTTTTTCCATTTTTGTGTTCCTCCAGTAAATGCAAATAAGATTTTTTTTTTGTTATTTTTTACTTTACTTTAACTCTAAAGATCTTTTAACATACAGTCATACACACACAAACTGATATTTATGTTGTAAGTATTTACTTTCAATAAATATTAGAAAGAGAGCAGCAATTCTTATACAAATATTCTTCTACAAAAAAAAAAAAAAAAAAAAACAGAACAAATATTTTATAAAGTTGAAGAAGTTTTCATTTGATTTTTTTTTTTTTTTTTTTTTTATAACAAAAATGTTAAAAAGAGAAAATTATAGAAATAAAGATAGAGATAGAAAATAATAAAATGAATTGTTACAAATTTCTTTACATAAGTGATCCATCAAAAAATATCATGTATATTTCTTTTTTTTTGTTTTTGTTACTTCTGATTTATTGATTTATTCATGTTAAGACATAACACTGACGGCAATCAATATAACAGTAATAACAACAACAACAACCTTAATATTAGTAAAGAATATTTTCATTATATTATTATGTATTCTTCCACTATCATCATTTTAAATTATTGGTTTTGGTAGTTATTATTCTTGGTTACTCTTCTTGTTACTCTATTGAACTTTACTTTATTTTCTTCAACCTCAGAAATTACAAATTTACATCTCAATATTTTACTCTTCATCATAATACTTCATTTATTTCATCATTATTATCATCATGAGCATTATCAATTTAATCAATATAAAATATATGATATGTGTAATATTGAAATATTGTTACCATACTATTGTATTACTGGAACATAGTGTGGAATCATGACGTAATCAATGATATTACTGTCTTCTCTAATATTTGCTGGTAACATAAGGTCGGGTTCGAAATATCTCTTTTGAAAATAGCATTTGAACAATAGTTTGCTTTTTGAAATATTATGTTTTTAAATATCGTATTTTGAAAATATGGTTTTTTTAAATTCCGTTTTTTTAATATCGTTTTTTTATATATCGTTTTTCGAAATTTCGTTTTTTCAAAGTATCGGTTTTTATATCGTTTTTTATATCGTTTTTTTCGAAATATCGTTTTTTCCAAAATATCGTTTTTTCAAAAATATCGTTTTTTCAAAATATAATTTTTTCAAATTCCGTTTTTTTAATATCGTTTTTTTTAATATCGTTTTTTAGATACAGTTTTTTGAAATTTTCTTTTTTC
This sequence comes from Argyra leucocephala, assembly GCA_963942445.1. NCBI lineage: Eukaryota > Metazoa > Arthropoda > Insecta > Diptera > Dolichopodidae > Argyra > Argyra leucocephala. The sequence continues at coordinate 15,281,499 of OZ012679.1, read as the reverse complement.
AAAATATCGTTTTTTTTTCAAAATATAGTTTTTTCAAATTTCGTTTTTTTAATATCGTTTTTTTCTTCAAAATATAGTATTTTTAAATATCGTTTTTTTAATATAGTTTTTTCAAAATATCGTTTTTTCAAAAATATGGTTTTTTCAAAAATATCGTATTATTTAATATGATTTTTTTTTAAATCGTGTTTTAAAAATATCGTTTTTAAAACTATGATTTTTCTAAATATCGTTTTTCAAAATCTTGCTTTTTTTCTAAAAATCTGAACTTTTTTTAATTTTAGAAATGTTCTGGTAGAAGAAGATGTACCTCGTTTCTGTATCGAACAGCGACTATGCATAAAAATAATTAAGGTAAATATTCTGGAATTTCATATTTTAACAGACAAAACTTCGTTCCGCTCCCATTATAATAATTTAATCTTAACTATATGACTGTTAATTAAATTAACCATTTAAAGGATGATTACTCTTTTGGTCCTGATGGTTTACTTACCGTAGTTCTAAAAAAATGCATTGATACATTGACACAACCATTAACCGACTTTTTCAAATATCCATCGCTTCAGAAATTTTTCCGAGTATATGGAAAACTTCTTTCATAACTCCGATCCATAAGAAAAGGAAGTAAGGCTGAAATCAATAACTATAATTATCTTGTATTCCTAAACTTTTCCAGGGTATTGTATACAACTCTCTCTTTAATCATTGTAAACCATTATTATCCAGTTTTCAACATGGATTACTTAAGGGGATATCTACCATACTACTAATCTAATCGAATTAGTCTCTTTTAGTGTCAACTCCATGGAAAATAGGTTCGACGTGGATTCGATTGATACCATAGTGTCATTTTATTTAAACTTCGTGCTTTATAATTTCCACCTCTCATTATAGATTGTTTTAGTTTATATTTGTATGACATGGTGTATCACGTCCTTTATAGGTCTAATGTTTCAGATACTTTCGTTGATGAATCGGTAGCCACTTAGGGTAGCCACACAAGGTATAGCCACTTAGGCCCCCTTTGATCTTTATCTTAGCCAAAAAACGATGTACATAATATTATAAAAAAATCTCAAATTCTTATGTACGCTGGACGATATGAAAATATTTATGCAAATCTCATTTCTCTTTGTCCGTCCTATGCCCCACGGATGGGGTTGCAGGACAATGATGATGATGATGAAATCTGATTTCCGCGAGAATCTCATCTTCTTCAAAGTGATGTTAATAATTTTGCTATTTGGTGTAGTAATAATAACCTCTAGCACTTAACGCTGGCAAATGCCAAAGCATCGTCTTTTCCCGTAAAACTTCAATATCAGATTCAAATTATAGTATTAACGGGGTTATTATCTCTAATGCCGCATCCACTAAAGATTTGGGTATTCTACTAGATACCAAATTAAATTTCAGATTTCATATCGATAATATTGTCAGTAGAGCTAATTCCGGTATTAGGTTTATTAAAAAAATTGTCAAAAGAATTTTCCGACCCATATGTCAGCGGGGCTTTATATTTGACTTTGATAAAACCATTACTTGAATACGCGTCACAGATATGGTCACCTTTTCGTCAATTCCACATAGACATGATTGAATCTGTTAAACGTAGATTCGTTCCATTCGCTTTTCGTGGTCTTTCTTGGCCAGACCCAGATCCATAATTTAGTTGTTTAAGTTGCATCTGAAGTATTTTCTACTTTAAATATATACATAAATGTATATAAATTATGTTTATTTTTGTGTCTTTGACTAATTTCGGTTTGTATGTGTTGTATTTTTATATATATTACATTTTTGTTTTAATTTCTTTAGTTTTAATCCTAGATAAATAATTGATGATTAATGCTTCTTCGGCATAATTTAAAATTTCAATATTTTTATTTAGCTTATCCTGCCATGCTTGAAAATAAGCTAAATCTCTTGTATAATTTGTGGAAGATTTTAAATTGCTTTAACTTTTGACTGGCACGCTTATTGCTTAATGATTTTTGTTCTTTGATTTGTCATGACATGTTGGAATTTGTCCTATATCGAAACGCGATTTGCCTCATTGGTCCTATATCGAAACATCAGAGTTCAAATTTATAAAACGCACTCAACACATCTGAATTATGAACACTGATCAAATATTGTCAACCGCTCAAGTCTATTGCAAAATATATAACTCCTGAGCTATACGAGCTGTACACTTCGGTATTACACGCAAACGTAGTATGATTTAATCTGTAATTTTCGTTTTGCAGCCAAATTTGTTTTATTAATTTCAACTTTAACAAGAATAAATTACATTATATTCAATAAGAAATTTAAATATCACAATTTTTGATATAATTTAATTTTCTTTATTAAAAATAAAAACAATCTATTTTTTGGCATCAGCAGTCCTGGTAACATTGTAAACGTTCTGAAATTGTAATATTCGTTAAATTTTCGTATAAATTAACTTTCAATTCATATCATAGAAGTAGAAAAGTATCAAAAAAAAATTCTATTGTTCAAAATTGAGTTTATTTTTAAGTTGATGAAAATTTATGCAACTATCATCATCATTATCATTATCGTTATCATCATCATCATCATCAACATAATAAATAACATTTTATTAAAACGATGTTGTGGAAATATAAACTTAAACAAAATACAAAATTACGTATTGGAAACATTTCAAAGTGGATTCCTGGTGATGATTTGTAAAAAAAAAAAAAAAAAAAATACAAAAATAACAATAACAAAAAAAAAAAATAAAAAAACAATAGTTATGTTGTGATAGAGAGAGTAGAGAGAGAGTTTAAAGGATAAAATAATATTTTTCAAAAAAATATTTGACTTGAGTAATGAGTAGATGTACAATAGAATGAAATGAGAACAGGAACTGAAAATTTTTATTAAAGTTCCTATTACAAATCAAATCCTATTATTATTTTTTTTTTTTTTTATTTAGAGTCAAATTGTCTACTAAAATTTGCTACTCACCGTATTCTGTTTAATACCGGAAATGTTTACTATGATTGATTAATTTCCAAAAATGTTATAGGTATATTATGTATGTTGGTATTTGCCAGGTTTATTATGATGATATGATTTTCACAATGAGTGAAGAGTAGGCTTCGGTTATTGAAAAAGCTCAAATAATGATGTAAAACAATATATTTTTGAGCTAGTTATCTGAATGTTGATATTCTTGTTATGGAAAAATGTCTATGAAGTGTAGAAAATGTATAAGTACAAATATTATATTTTTGAACTCAATACCAGTATGCGTATGCATTCCCAATATCAACTCTCTTATAATTATAGAGGTTTATTTATTTATTGATTTATATTATATTGGAGCTTACGGATCTAAGTGTGTTGGCGTACTGTCGGCAGCCATTACTACCTACCTACCTACCTACCTACAATATGATATTGCTTACATGCACAATAATTATCAGGCCCTTTTGGAATATAATGGCCTATATTACTCTTCTTGTCATTTGTTTTATATCAATAGAAAGAGTGGATCAGACGCAACACCTGTTTAGCATTTTGATTTCATCTAGAACCAATCCTGGGATTTTTCAGTTGAATGGTATACATCTACGTATACCTACTGTGCCAATCAGATGTTATTGATGAAAATTAAAAATGCATTCAGTATGTTCATCAACGCATGCAATAAAATGTTTTATTTTTTAAGCAATATACCCCTCTTATCCACTCACTTGCAAAATATTTTACTCAAAATCGAATGAGCCACCATGAATTGATTAATGCTATAATATTACGGAGATTTGATTGTATTGCGTGAGATTATTTTTTTGTATTGGGGGGCTCTCACCAATTTACTTCACTGATTCACAGCGTAAAAGAAGGGTAATATTAGAATTTAAGTAGTAGATTTCAGCAGCAGCAGAATTTAAGCAGCCATTTTTTTTAAGCAGCAGATTTCAGAGTGAACCTAAAAAAACTATGGATTAGATATAGCAAACAGCAGTAGAACCAATCAACTCAAGATTCTTCTACGATCAACTAAGAACACAATTCCGGCATCAAAACCGGGAATATACAAGATCGATTGTAGTCATTGAAACAAAATCTATACAGAACAAAGTAGAAGGAACACGAAAATGCGATTTAAGAAACATAGTAGCATAGAAGCAGAAAATCGTTCTGTTCGAGTTTTGGTTCAAAGTAGCAGAAATGATGTGTTAAGAAGATACTATAATAAGTATAGAAGATATTATTATAAATATAACCATAACGCCTAGCCTTACTGTTAACTTCCATAGATTAAGTTAGTTTAAGTACAATGAATTTACATTCTTTTTTATCATATACTCTTGTAGAGACTTACCACCGTCTCATGTAATGAAATAAAGAAATAAATGAAATAAAAAATAAATAAAACCATAGTAAATCCCATCAGAGATTGAAGAAATTAGATTAAAATTACAGCATGAAAATATATAAAACGAAGCACCGCACTTACTCATGAATAAAGGCCACAACACAACAATGGATATTCTTCATTGTTTAAATTTATAGAAACGGATTCCCGTACACCTAAAACTCTAGCATCAAGAATGATTTTTTGTATAATAATATTTTTTGTATAAATCAACACTCTATCACTGCTATATCAATAATTAAACGTAAGTCAACTAGCTGCGATAAAATTCTAGAATTGCTACATGTTCAGTAAGCATAAATTATACGATTTTAGATTTGTTTTCTCAGTCGAATACAAACATTGATGTAGTTTGCAAATTGTAAGGCATATTTAGTAAAATTCAAAGGAACATTTTTGGCTACTTCCTTTAATATACGCAATGTAGCATAACGCAGCATATCGCATATACGCAGCTATACCACATTTTAGGTAGAGCCAAAACAATACATTCATCAATGTCCTTTAACCCCATCCGTTGGGCAGAGAGCGGAAGCAGAAAAGAAAACATTACAATTATAAATAAGCTTTCGTTTTCCCCACTTCCAGATATTTTTGCGTCCAATATGATCTGTCGTTGGTGTTGTAGCTAAGCTTCTAAACCATTACTTAGGTAAGCCTAAAGATCATGTGAAGAGTTAATTTCAACATAACATAGACTCAAAAATATTTTATATCAACATAAAACTGTATTTGAAAAAAAACACATTTATTTTATAACCCCCAATGTCCCCGTACCCCTCTCTACCATTTCGTAATACTACCATAATTTTTCTTACTTTCATTTGATTAAAAAAAAAATATAGCTATAGATAATAAATTATTGTTGATAATAAAAATATATGAAATTTTATTTTTAAAAAAATATATTTCGACGTCATCAGGATAATAAGAAAAATATATAGAATCATATCCTTTTTTTTTCTATTTAAAAAATATTTTGGTAGGTATGTACGTACGCATGTGTATTTAATCAAAAGAAGATCGAACATGATTTTTGCATGAAAAATTATCATGCCGTATTTTAAGGATATGAATCTTTTATACCACTTTCTTATCCTTTATTATATATATATATAAATTACAGATATATATATATATCTGTATATCAAAAATATACAATATATTTTCAATAGGTATAGGAAATGAAAATAGGGAAATTGTTGAAAAATTGGCAAGTGATTTTAATACAATAGAGTCAACATGTGTGCTCTTTTTTTTTCTTTTTTTTGCTCTCTTACTCTTTCTTCTCTAATTTTTATTTTTTCTTTTGATGTCAAATAAGTTTTTATTTTATTTTTTTTTATTATAAAAACATACACATTTACTCATATAAATTGAAATTTGTAACATACATGCCTTGTATAATTGTTATTACAAAAAAATAAAATAAAAAAACATATCCTTATTGAAAATAATGAAGAACTTCTTACATAATTTTTGTAATTTTCTAAAGAATAGTTAAGTTATAAGTAACATTTTCTTTATAATACTGAATTTAAGTAGGAAAGAGAGTTGGAATGTATAGCGAGTGTATAAAATGATTGAACGTTTGTGGAAATAAGAAATAACAGAAGATTATGAAGAGTAAATTGTACGGGTATGTCTATTTTGATTTTTTATACAAAATACTAGGACACAAAAACCAACTGTACTGTTTTTTTATCCAGTGAAAGATATGCATGAAATGTTCATTAAATTTGCAATGGAAATCTGCTTGATACACAAATTATTTATTTGCTAGGTAGGAGCTATATATTTTAATAATAATACAAGTTTTAGAAAAAATGAGGACAGCAGCGTAGCAATCAATCGGTTTTAATAATTTCTATAAATTGGTTGAATATGGATCGATTCTAATTTAAGTTGGAAAACCGCACATATCATCACTACGTAATAAACTATCATCAGTTGCGGGAGTATTTAAAAACGTTTCAAAATTTATGCCTGTTGAAGTTCATACATCAATATTTTACGCACTCTTCCATAGTCATTTGTGTTATGGTATTAAGTTATGGGGTGTGTCAACGAAGCAAACTGTTGATCAACTACAAGTCATACAAAACAAAGCGATAAAAAATTTGAAGAAATATAATAGGCTTGAACATACAGAGCATATCCATTGGCAAAATAATATAATGCTTATAAAGGATTTAATTAATTGTAAGCTCATTCTTGACATTTTATGATTTATTGAATTGTGATATTCATTCGACGATAAAATTGACGACTAGAAGAAAAATAAACACAAGAAATAAAAAATCAAATCCTCTGAACAAAAAAAAAAAATCTAAATTTGGCACATCGACAACAAACATTGTATGTAGCAACTAAACTTTATAACAACATTCATTATAATCTCAAAATGCTTACTAAATCAGAGTTGAAAATTTGAATTACGTACGCTATACATCAGCAAATATAGGATAATCAACCAAAAGTACTACCTGCAGTTATTTCATAATTTTTGTTTTTTTTTTATTTTTCTTTCTTTTGTTTTTGTTTTTAATAAAAATAATTTTAAGTAATATTAAAATGAATAATTATATATTCTATAACTAGTGCAGTGTAATTTCTAAATTTTTTTTTTGTTGTATTTTTTTATTCTTTAAAAAAATACGGTTTTTAATAAATTATTTCGGTTTTTTTCTACTAGATTTTTAATTTTTGATTTTTAATTTAAAATATTGCACTTATGTAATTTCTATTTACTTTTTTTTTATGTTATTTTCTCTATATTTTATAAACTGTTTATATTTTTATTAATATAGCCTTATCTTGAGACTTGTGTCTTTAGGCATTTTAAGTTGAATTAAATAAATAAAAAAAAAAATAAATAAAAAAAAAATATATAGTAACATAAATTTTGAAAAAATGTATTTATTTTGTTTATTTGAATTAACCAAGTTACAATAAAAGAATATAATAACATTTACAGTTACAAAAATAAAGAAAGTGTAAAAGAATAACACAAAAAAAAAATAAAACAAAAAATAAAAAAGATAAACTTAAAAATAATTTAACAAAACAATTAAAGAAAGTAAGTAATAATATTAAAACAGGTAGGTACTAATTTATTAAAACAGTAAGTTGTAAATTAAATTATAATTTAATAATATTGAATCAACAATGTAAAATTAATATAAATTAAGGTATTTATTAATTATATAATTCTAAAGCAGGGTTCGGCAACAATTGGTGCATTTTTTGTTATTTATATTTGTGTATTTTTTGTTTTTTTTACAAAAACGGTTGATATTTCCTTATTTAACTAACTAAATTTTACATACTATTATTATTTTTGAATTTTTAATCCATTTCAATGTTTTTAATAATTTTCTTATACAATTTACCGGGTAGTAACAAAAATTAACTTAGGTAGGTATTCTACAATCGTTTATTATTTTTTGGTAAAATTAAATTTAGTCTTAAACGATAGACACCTGGGGATAGAGACCTGGGACATATTGTGGGAAGTATAATTTTCAAGTAAAAAAAATTGGGGGGGGGGGGTCTAATGTGGTGGTGATGCGTTTTATGGCAGTTGTATCCAGCTTATGCCACTTAGCCTCTCCCACCTTATTTTCCTACTCTCACTTTCACGTGGTGACCTCTGTTAACCCTAGCAACCCATACGAACGATTGGGTTTTAACCCCGTAGGGTGGATTTTAACCCCGAAAGGCCTTTTCCGTAACCATGTATGTAGAGTCTGCATCCCCTAGTTGTAAAGGCTGCAAAAAGCGCCTATTCACAATGAGCGGCCTATAAGAAGATGCATCTGACCATCATCCAACGGACGGGCGTGCCTGTCAAGTTTGAGCTTATGGTTTTATCAGCCATAGTAGGTTCCCAAGAGGTAATCGCGATGAAATCACGGTGAATCCTCCTACAGCCTCGGTTGTAGTAAACCACACATCGGATTTGGGGGTGCGGCATATTTCATGTGGTGGTGTCAAGCGGAGCACCGAGATAACAGAATCGGAATCCGGCCTATGCCCCACGGATGGGGTGGCAGGACAATGATGATGATGATGAAATAAAATTTAACTGATCTTATCCAAAAAACTTAAACTATTTTTTACTGTTAACATACTAATATAATCAGTGGATTATCTATCTAGCTTCCAAATGAGTAAATAGAATATATTTAGCTTCTTCCAACCACTAGTAATCAATTTTATATCATTTGTCTCTGTCGGGAATGAATATGTAATATTTTAATTTGATCCTGAGTTCTGACTTAAATTTTGCGAATCGACTCAATTTTATAGATCCTGTCTTTTATAATGAAATAATTTTTGAACATGATTTCGGTTTTGTATATAGTCATACTTATCCCGATAAATTAAAGCTTCTGGGGACACAAAATATTTCTGTACAATCATTTTTTATGAACTCATCGTTATGATAATAAACATATTGTGGTATTTTTGTTTTCTTACCATTTAATATTTACAATCTTAATGATTTACAATTTAATAAGTTAAATAGTTTTGTGTACTATATTGGCTTGAAGAAGAGTATCCCATATAATAGCACTTCATTACTTATTATATAATTTTACAGATCGCATTAAGTTGTACGTTTCAATCCCTGGGTCCCTCATAAAATTAGTTGACAGTATGTTTGGATGTATTTCCAGTTTAGTTCTGTACTTTGTACATTATTTTGATATTATGATATTGATAATTTGGATTAAACTGTTTAGAACGAACCACGGTGTATTGACTTCCATTCTCAGAACTTTGTTTTGAGAATTTTACTTTATTTATTTATTTTATTTCTAAATTCAAAATTTACAATACTTTTTAGTTTTTACACAAAAAAAATTTTAATAAATAATTTTAATTAAATTTGACGAATTATGAAATAATATTCTATTCAAAGCCTTAGCCGTAGCTGTCTGGGTGCATATTTTATTTTGAAAGTGTCTTTTAAATAGATGACTTATAAACTTAATAATTTAACCATTAACTAATATAGGCTTTTCAGCTTTTACCCTAATTGAGTGCGCATGCAAATTAAATCATATTGACTTTTTTACAGCCAATTGTTGTATTTCTGATTGATCTATCGATATGTCTACGAATCTGATTGATAACGAAATTATCGAACTTGCTTATAATATTGGTTAGTTAGACTTGTTGGCAGAATATTTTTAAAAGTCAGATTCAGGCGTTCGATCTTCACCCCCACACAGACTCTAATGCATTTCCAATCCGTTTTTTCAATGTTAATAGTACTTATATTTTATCAGATTGGTGCTCTATATTTTTTTTTACTGTTCTTGACAGTAAATTAGGTAGAATTACCTTTTTGTACTTAACTAAATACGGTAGGTGCTGCATGTTTTACTACATATTTTACTCCAATGTTTTTTTCAAACATTTTTCAAATTTCTTATATTTATCAACTCATTAAATATATGCAAGCACTGGTCTTGGATCGGACATACTCTAAGGGAACCTAACAACAATATCGTGAAAGAATGTTTCGAATGAAATTCTCAGGGTATAAGTCGGGTGGGAGATCTGAGAAAAATACGTAAAACAACTGTTTTAAGCGAAGCAAGTACCCAGCAAAGAACGTGACCACAATTGAAGAGTCTAGCTGCAGAAGAGATCCGATGAAAAGATTTTATTTCCGTCCTGTGGTACAGGACATTGATGATGATGACTGGTCTTCAAGATGTTTGATAATTTAATAGTGATCACTTTCACTCTGGGCTGAATTGTTTTATTATAAAACAATCCTTTAGCTGCCATTAGAGCTTTGAGGTATTTTGTTTTTTCGAGAAAGAAAATAAAGATTGTTTTTTTCCCAAAATTTTCTACTTTGAACCACAACATCTTCATAACGACAGCACCAATTATCATTAAATAAATGTTAAAATATGCTCCAGACCGCTATCTGTCTGGAATATATAACTGAATATATATATATGTCTAATGGATCAACAATGGATATACCGGTTTTTATACAAAAACATCAAAACAACAAGCATTAAAAAGCCACTAAAGATATATATTTTTGGAAAGCTAGCAATTGGGATATGGCCATTAAGTCTTACGCCGATACAACATCTCCCTCAGAAGAGCCTAATTCCCAAGTACTTCCTTTTGTTTTAGTTCATAACGTTTTGATATTGTTTGGGGATTTAATATTGAAGCTTCTCCAGTGCTTTTTATACTTCCATGATATCCCGGAATAACACTAATACAATACCAAACTTAATAATAGAGTAAAGATGGCACACACACGCAGATTATTGTTCATAAATAGATATTTTTTTCATAATTATGTCTTATGGATTTTCTATACTCAGTGTAGTCATGTTGAATTATGTTGTAAGATGTTGTAAAAAATAATGTTTTCATTATTCTATTGTCTGTAATAATTTGGAAATTTATTGACATCAAAAAAGGATTTTTCATATTATTTGTTTTTTTTTTTTTTATTATTCTTTTGAATTTTATTTGTAAAATTAAAGTTTTTAAGAAAATTCTCATTACAAAAAAATTCCATACAACTGAGTCTTAAAAAAGTTGAACCGAATTGAAGCGAAATTAAAAATTAAAATATTACAAATTATTACAAATTATATATAATTTTTTATTTCAAATAATAAATTAAAATATTTTTATAATAATGGAAAATATTTTGAAAGAAAATTTTATAAAATATTTTATTTAAATAAATAAATAAAAATTCTCTAGGGATTTGGTATTTTCAAATGCCTATACAGGATATTTTACACTAAAATCGATTTAATTAAAAATTAAAAAAAAAAAAATTCATATTAAAAATTAAAGTTGTATTGGCAGTTTAGTTCTCTTTGAATTCATTCACGGCTAAGTATTTGATTTTAGAATAGAGATTTCGGTACGTCAAATCATACATTCGCCAGTCCAACTTCTGCGATTCTATTTACAAAAAATTTCAGTTACTCCTGCTATACTTCGACTTCAACGAACAATATTTTGAATGCCGCATGCCTCCTTGATTTAGTTGCTCCATTTCTATCCGCTATTATAGGGTCAGTTGAAAAGCCTTACCTACTTCAAGTATTCTAATACAATTCAAAGAAGACAATTCAATAGCGTGATGACGTCAAAGAAAAGCATATTAAAGTCGGAATAAAATTGTTTATTGCTCTTAATAGGTTTGATTGAAATAAGAGAACGGTATAGTTTAGTCGGTAACAATGCCACATGAAAGAATTATTTTATAGAATTATTTTTAGTATTATTACAAATAAAATTGGTAAAAAATACATTTTATTACAATTTAGATATCATGCTGGTCAAATTTCAAAATAAAATTGTAAAAACAGTTATATTTTGCAATTTGAGTCAACTGTTATATATTATATTTTATTAAGCGACTCTGTGATCTATTAAAATTACTGCTAAGCTAAGTCCGAATCCAAATACAAAACAAATAGTTAGTTTAGGCTGTTGTTGTTGTTGTATTTACATTTTATTATCATAAAGCACAATTATTCTGTTTGTTTCAATTATTTTTAATTGTGGAAAATATTACTACTACAACTCAATCAGACTTCTGCAGTGTTTTGTACTCGACCTGCCGACTACTTTCAACAATTATACAAATTTTACTCTATATGCATATTTTTAAATTGATCCTAAACAACCGTTTACTCGATTTTATGAATATGTCGTAGATACTGTCACTTGCTCTGAACAACTTAAAACGTTAATGACACTTTTTAAAAAATTATGCGAAGGAACAACAAAGGCTTCAAATACTCATTCATACACAGTGGGAATTCTTAAGTTATAAACAGGCTGTGGGATACCATTTTTAGTTAAATTTACCCAAATGTGGCATCAAATTTGAGCTAGTGTATTCCCAAAATCAAAAAATTAACCCACATGTAATCTTCAAAGATTCAAGAAAAATTATAAACAGCTTTGTCCAAAATATCCTCCCTCTTTGTATGAACATTTTATTTCCTCTGATCCACTGATATTCTAAATTTTTATTTATGTTCTACGACCTGATGTTTGACAATATGTACAACCTAATGTATACTATATACAAGATATACTATATATACAATATATAATAATATATACAACTTAATGTTTGGCAATATAAAAAAAAAACCCTAGCTAGTTTTACATGTGAAGTGATGAAAAATTATCTAGCATTAATTAAATTTGATATACAGTCACTTAGAAAGTCCTTTAAATTGAATTTAAGGATACAAATTTAAGGATACATTTTACAATTGTAATTTATTTCACAAAAAATCATGCCAACCTTAGGTATAACAGTTAAAGTTCGAGAATTTTCAAATCACTTTTTAAATATTTAAATATTATTATTATAATGTTAAAATGTACCAAGTGATGTGTGATTGCATGTGTTAGTTTTTAAATAAAAATAATTTTTCGTAACTAATGACTTTTAGGCATGAAAATGTTTTTTAAACAACCCGAAAACCTTGGAAAATTCGTAAACTATTTTTGTATATATTGTTTTTTTCTTTATAAGCAACTAGTTTTTTGTTATTTTTTGTATTTTTGTTCAACTTTAAACAATATAACAGTAAAACTGTTAAAAATAAACTATAAACAACCATAAAAATAACAAAAATAACAAAAAAAAAAAAACTTGCCTAAATTTAACAAGGACATTTTATTTCAATTTTATTTTTGTTGCTAAGCAAAAATTGTTTTATCTTTACAGGGTGTTTTTGTTTTAAATTATATTATGTAGGATTAAATTGAGCAAAAAATATAAGACCTATAATTATTTTGTTATAATCTGTAGAAGAGAAATCTGGGTAGGTCTAAGTATTTTTTTTTTCAATTAAGTCAGAAGTCTAATCGTTTAATAAGCTTGCAATTTTATCGTTAAACTTTAGATATCAATACAGTATTAGATGTATAAATGCATTTTGATAAGCATGCCAGAATAAAGCTGAATCCCTGTTAAATTTTAATTTATGTAGTTACACTCTATTATATGAGACTAGTGGCCCCTGTTGAGTAATTATATTTCAAGTTGAAGTCAAATTTAAAGTTTTAAAAAAAACAATAATTTACGTACTGACATAGACTTCGCACGATATAGCAGAAACCACTCGTGTTTAATAAAAAGTTTTGTGGTTAGTAAGTTTTATTTAGTACACATAAATACACGTCCCTCATATACTGCTTCGTTTCCGATATATTCCCTATAGTAAGTGGCACTTAGTGGATAAAATTACTAAAAATAAAAAGTTTTGTCATTAATGAGGTACGTATATACCTACATAATACATAATTTTAATAAAAACTATATTATTACTACAAATAACCAAAATTTAGAAACAGTTACTTAAAAAGATAAAAATGAAGAATTCAAGTTATTTGTTTTGTTTATATTTTTTATTTGAGATGAATTTGTTTTGTTTCTTTGTTTTTATTTGGCATATGTACATATAGATTTATTTGCAAGTACATAATATGTAAATTATAATAACTGATTTGTTTGCTTTTGTTTATTATTCTAATAAGTTCTCACATATGCGTAATGTATTTGCTGAATAATAAATTATATGAGTACAAAATTTTCAACTGTGTGCGCATTTTTGTTTTATATACAATCTTATATATTATATATATTAGAAGTTCATTAAGGAGTAGGAAAATCGAAATAAAATAAAAAGGTGTCTACTGCGCAGGACCTTAAATGCTTGTCAATTATAATTATAGATTTAAGCTCTTATGAAATTTTATGAACTAAATAAAAATTAATAAAAAAATAAATAATATTCGTTACATTTTCACTGCTTTACATCGTGATATTTTCTGAAATGACTGGGTGAACACAAGCATACTTTCTTAAATAGTTGGCTGGTCTGGCAGATATTAACAATTTTGATCTGATTTACTTTAATAAAAGCTGAAATTTATCTAAAAAAAATTCTATCTAGCGTAAACGGTACAATTATTGACACTCATAAGGAAAAATTCACTTTAAGTGAATTTCTTTCGGTTATTTGACCTGATATTAATAAAAGAAATGAAATATATTAATTTTTGATCTTTTTTTTATTTGCTATTATTAAAAAAATATAACCAAATTTATTATATATTATTAAAAAAGGTTTTTTAAAAATACTTCCAAATAGACAAATATTCTCATTAACATAGATTGAAAAAAATTACATGCAGGTAATTATGATGATAATTATCAAAATAAATACATAATCTAAAGATTAAATATTATTTTAATTGAAAAAATAAAACAATAAAACAAAATTATACAAAGGAAAAAACATAAAAATTCATTTCAGTCTTTAAAACAAAACCAAAAAACAGCAAATAGCTATAAACTAAAATAACAATTCAGTTATTATCAGAAAAACGATCACAAATAAATCTAAAAACTATTGTATGAATTAGAAATACAATGAGAACAAGTGTATTTGGGAATGTATGGCACTCATTTTCATTTGGCATTTAATTTGATATTCCCTCCGAAATTTCTGACACTCAATTCCACGATTATGCAAATTAAACATGTAAGTGCATTTGTAGCACATAGAACATAGAACGCTATAAAATTATTCCCAAGATCATATAAGTTTCACCTTCAGAGAAAAGCAGCTTTCTGACGTAATCTTCTTCTTTCGTTGAGCTCTTTGTCATTTTTTCTTGTTCTGGGGTTGAAATGTAGCTTTAATTATTTTCAGAATTTTATTCTTTTTTATATTTAGAAACTTTTGTTCTTTTTTCATAGTCTCAACCTGAATCAACAAGGGTGCAGTTATAACAAAAGGATTACTTTTTGTATTTGTGCGGTGCCTTGCTTTGGAGGAGTTATTGGCCAGTCTAAATAATTTTGAATAGTGAATGCTTTATTTATATGTACTTCTGCTCAAGATTTTTCAAGAATGCCAATATTTTTTTTAATTTATATGAAGTGCATCAGAAGCTGAAATATTTATAATCGAATAATTTTCAAAACTTCTGATTGCTAAGATTTAACAAATAGCTTCATTTCTTGAGGTTCGTTGTCTCTTACCTTGGAAAATTAGCTTGAAAAATTCTAAGCACTTTTATTTTGTTAGTTTATTTTTTTTTTTCTTCTTTCTCCTATTACTCCGCGTGATAGCATAGGGCTTCGATAGTGAACCTCCATTCCTCTCTGTTGAGTACTACTTCCTTAATATCGTTCCAGGTATAATTGTTGATTGTTAATTCTTGATCAATTGTGCGTCTCCATGTGTTGTATGGTCTGCCGGGTCTCCTTTGTCCTTGTGGATTCCACTCTAGAGCTCTTCTTGCTATATCACTTTCTGATTTCCTTAGTGTATGACCTATCCATTTCCATTTTTTCCTATTTATCAGTCTGTTGATAGGTTCTTCTCCAGTTATCATCCAGTTAAATCATCGTTGCTAATTCTTGCCGGCCACAATATTCTGCATATAATTCTCAAGCATTTGTTGATGAATACTTGTAGCTTCTGTTTGATTCTGACCGAAGTGAGCCATGTTTCACTGCCATATATTAATGTTGACTTAACACATGCTCTGAATATTGTTAGCTTTGTTGTTCTCGATATTTGGTTGCTCCGCCATATCTTCATTAGGCTGCCAAATGTTCTTATTGCCTTATTTATACGGCTGTTGACATCTTCTGTTGCACCTCCTCTTTATGTTATAATGCTCCCCAGGTAGTTGAATTCTTCTACGTATTCTATCTGTTGTCCACTCACTGTTATTGGCTCACTATAACTGTTGTTTGTCCTCATTGCCTTGGTTTTCTCGATATTTAATTCCAGTCCCGATTTCTTTGCTTCTTCCTGTAATCTGTTGACTTTGTTCTGTAGGTCCCTTTGATTTCTTGATATGAGGAATACATCATCTGCGTAATCTAAGTCTTCTAAGTTTCCGAAGAGATCCCATTCTATTCCGTTTATTCCAGTGCAAACTTCTCTTATAATGTCGTCTAGTATTGTGTTGAAGAGAAGTGGAGATAGTGGACATCCTTGTCTAACTCCTATATTGGTGTAGAATGGATCACTGATCTTACCTCTGTGTTGAACTGTTGTCTCTGCATCTTCATACATCGCTTTGATGATGTTGCTGATTTTTTCAGGAACTCCCTTCTTTGTAAGTGTTCTCCATATTGCGCATCCCTTCACTGTGTCGAATGCTTTCTTAAAATCAATGAATAGTAGATATAGTGGGGCATTCCATTCTACTGATTGTTCAACTATGACCCGTAAAGTATTTGCCTGGTCAACACAGCTTCGGTTTGGTCTGAAACCTGCTTGCTCTTTTCGTAGTATTGGTTCTAGTACTTCTTCTAATCTTTTCTTTATAATAATTGCTATTATCTTATGAATAGTATTTAGAACCGTGATTCCTCTCCAGTTGCTGCAATTTGCCAAGTCTCCTTTCTTAGGTATCTTGACAATCATTCCTTTCTTCCATGATGATGGTATATTCTCTTCTATCCATGCTTTTCTGATGTGGGGTTCAATTGTTTTTGCGAATACGTTGGGGTCCAGTTTGACTATTTCTGCTGGAATTCTATCTTCACCTGTTGCTTTGTTGTGTTTCAGGATATTGATTGTAGCTTTGATTTCTTCTATATTTGGAGCTTGAGTAGATATTGGCAGTCCCTCAGTTGGGTAGATATTTGCATTGTCTCTGTTTCTTATGTCTGCTTCATTATTTGTACTTTCTTCGTTGCTCAGTTCTTGGAAATGTTCTCTCCATCTCTTTAATTGATCCTCTAAGTTTGTGATGAGCGCACCATTTTTATCTTTAATTGGTTTGTTTTGTTGTGCCGACTGTTTTTTTAAGTTCTTGATTATGCGATGCAATTCTCTCAGGTTATGTTGCTGTGCTGCTTTTTCTGCTTCTCCGGCTAAATTTTGTAGAAATTTCCTTTTATCTCTTCTTGCTGCTCTTTTTACTGTTTTCGCTATTTCTTCATATTCTCTTCTTGATGCCGTCCTGTTGTTTATCATTTTCTTCATTTCACCTCTTCTTTTAATCAAGGCCCATGTGTTATCGGTTATCCAGATTTTTCTTTGTGGTTGTGAAATTCCAAGATTTTTTTCGCTTGTTTGGTTGTAAATTTCCAGAATCTCTTCCCAAGTGTATTCTCTATTATTTCTAATATTTTCTCGTAACGCCGTAACTATGTCTTACTTGCGGATTTGTTAGTTTATTATTTAAATATAAATTAAACGAGTTTTCAGTTTTGAGCTTTACACTATATTTTTACACAAATTAAGTAAAAGTAATAATAATTGCCACTAAGGTTACTATGTTGTACAAGCTTAAATTTGAATCCTCTTCCATATTAAGATTTTCACCATTAGAAGCAGATAATGTGTTATATACTATTTCGATCAGGAACGTAGCATATAG
The DNA here is from genome assembly GCA_963942445.1 of Argyra leucocephala. Taxonomy (NCBI): domain Eukaryota; kingdom Metazoa; phylum Arthropoda; class Insecta; order Diptera; family Dolichopodidae; genus Argyra; species Argyra leucocephala. The sequence goes on along the minus strand of OZ012679.1, from coordinate 15,263,657 downwards.
CTTATACAATTTTTGTGTAAAATTAAATAAATTATAGGAAACTTCACTCCCATGCTGACTCAAAATGGATAGAAAACATACATTGTCACTTAAATCATCCATACATTGTCACTTAAATCAAGACCCCACTTTTTCGGCATTAATTTCATTATTTCTTCGGGCAAATCTTTTTAAGGATAAATGACCATAAGCACAACATCTCCAGGAGCAGAAAATGAAAACATCACTGTTAAATTTGATTTAGCAGTGCCTCTATCAACTTCATAAATATTTTTGTATCCTTTCTTTGCTAATACCGCTTTTGGTTTTGGACAGAGAAATCAAATGTTTCGGCCCCATTAAATAGTTTGGTTTGATTATTTAGGCCGAGGCTAGGCCGAGATTTAACAAATTTGGAACTGAACCGAAAAATTAAGGTCGATCGCGGTATTTCATATATTGCAACGCATCTTTAGCTTTCTAAATACATTTTTCATCATATTTTCTTGTAGGTTTTTCTTGGCGTTGAGCATTATCTAGAAATTATAATACATTTATTGACACCTACAAAATGTAGAATTATTGTCAAGGGTACAATAATTGTACTTCCATATAATACATTTATTGACACACTATGTCAATAATAAGGCAGACCTAAGAAATAAACCAGCTATTGACACTATCCCTATTATAGGTATTTAATTAAAAAAACTTAATTTTTTTTTACAAAAATAATTAAAAACACTATTATCTATTTTAAATTAATGCACAATATATCAACACTTTTCAAAATAAATTACAAAAAACAATTATTTACTTCACTGGTTCCTTATCAAATTCTGCAAATTTTCCATCAAAAATTGTATCATTAAAAACTGTTTTTTACTTTTTGCAAATTCAAACACAATTAAACTTTAAATTAATCGGCCGTAAGTGTAAATTCAAAATAAAACGATAAATATTTAATAAAAATTAATTTAAAATGGAAAAAATTCTAAAACATGTCGAGAAATTGCTTATGAAAATAGCAGTGTCAATAATTGGTTATAAAATCAGGGGTGTCAATAATTATACTCGTTACGCTATACGAAATCATTACAAACATGACACAAATATGACAAACAGACAATGAATACTACACTCCTGGTGATTATCGTAAGGCTATAGGATTATCTATTCGATGGCAGAATGACAAAATACCAAAAAAAAAAAATAATTTGTATCATTTGAATTATTGGGTGAACTGGCAGATATAAACATTGTTCATCGCTTTAATAAAACCTGAAATTTAAGTCCTAGCTATGCGAAATCATTTTTATTTCATAATACGACAATAGACCGATATGAAACAAGTATGGCAGACTAACAATCAATAGTGCATTCCTGGTTATCAACGAAAGGCTGTTAAGTATTAAGGAAAAGGTTGGAAAGGAATTATACAATCCCGACGGAAAAGCGATCCAAAATCCCCCTTGCCACAAAATTCACACTAAGACAAAGTCCCACAGTCATGTTTTGCATAGTATCTCTTGCATACAAAAATGGAAATATGGCCTGTTTCTAGAGTTAGGAAAAAATATTTGTTTTATGCAGCAGGGTTAATTGGGTTAAATAAAAAATAAATGTCTTCGTTGGGGATTTTGTTTTTGGAACATTTTGTCTTTCAGGTCAAGACTTTGTCTTCGATCATTTCGTTTTGGAACTTTTTGGATGGGTGTTTAAGGATTTTGATGTAAGCTTTAGTACTCAACTCCGATTTTATATTTTTTTTTTTAAATTGAAGCTGTATAATTCAGTGATTTGACATCAATTCAGGTTAACCACACATACACTGCTTAAGTGCTCTTTTTAGTCTGCTCACTAAAGGTATGCATAAAAGATTACGTTAGTTAGGATGGTTTGAAAATCTGCCAGTATAGTCTTTATACTTTCTTGTATAATTTCCACATTACTTTCGGATGTAAAATTTCATTATAATTGACTAAGATATAACGTAAACAATTTGTTGCTTGAGTAATATATTGTCGTATGTGAAAATTTTCGATTTTCTGATTTCGATTGACTTTTAGGTTTTTTGGCACGCTCTTTTAAATGGTGTAATCAGTTACTTCCCATATTTTTTAGTTACAGAGATATTCAGTATGCATTTTGTTGTATGTAACATATTTTTACAGGTTTTATAAATGTCCCACGTAACATTTTATTGTTATAAGAACAAAATTAGGGCTACAAGACTTCTATATGACTCACGATAAGCACTAAAGGTGTTATAACGATGTTTTTATGGGAATAATGTGATAATTATTGCTATAAGAATGTTCTTATAGGAATTGCGGGAGTTGTTATAATGAGATTTTCCGCAAGTGATACAGCAATGTTTTTATAAATCTAAAAGTGCGTAATCCCATATTAAGAGTTAAAGTGTTGTTATAAGAATAGAATTGCTGGAATAGCAGTGGTGGTGTTATTATTTTACTGTATTCCTATAATGTTACTAATAAACTTACTGTAGCTTTTAGATAAATATTTTGCGACGGCCATTATTTTCTACAAACGAGGTAAATTTTTTTTACATAAACAAAAACTGGAAAGTTTTATTTTGCATTCTTTTCGCAAAAATATCATTTTTGGTTAAAAGAATAATTATTTAAATATCAAATTTGATGTTATGCATTAATTAACATACATTATTAAATATTTTAAAGATGCAATTTAAAAATATATTTTTTTTTATTTATTTAAAAATTGGTTATTTTTGGAGGGCAATTTTATTTTTTCGAATTATTTTTATAATAAATGGCAATGAAATTTCATTCCCAGCCAAATTTTGCATTTTGTTCACAATAATTATAAATATTAATACAATTATTTTTGACCGAAAAATATTATTTATTAGTAAGACATTTTTTATATTATTAACTAATATCTATCTCCCTTTCTCAGGAAATAAATATAAACTACATAAAATTATTATTTGGAAATAAAAAATAATACCTATCTCACTCTCGCATAACATAAATTATTTCAAATGAATATCATTTCAAAATAAAAACAGATACACTAATACATGTATACTAATCCTATAACAATATTACAGCACTTGGTCCGGTGCCAGGATTCTCCATTTTAGTGCTATAACGTATTTATAACCTTTCGCAGCAATTGCGGAACACTCAAATTAATACTAATACTGCTATAAGAGTGTTTATAATAGTGTTATAAGAGTGCGCAAGAGTCTTATAGCAATAAAATTGTTACGTGGAGTTTGTCGTATGTGTAAAGAAAAATGCTACATACGACAAATTTACATATAAAATAGGAATTTCGTAAACAATATTGTTATATGTGCCTTTTTTTCAAACACACACAACAATTTGTATAGGAATTTGGGCAATTTGTGTTGTATAATTTATTGTTGTATGTACATACAATCCTACACTGTATTTATGAAATATTATAAGATCAGTACTCAGTTGGAATAGTTACATGGCAGAGATAAAGATGTCTTCGTTACTTGCTCCAGAAATTGTGTGAGTAACTTTTATTATGCGTTAATGAGGCCCTGAAAAGGGATCCAGTAACAAATTTATACAATCTACAAATATCAGAAGGATCCTACACAACATCGAAAGAAGAAACATATTGAGTCCTCTTTGGAACACACTTTCCGGGAAATAGACTCAACCTCACCTCTAGATGATACTATCCAGGAAGTCACCATATCAAATCGTTCGGATTGGTCTATGGCAAGAAAGTGAATATAGTCTGATGTCTTAGAATGGGCTATCAACTCTTTCGAACCATACAAATCTCCTGGGTCATATGGAATCTGGCCTATATACTTCAGCAGGATGTATAAACAAAACAGTATAATGCAAACAGTATAAGCAAATGGCTCTTAAGAATTTGCACAGCCTATATAGCCTTTGGGTATATTCCAAAGATATGGAGATCAGTGAGGATCGCTTTCAACTTCCTACTAGTTTCAGTTCTATTAGTCTCTCTTTGTGTTTGCTAAAATGCATAAAGAAACTTGTGGACAGGTATATTAGGGATGTATGTTTGATCAGGGTACCCGTGTACGGTAAACAACATACCTATCCGGCAGGTAAGTCTATTGACTCAGTTCTTCAAGAAGTGGTCCTCAGTATGCCACTGAAATTTTAATTTTTAAGTTTATTTAGCGCGCCGATAATACAGATAGAAAATGCGATTATGCCTATTTATTTATATAAATTTGTAGTTTTATCTCTTTTCCCAAACACTATAATCTGCTATAAATTTTCTATATTTCAATTCTCACTTCTTCTTTTCTTTAAATTCGATGAAAAAAAAAAAAGAAAAGAAAGGGAAATATTATATAATCATTCCTTTAAGCATCCAGAGAACCTTATTTATTTCAAGTAAAGTGTTGAGTATATTATGAAATATTATTAATTTTGCTGTCTTAGTTTAATAAGCAATTGTCGCATGTGTGTATGGCAAACAAAAAAAACGTTTTCAAAATGCTACATACTACAATTGCTTATTAAAGAAACTGGCATGTATTTCTTACAAAAACTTACAGGATTAACATTAAAATTTGCAAGTGATGTCTCCATAGTTGTAGCAAGATTTATGCAAAATTGCACGAATTTCTATAGTGCAATTTTTACTTTAAATTCAAATATCTCAAAGTTAACATTTGCTACATACGACAATATATTACTCATGCGATGAATTGTTTACTGAAAACAATTTGTGAGGACAATTCGCAATAAATCTAAGTTATCAGCAATTACGTTGTCCAGATTCGACTCAAAACTTCAACTCCAAAAATTCAAATTAATTGAAGGACTACACTACATAAAAAGTCTAATACTACTTAACTTCAATATAATTTTTTTTTAAATCAACCACAAAAACAAACTGTCTGCCTCTTCAAATTAGTACAGCATTCAACACGCTGTATTTAATAATAATAATCTAACGAACGAACATACATGCAATAAACATTTTTGTTTCTAAAATGAAATACACAAGAAAGAATTTAAAGTAAAATAACGGTAATAAATTTTCCTGGTAGAATAAAATAAAACTGTTTCTATACTTTCCCAACATTTTAAAATTTATTTAGTTTTTTATTCGTAAAACAACATTTTAATGTTTTTGTATAAAAGCCTGTGTTACTAGGTATATAGTCAACACCTTAATCATAACATAAAATTCAAATTTATATTTTAAATCAAATCAAATTCAACCTTATTATCTTTTCTGTTTAGCAGATTAAAATTAAATTTAAAAAATATTCAGAATCAGTTGAAAATTAAAAAAGCACCAGGTCAAGACAACTGATCTAATATTATACAAAAACTTGTCAAAGACAAGGTACAAAACAATAAGTAAAATCTTCGATAGATGCATGAAATAAAACTACTGTCCTGAAATTTGAAAATTAGTCTTATTTAGTCTTTAGTCGAAAGCGAAAATTCGGGTAATATCTAATTTAAATTCTCAGCATGGATGTTTAGAACGTACCACAGCAAAAAATAATAACATTGTAGAAACAAAAGCAGTCGAAAAAACAATAATTGGAAAAGTTTTTATACATGGTTCATTAAAAAGTATAAAAGAAATGTTTGAAATGCCAATTAAATCATCTTACTTAAATAGTACATATTTGTCGGATTGCGAGAAAATGGAGCCACAATTTTTCAGTACCAAATGTATAGTGAATATATAAAAATATTCAGAATCAGTTGAAAATTAAAAAAAGCACCAGGTCAAGACAACTGATCTAATATTATACAAAAACTTGTCAAAGACAAGGTACAAAACAATAAGTAAAATCTTCGATAGATGCATGAAATAAAACTACTGTCCTGAAATTTGAAAATTAGTCTTATTTAGTCTTTTTTAGTCTTATTAGTATCGTTCAATTAATTATTTATTTATTTATTCTTACTTAGTTCAAGTGTCTACAAATTACAATATTAAAATAAAATTAGCTTGCTCTTTATCAGTTCTTCAGTAATGAAATTACTAAGTTAGTTGTTGCAATGTGTTATTGCCGTTCCCTAAACAAGAAGGCCAATTTAGATCAGTATTAAGTATTCATACGCAGTATACCAATTAATAAATAATTGCATTTAGATATATTCGGCAAAATTCACTATATTATTTCTTTTAAAATTAGTTCATTTATTAATAATAAGAAGGTGTAATAATATTGATGAAAAATGAACGACTGTGACGTAGATATAATATTGTGTCAGCAGTAAGAACACCCATAGGTAATTTCAATGGAACACTATCTAACATAAAAGCTTCTGATCTGGGAAGTATTGTAATCAAAGAAGTATTGAAACGTGCTAGTATTGTAGAAAAAGATATTGATGAAGTAATTGTAGGTCAAACATTAACAGCCGGACAAAGCCAAAATCCAGCAAGACAAGCAACACTAGCTGCTGGACTTCCAATCCCAAGTAACAATTTTTGCAGCTAATTTGTTTCGAGAAAGCTAATTTGCTCTAGTACTGTTCTTTAACCATTCCCTGAAGCAAATTTGCTCTATAAACTAACATTTTGACAACAAATTAGCATTTAAGATTTTTTTGTAAAATTATCTGCTCTATAAGAGCTGCATGAGCAGCTAATTAGCATTTTTTGTGAAATTTTTTTTTTACTCTTTAAGAGTTGCAATAAAATAACTAATAGAGGTTATTAGCTCTATTATAGCTCTATAGAACAACATTTATAGAGCTTCAACTTCGGAATTAGTTAAGCTCTATTAGCACTTTTTAATTTTAACCGATCACTCTTATAGAGCAGCACGAATATAAATCCGAAGAAACTCGACAACTAATTTGTTACTTTAACATAACTTATAGAGCATAATATGACGCTCATACATAATTATGTCATACTTTTTTATTCTTCAGTTCGTTAGAAGTTTTTATGAGAACTAGAAGCAAAACGCGGATCTAAAAAAAAATAAATGTAAAAAATATTAATTTTAAATAAAAATTTTTAAAAAAATCAAGAGAATATAATTATTACAGATAAAAAAGAATTATTTTATGTGCAAAATCAAAATGAAGCATTAGTTCTATGAAAGCGAAAATTCGGGTAATATCTAATTTAAATTCTCAGCATGAATGTTTAGAACGTACCACAGCAAAAAATAATAACATTGTAGAAACAAAGCAGTCGAAAAAAACAATAATTGGAGAAGTTTTTATACATGGTTCATTAAAAAGTATAAAAGAAATGTTTGAAATGCCAATTAAATCATCTTACTTAAATAGTATATATTTTTCGGATTGCGAGAAAATGGAGCCACAATTTTTCAGTACCAAATGTATAGTGTGTAAAATTTTCAGAATAAAATATAAAAATTAAGTTTTTGTTCAATTGATAACTTCATTTTTGTTTAAATTATTTTGTAAAATATTTTTTTGTTCAAATCATAAAATAATGTAACAATTCAAATAATACAAAATAAAAAACAAGAATTAACCAAAATAAATACTTAAGCTTCTTGTTTCTTCCATCTAATATGTTATTAATAAATGTTGATTATTCAATTCTAATATAAGGTACATATACATTACAAATACGAATTTTCCAAATTTATGTATTTTGTGATGGTTAATCGGTGTAATTTGTTTAACATTTGTTTTTACTCGGATTCTTTTAAATATATTAATTATGCACATACCCTCAACCTTTAACAAAATATAAGTATAACCATCTGACATTTAAATATGAAAAACAAAACAAAAATGACACAACAACAAAATTGCTCTATAAGCTTTCCATAAGTGCTCCAAAGCAACAGTTACACAGCAAATTTGCAACCGCCAAAATTATGTCAAAATAAATTACAAAAACAAATTGAATTATTATGTAGCTAACTTCATGTTGTTATTTATTAGAGTGGGCGAAACAAACAAGATAATTTTCTATTGTATCGGTGATATGAAAATTTCAGTTCAAAAATGTAAATTTTTCCATTTCAAGTATTATATTATTTTAATAAATTGAAATTAGAATAAATTTAAAAAAAATAAAAACACAATAATAGTAATTTAAGTACATAACGTACATAAAAAAAAATTTAAAAATACTTTTAGCAAAATTTTGAATTTGACAGATAAATTTAGTTTTATAGATACATAGCTATGAATTTGTAATTTTTGTTAAACAAACGATCTTATAGAACATTTAATATTACGTGTGAAAAGATATTGAAAAAAAAATGGGATTTTAAAATTAAAAACTCTTTACATATTTAGGGTATTGTTCCCATAGCTATTATTTTCTTATTTCTTACTTTTCTTTTGATGACTTTATATTGTAAAAAAAATTAATTTTTCTTCGTTAGTTTGCGGCCAAAATATTATTTACCATCTGATTAAAATCAACTTTTTAAACCTTGTTTTCCTCACTTGAATATTTTATGTCAAATAAAAAACATGCCAGCCGTTTGTATTCAGTTCCTTTTCAATTATATTTAGATATCTTTGTTTATAATTGAAAATTTAACTTAAGCCTTTTAATTGATTTTATCGAGTTCACTCAAAATTGTTTTTTATATTTTAGATTACTTTATTTAAGAACCACGTGGAAATGGTAAACTATATTGTACCTAAAAACCGAAAACAATTTTATAAAAAAGTGAAATGAACTGTCAAGTACGAAGTTTTTTAATATGTATATTACATATATGTTCAATAGTTCATAAATTTGATCTTATGCTTTGAAGAACTTTTTGAACAATATTTTACTTATACCTTTGCTGTCTACATTTACCTGTCGTTTTTTTTCAAAACAGACGTTTAATAAATTCAGATGCTTGGTGTCAAGAGTTACCAACTGTATTTTTAAAACTTTTATGTAGTCCGAGTGTTGGCGTAATTTATTCTAAATAGTTAGTTTTTACCTAGTTATTGCATATCTTTACAAGACAATTGGAAATGTTTTTTTTTTTTTGGGGAAGTTATTAATTTTTTGAGGTTATGAATATATTTTTTCTTATTGAGATTCGTCATATTAAATTTACATAATTTACATAATTTAAATATGATCCACCCTAATATTTGACAAAACTATAATTAAAGTGCTCTATATAGCTCTCATAGTAGCTCGCAGGAAGCTCGGCCATCTTTTCTTAGAAAAATGCCTAATTGAACAAAAAACGTTAAAATTCTAAAAACTAAAATATTATTTAAGCCTGAAATACTTGATGATTGTGGCTTAAAAGTTATTTTTTACTTACTATTATTGTTCTAAAATAAATTTGCTTTCAATTGCAGACCTATTGTTGTGTTTGAAATATTTTTATTTTTAAATAAAATTTACATATTTATTAAAAATTTTATAATTTTAAAGGGCATTGTTATTTTTGGTTCTATTTAGTATGATTTCAAAATAAATCTCGCTGCGCAAGCAAATTTTGGGTATTATATTCACTAAGAACGATTAAACAAGTATTCCATAAATATTTTTTATTTTCCTACTTCAATTTTTATTTGAGAAACAAAATCTCCATAGATAAACAAATAATAATTTGGTATACTGAAAAGATTAATATAATATGTCATTAAATTCTTATAGAGAAATAACATTATAATATTTTGACAGTTGGAATTAAAATGTAGTTTTTTTTTTCAATTTCAAAAACATATTGCCTCCATAAGAGTAACCAAATGCTAATTAAACACTTGTATAGAGCGAATCAGCAACGTAATTGATAAAAATAAGCTGAAATTTTTTGCTCTATAACTGCTCTATAACTCCTTATATGGTAACTAAATGTGCGCCACTTAGCTCTATTAGAGCTCTACAACCCTTCTATAGGAGCTTCCGCAGTTATATTAGAGAAAATTTGTTGTTCAATTTTAGCTGTATAAACTATTATCGAGCTGTAATAGAGCACAAAATGATACTTGGGATTGAAGTACCTGCTTATACAATAAATATGTTATGTTATTCTAATATTACTGTTTGCGTTGGGCAAGAAAATATCAGTTTGAGTCAACATTGTATTAATTTAAGAGAAGGTGTGAAAATCGGAAACGGAAATCTAGTTGATACAATGATACACGACGGTTTAACTGATGCTATGAAAAATATTGACATGGGTGTGACAGCCAAAAATTTGGCAAAACAATATGAAATATCTAGAGGAGAACAAGATGCATATACAACAAAATCACAACAATTAGTTCAAAATGCTCAAAAAAGTGGATTTTTTCAAAAAGAAATTATTCATGTCTTAATAAAAAATCGTAAAGGTTTCAAATTGATGAATTTCCGCAACATCGAACTACTTCTGATAAACTTACATGTTTAAAGCCACATTTTATAAGTAATGGAACTGTTACAGCAGGAAATGCATCGCTGGTATTAATGATGCAGCTTCGGCTGTCCTATTAATATGTCTGGCGATGAAGTTTTAAAACGTGGATATAAACCATTGGCAAAAATAATATAGGATGGTCACAATGTGGTGTATAACCTGATTTAATGGGTATAGGTGCAGCTGGTGCAGTGAATGCAGTTCTTTCTAAAGTTGGTTGGCAAAAAGATGAGGTTGATTTATATAATTGAATGAAGCATTTGCTGCACAGGCTATTGCAGTAAATAAGAATTTATCTATAAATCCAAATAAAATTAATATATTGGGAGTAGCTATATCATTAGGACATCCCATTGGTGCATCTGGTAATCAAATTCTTGTCACTTTAATACATGCTCTAGAACGAACAAATACAAATCGTGGTATTGCTTCTTTATGTGTTGGTGGTGAAATGGGTATAGCTATGGCAATTGAAAGAGTTGTTTAAAATTTTAAAATGATTTCAAGGGATGAGTTGTACTTAAATTTCAACACTTAACACATAATTATAATATTTATGACAATAGTTTTTGTAGTATTAACAAATATATATACATACATTTAAAAATTTTTTTTTTGAAATGTAGCTAGCTTGTTTAATCTATAAGTATTGTTATTTTGTTCTATGTACAAAAATTATAATATATAATAAATTTTTTTAATGTTGAATAAATTAAGAATCGTCTTGAAAAATTCTTCCAAGAGAAAAATATTTTACCGAACAAATAATATTCGGATTCAGAAATAAACACTAAAGCACATATCAAGCTTACAGAATCAAAACTATCATTAAAAGCAATTTAAATACAAAAAATCTATAGAATTAATAACTTTAATATCGAAAAATCAATCGACTCAGTATGGTACAAAGGCTTAATCAACAAAATAATTTCTCATGAATTCCCAATTTATCTTTTCAGGTTGATTCAAAATTTTAACGCAGTTATTGATTTTTCTCAGTCCAAATTGGACTAGCACAATCCAACAATATCGCTGGTATAGCAGCTGTTCCGTTAGGCTCTACGCTTACTTCGTTATCGTATAACATCTTCATTGCAGATCTGCCATCAGTATTACAAATTGTTACACTAGTTTGTACCCTGATGATGATACCACGTTATTATCTGGCCAAAAGAAATGATAAATAACCTTAAAAATGGTTTGAAAATAATTCAACACCACTGTTTATAAATTTTTCGAATCATTTTGTTATACAATTTCCACGCATGGATCAGTACCGCGAAAACTAATTTAAATTTGCTTCAGCGGAAACAAAATGTTGTTCTTAAATTAATTCTAAGTAAATATTTTTACTTCTTTACTAACAGATTGCACTTATTAGGAAACACAAATGCTATTTTTGAACAAAATACAAAAAACATCACCAACCTTTTTTGAAAGATGTTACAACTACGAAAATCCATTTATAAGACCGATAATAGATGTGTAGGGTACAACAAAGTATTCGTACCACGCCGATCAATATTGAAATAAATATTTTAAGTACCTACTTTTAATTCAATTTTAGATCTTAAAGCCACTTCAAGTTATTAACCTAAACAAAAAAAAAAACACATAACTGTTTTTTTTTTATAATTTGCAAAACTTAACTCTATTTTGAATGCATAGATGTGTTTTGAAAAGTAAAAAACAAAAAAATGCAAAATATGTGAATATTATTATAAAAGGCGCCTTCTAGGACCAAAAAACAAAACAAAATACAAATTGGGTTCCATTTGAACTACAATTAAATCAAAACAAAACAAAAAGTCATATAAAAAAAGGATTTCCGCTAAAATAATTTGTTAATTTGTTTGACTGATTTTTTTTAATACCGTTATTTTTATTTATATTTTATTTTTTTCTATATTTTATTCTCTAAAAATTTATTTATTTCATTTATATATAATATATATATAAATAAATAATTATTACAAACATAATATTTATTGTGTAAAAGTGTTGCCATAAATAGTAAATTTTATTACAGAATAATAAAGACGAAATGAAATTATTTAGCACAGCAGTAAATATTATCAAAGCCACAATATGGTCAAGAAGAAAAATTGATTTTGTTAATTGCTACCTACAGACACTACATATACATGGTATTGCCATCATTGTTCTGTATTAAACATTTTGTTGAGTTGTTTTCGAAGTGCATGATTTTAGACACGGTTTCCAATTAATCAAAAAAATATTGATACTTAATGACCCCATAATTTATTTATGTTTATTTTCAATTTCTCAAGAAGAGCTAACGAAGCTCGTAGACAGTGTTTACAATTTATGCTTGGTAAAGTTTATACAAATTCAAATAATAACGTAAAAATTATCAAAATATTATTAAGAAAATATAAATATTACATAAGTAATGGGAAAGAAGTGATAATTATGTGAATAATTTAATATAAGTTAGTAAAAATATGATTGAATAAAAAACAAATTAATTACAAAGTAATAGTATATACATATTACCTACAGTTAAGCTTTAATCCTATGAATCGTTGTTTAATTATATTTTTAAATGGTAGGTTTTAATGGATCTGAAATGACAGTGTTTTATATGATTACATGATGGATGAATATTTCAATATTTTGTTTATTATATTCATATATTTTCTATAAAGGTATTCAAATAATTATATATATTACAAATACTACTATTATTACAGTCCAATTAATACTCTTTTATTCGTTCTAATAGATTAGTGCTTTAGTCAATAATAAACAATTTAAAATGAAATTTATTTCTTAATTGGGACCCTTACATTAAATTCTGGTGCCCTTATCTGTAGGAAAGCTTTTAGATGCAAATTCAAGAACAAAATCTGTACAACATTTTATGGATATTATTTAAAACAATTTAATACTTTGCAGAAATTAACTATGACTTTGCACTAATTTACCTTTGAAAATTGACAGATAATGAAATCAAATTCAAATTTGTATTGTCAATTTCTGCATTATTTGATAACACAAACCTGACAGACAATAACAATGCTTCTTATAATTGAAATTGTAGGAAAACAAAAATAATGCCAATTTTACATTAAAATGTTCATAATTAATGTTTTTGAGCATGTCATGTGTTGACAGTTATTGCATTAATTAGATAATGTACATGAACAAAACATACACAATAATGACATTTTCCTTCAAAATCTTGGTAATGTTGTAAACTAATATTGCCATTTTCATGCAAATTGTTTAACATCGTGAGCATGTGATAATAATTGTACAAACAGTTATGTGCAAAGACTAATTGAAAGCAGTTATTGAAATATTGACAGTTATATTATAGCATAAAATAAAAATCAAACAATTATTTTACACTGTCATATAAAAAATTAATTTACTTTTAACCAAAATATTTTTTAATATTTGATCCTTTAAACAGGACACAAAATTAAAATATTTGGTAATACTATCTACTTCTAGTAAATTACAATAAAACAAAAAAAAAAAACAAAAATTCAACAAATCTCATAAAATATGTTGCAGTAAGTCTATTGACAGTGAAATAAAATGTATTTCATTTTGTTTTTTTTTTTTTTTTTTCAAATATAAATCGCGAATCATTTGAAATATCGAAAAATGAAAGAACAAAAAAAAAAGAAATGTTATGTATAGTCATGGCAAAATAAATTGGCACAACATGTTGATTGGTATTTATATTTTTATATTACAAATACAAAATAATAATAATTAGCTATAGGAGTTGAAATTAGATTAGTATTATAATATTTGATCCAAATTGGATCTATTAGATCAGATCTAAATTGGATTTAGATATATTTGATCAAATATTATAAAATTTTAAACCAGATATGTAATAATGTTATTGTCAGTTTAGAAAGTTGAAGGTCAAATTAGAAAACCTCACATGTAACAACCAACAATCTTGTTTAAAAACTATTTTTATTCTAATCGATCTATAAAATATGTTAAAAAAATGTATCGTGAGACTAAAAGCTATACTATCTTACCCCAAATTAAATATGACATTGCATATGCATTGCATTGAAATTATTTCATAAAATGGAACCGTTAATTTTTTCCTAATAATTTATCCGTTTTTGCATTGTCGTAAAAGAGCTAACTCAAATGTCTAACTCAACTCAAAGCTCAACTCAAATTTTGGTAGAAGTACTTAACAAGTGGAACAAAATACTACTTCGGTATAGAGATTCTGAGATGGGATTTCATACCCAACTCTACTGCAATTTTATAACTCAACTAAAATTTTCGGATATCAAGATTTAGAACCATGGCAACAATTGGAATATTTTTTTCTTCTAGTCAATATTTTACTTTACAAAATATACATTAATTTGAAGATATGCCTGCATTAGTCAATTAAAAACATTAGAGGTTGCTATTCAAAGACACAAACTAGGAAAATTTAAAAGTTTTCAATATGTTCTTTATTTTCTGGATAATTTCAATTGTCTTGATGATTTAAAAAAATCCTTACAGTTTGAAGAAGCTTCATATTTTATTGATTTTATGTCTTGCTATTTGGCTCTTGTACTATTAAATATGTACCTATACATATAGATTTTTATGTGGACTTAAAATTGGGGTATGTTTTTCTATAAATGATTTATTTTCACAAAAAACTAGTAGGTAATTTTAAATTTTTTTTTTCATTTCTTAATCGGTAATTTTTGCGGTAATTTTTTAAATTTTATTTTCATTTCTAAATCGGTAATTTTATGCGGTAATATTTTGAAAAAGCTTCCCATTTAAAATTTTGATCCCTGTCCCTGCTTTTAGCTTTCATTTACAAGCAACAACTTTGCCGCAAATAGAGAAACTAGCACAAAATACAATTCGTTTACGAAGTTTGCAATATCCGAATTTTTATTTAGAGTATTGTTCTATCACCTTTACTCTCCTGTAACCCCACCCATGGGGCATAAATAAATATATGGTTCTAAACTAGTAATAATTTCCATACATTTAACATAAATTAACATTCATTAATATAAATAGCCAACAAAAATTTAATTAATCAGTATTTGAAAACTGATAGGTTTTACTATAAAACTATAGATCGGTCCACACATACTACTTCTAGATGAAATAAATAAAAATAATATTGTGTATGTTGTTTTAAGCCTGTATGTAGTCCAATGAAAACTATGACACGAAATTGTCATCGGCAAAATATGACAAATTATGTGTTGAACAAATGACGTGTTTAAATGGTATTATAACAAATAGTACGATACGGGGACAAAAATTTTATCAAAATTCATTTTGACAGTTCATTTTGACTTTTCATTTTGACAATTCTAAATACATTTTTTTTTTTTAAGTAAAGCCTATATTAATTTTGACAGTTCATTTTGACTTTTCATTTTGACAATTCTAAATAAATTTTTTTCAGTAAAGTCTTATAGATAAAATAAATAAAAATAATGTGTGTGCTGTCTTAAGCCTATTGTCCAATGAAGCTGGTGGTACAACATAAGCCGACACGCTCTAGATTGTCAACATAGAATGTTGTTGTATAGCAAGTCCAATGACATTTTCATCCGACATTTTCGATATCATTTCAATCTAGGCCGATAATGTCGTGTCGTTTTAATTTGAACAGAGGCATAAAACAAAACACACACTATTTTTATTTATTTTATCTATCAGGCTTTACTAACTTTTCCACCACTGTACCACACTACTGTATATATATATTATTTATCAAAATGTTGTCAATAATTTATGTTTTGACAAAATAACCAAAAAAAAAAAACAAAAAAACGTGCTTACGCAATTCAACTAGAAAATACTAAAATTATTTGCAGGATATTTTTGTTAAAATTTTATTCTCATTTTCATTTTCATTAAATTTTCTGTTGTAATTTTTTTCTTTTGAGTTTTTTTTTTTTACTGATGTCCTTTTTAATTTTTTTTCTATAATTTATTGTTTATTGAACTAATATGAGAAAAAAAAACGTTGTTTTTATTTTAAATCGAACGAAAAAAAAAACAAAATAAAAAAAAAAAAAATATTAACAACATTGTTGATATTCAATCCTTATGGACAGGCTTGTCTCTATCTAAATTCAAAAGACTATAACAAAAACAAAAACAAGAAAAAAAAGGACAAAATCTCGTAAATTGTAACATACACACAATCCTACAACAAAAACAAAAAAAGTTTTTATTTTCTTTTTGGTGTTCTACATAATATTATCCTTTATATGATTTTTGTTGTTATTGTTGTTGTTGTTTTTATTAGTATATTTGTTGTTTATATTATTTTATTGGTTTTTCTTTTTAAATTTTTTTTTTTTAACTGTTGTTTTTTTTTTTTTATTTATTGTATATTGAAAAATCGCATGATTAGTTGTGCTGACATATTTGTATATTAGGAATTATAAATAAGTGGAGAGATTTTCTAAAATAAAAATGGAAAAAAAAAAAACAAAAAATTAGAAAAAAAAATGTTTAACTTTAAATGGTAATCAGTAATCACCAACAAATAGAAAAAAAAAATGAAAATACAAAAAAAAATGTTTTTATTTATTAGTTTCCGATTTCAAAAAAAAGAAAAGAAGGTAGCCACGTAGAAAAATTTGATATTGTTCAAATGGGAAATATTCGTTGTAGTGTATTTTAGAATGAATGTTAGAAACTATTGAAAATTAAATATATATGTGTATGTATCCAACAGGCCATTTTGTCTGAAATTTATTGAATTATGAACGAAGGTATACTGCACCGTTTTCGATGCAAGCACAACTCAGATTTTTGACTCTGAGATTGCTTTCAGTTTTAAATTTTCATTATTGCACTTGCTTAGCTTATTTTTTGTTATTCTAATTAGTGTTGTTTGCGCTACTTATCGTCCAGTAGGTGAGATGAATTTTATCTCACCAGAGATTTGAATTCGTGTTTGCCATACCATTATTTTGCTACAGAAACATTGTAATATCAATGTTAATCATAATTTAGTAAAGAGACGTTGTTATAAAGAGATGTTGGTATAGAATAAAAATGTCCTATTCGAAAAACATGATATTAAAATTAGATATTAATTAGTTAAGATCGCTAAAAATATTTAAGGTATGCCAACAGTGAATAATTACCATAAAGGTATACCAATTGTCCTCTAAATATTTTATTGCGTTGACATCTTATATACTAATTTTGTTTTTGTCTGAAGCCTTTTATAACAACAATGACGTATTATGGAAGTAGCACCAGATATAAGTATAACTAATGTATTGAGAAAATAATATTTATGCATATATATATATATATATATATATATAGATATTTTTTCAATTTTGTTTAATTTTAAATTAAAAATTTCAATTCAAAATTTCACCCAATATGTATATAAGTAATTTTAATATAAAAAAATTTTAATTTATCAAATTGCTACAACACATTAAGGTGCCTATTATGTATTTCGATAACGATTACGATTTGATCGAACGAAATGTCAAAATGCAAAATTGCCATTATGTATTTCGATATCGTTCAGAAATTGTCGACGAAATCGATAAAGTTTAACGATGTAAAATTTTACCACGAAAGAGACATCGAAAGAGAGATTTTGTACAAATTATTTCAATTTTGAATTGAAAGGATAAAATAAAAGAGATACAAATATATTTTATTTATATTGGACATTTGGTGTTTTGTTTTATATTTATGATATTTTTTGAAATAAAAATAAATTTAAAAGTTGAAATGAGAGTAGGCATTTTACTTTATTCTTCATAATAATTTTTGATTGAAATATAAACTAATTACAATAAAGTATAAGCTTATCAGAATTGCATTAATGATAAAAAATAATAGTAGAAAGCTATAACATAAATGTTGTACATTTTGCTTCGGTGATTTAATTTGAATAAGCTCTCCATCTACTGCTCCAATTATTTCAGTAATTCTGCTTTAATCATAAAAATAATGTTTGTCTGACTTTTTTCTTCTAGTGCGTAATGGAATTTAATCCATTTTGCACATAATTATAAACTGCAAATACATGTAAAACTTCTTTAAGAACAAAAAAAAATTAGCTGTGCTAGTCCGACATGGAAATCATTTCCTACGTTGAAAATCATTTGCTTGGTACAAACCGCACATAATCTTAATACACTAACCAATTTAATTATATTTGGAATCGACGTATTACTTATTGGCTATTTCAATTTTTGTCCTAATTTAATAGTTTTAATAAAGTAGATAATAACTCATCAAATTCATGTTTAAATAACAAACGTATAATCTTCCAAATCTAGTGGATTAGATTAATTCCGAATATATGTTCGCTTGTTTTTTAATTCTGCAATTTGATAGCGTTTTTCAGCACTATCAGAAATTAAAAAATTTAACCCTGCTCAAATCATTTTATTTATAAAAACTTATAATTTTATAATTTCTATATTATTTAAATACTTCTAGCTTATTTTCAATTTAAAAACTTCAAATATAACACTATTGTCTTGTTTTTTTTTTCGTATAATAATTTAAACTTGACAGTCAAAAAATCAAACATATGTCATTTTCATCGTATATTTGAATTTTACAATGGCAGCATTTTAAAACACTTTCGATAAAATTTTCATCGAAATTCATAATGGCACTAACGATTACAATCGAATAACTCTAACGATAATGATGAACGATTCGATAAAAGTCGATCGAAATAGGCACCTAAATTTAATTTTTATTTTTGTAAATCACGTATGAGGTTGATGTTTTAGATAAATCAATAAAAAGCATATTGTCCATGATAAAATAATGAAATATTGAATACGATTTTTTATCAAACTTCATTGAATTTCAAGGAGTGGTCGAATACTAATATACATGGTAAATTCGAAAATTAGTACTAAAACGATATTACTGAGCGATCGTACCAGGAAAATTGACCAGGAACGTGCTTTAAGAATGTTGTTTTAACAAACAAAACACAACAAAATTTTAATATTTTAAATGCGATTCACACTATAGCTATTCCATATTTTTGCAATCTTTAAAGCTGTTAAACATTTTTGCAATGCATTATGTTAATACATTTTTGTAGTACCTGTTTAAATAAACATACATTGACCTGGGGCGACTTTCTTCATAATAATCTTGGATGTGCTATTATATTTTCCAAACGTTCATACTGCACATTGAGAAAAATTTTTGGATAGTTTTGTATGACAAATGGCAGAAAATATTACTCACACTATAATTTGAAACATAGCCTCAACGATCAATAGACTAGAAACTAGAAGTTGAATTCAAAATATTCAAAACTTGTTTTGGTTTATAAAAACCATTTATAATATAATAAAAAAATTAAATAAATAAATAAAATACTCCATAAATAAAAAAAAAAACACAAGTGGTATTATTGTAAAAACTTATTTTTATTTTATTGTCATTTCCTATTCCTACACATATACATATAAATATTATAATGTCCTAAAATGAAAAATATAAATATTGTAATATTTTATGATTAAAATTTAAAAAAAAAAAAGGAAAGAGAAAGAAATTGATATAAACAAAAAGTCAAGTTGTAATAAATTATTTTTTGAAATAAATTTATTAAATTATTTTTTTTAAGTCCTAATAATGTCTAATTTCAGTTGGAGTGACATTTTAATTTAAATATTATAAATATTTTGTACATTATATATTATGTACATAATATTAAAATTTATTTTATATTTTTATAATTTATTTTAAGTAGTTAAATTAATTGTTTTTTTTTTTTGATAATAAAGTAACTTTGTTAATTATTATTAATCTAATCGTATTTATTTATGAATACAGACGTTTAATTAGGAGGGCAATGTATCACTTGAATAGCGAGTCAATAGAAAAAAAAAAGATGGAAATTTATTTTCTTTAATTTTTACAAATAAAACAAAAATATAATAAATTAATAATAATTAAATAAAAATTATAAAAATATAATAATTAAGATATAAAAAACAAAATGTATAAAATGGTTAAAAAAATTTATTTACAAAGATGAAGAACCATTAGAAAAAAAATGAAATAAAAAAAATGTATGGCTAATAAACTAACTTTGTAGATATAATAATTAAAAATACAGTAAACATGAAAAATAAAAAAAAATAGACGAAATTATTTTTTATGTATTTTATTCAAGTTGTTCAGATTAGATTGACAATAATTTATTTATATGTTTGTTTCAATTTGCTTCCATTCAATAAAATAACCATTTCAATAACCATTCAACCAAAGAATATCCATAAAGAGAATATTCACTCATGTATGCATTCATTTATTGTTTTCACACAAATCCATATGCAAATTTGCTAAAAATTGTAAGAAATAGACTATAATAAGAATTTAACGTGCAAGTAAAAGAAAAAATAGTAAACAAAAGAGAGTAACAAAAAAAGTTGGCTGAAATTAAATAAAAAAAAATTTGTTGATTAATATATTGATTTGGAAAAATATTTTTCGACAAAAATTTTGTTGAAATATTTTACAACTAGCTATTCCCGGCGTAACATTCGCCGGTCTAGCATTAGCGTTATAAATGAAACAATTTATTTTATTTACTGATTTTCTTTATTTCCGACTTTGTTATAGAATATCATAAATTTTTTTTTTAAATAATAGTGCTCGACACGCATTTTCGTATTTCGCAAGTTGAAAAAGTGAATTTTGCGAGAAAAGGTATTTATAAACTTCTAATTGTGTTATGCCAATATATTGAAAGAAAAAATGTGTATTAAATATTATCATTAAAAAAGTAAATTAATTCTATTTAAATATTTATATTTCACAAATGTTCTGAAATTACACTGAATATTTATATTTGTTTATAAGTATTTATTAGTACTCGTAACGCATATTCGTATCTTCTTATTTTACAAGTTTAGAAAGAAGATTTTGCACGAAGAAATATAGTATACTTTGCAACTACATTTGTTTATCTTTGAGATATGTAATTAAAACTTTTGAAATAAAATTTGATGTAATTGCAATAAAATTTGTAAATGTAATAAAAATAAGTAAAACAAAACCTTCATGAAACAAAATTTGATGTCTAAACGCTCCCTAACAAATACTATTAATAGAGACGTACATTTCAACAAAATGTGGCGAACAGAGATGTCGCTGGCAGTATAGATATGAAATTAAATTCATTTAAAAAAAAAATACCTTAAAATAGCCATAGATACGTTTTTTGTGTTTTTTTTTATTATCATAATAGCCATAACTATTTCAAAGCTTAAAATAAAAAACAAAACATTTATTTATAGAATTTATATTGTTATTTCATTTTTTTTTTAAATTTTGATTTTGACGTTTTGGTATGATTAGGTATGACCATAATAGTAAAGGTTATGATTTGTTACGACTTTGTTAAATCATATCGAATCATATAGGCCATTTAACGAAGTATCATATGACATCATATGACGCCTTATGACTATTATAGTTAGGGGGAAAGCCAATGCTTTTTCTCTTATTGTTCAGTTTTTATTGACACCTTATGACTATTATAGTTAGGAGTAAAGCCAATAATTATTCTTTTTCTCTTATTGTTCAGTTTTTATTGACGCCTTATGACTATTATAGCAGAAATTATATATACATAATTTCTGATTATAGTTAGGGGTAAAGCCAATAGGTAATTATGCTTTTTCTCTTTTTGTTATATTGTTATCGCGATAGGGTCTCTGATGTAGGTAAGGGTGGTTTGTGATTTTTCTTTTTAAAGTTTTTTTAGTTTTTATGTGTACTAAATTTGCCGTGTATAGAATTGGAACTTGATAATAATGTCACAACATATTTTGTTTTTTTCTTGTTCTTAGCAAATCGTAAATTTCGGTTTATGATTCTCCATGTACAATATAATATTTATTCAATGCTAATGCGCATTTGAATTTATACTTTTGAATTATTTGTTAATAACATAAATAAATTTCAATTATTGGAATTTCTGAACATAAGGTAAAAAATATATATTTTCTAAATTTACTATTTGTTTTACCGGTAAGTTTTTTTGCTGTAATATCGTAATATCGTAATATTTTAACAAAGCTATTTTATCAATATAATAATTATATTCTGATAATTCGGTTTTTGTCTTTGCTACTTTGTTTTTTTTTTTTAAATTAATTCATATAATCAGATATAATCAATGCTATTGCTCAATAGGTGAATTGTTTTTAGGTTAATTTTAATTTGTTTTTGGTTTTATTTGGTCTTATTGTTTTGTGGTTTATGCCTTTAAATTCAATTTTGCACACTATCGTAATTCGTAATAGTTCTAATAAAGTTGTCTAATCTAGTTGAAAAAAGCTTTGTGAAAAGTTTAACAGACGTTTAAGCGTATTAATATTTTATTGTTATTTATTTCAACGATTTATGCCTGAAGAGATAATTCTCATAAGAAGGCTATATGGTATACAAATTAGAATGTTTTAAATTTATTGTTTACAACAAAAAAATTTAAAGTTAATAATACTAAAGTTAATAATACTAAATTTTTTTTACTACAATGGGTAAACATTCAAATTGATTTATATTTTCAATTTCATTAAATTATTTTATTACCATCAACTCTAATTCACTTTAATTAATGGTTGATTTTTTTAAATTTATTAATTCTAGCAAATCTTATTAAGAGTTTAAATGATTGAAGTTAACACAATTGTATTTATTCTTATAATGGTCATTATTTAAAAATTTGTAATATTAATTTTGTACTTTGTATTAAATAAATAAATTAAAATTTCAAATTATATTTTTATTACAATAAACTGTTTTTATAAGTGTTTAAATCAAATTATTTTTTTAACAAATAATTTAAAATTTACCTTAAAATACTACTTCCTTACTGGGAATAAAATTTGATTATAAATAAACTAAAAGTAGATAAGTCCAGTGGTCTATTTCATAAACATTGACAGGTGACAATTTTGTAAATTACAAATTTGTAAATTACAGGTCGACAATTGTCAAATTTTTGCTTTAAAATTGTAAATTGTCAATTTCTGTTTCATAAACAAAGGTAAAATCTACAAAATTTGTCAAGGTTTGTAACCACAGTAATTTTTATGTCAATTTTGTTATGAAACCAAAAATAAAATTGTATTTTACAAAATTGTTATAATTGTCGGATAATTCATGACACACGATTTCAAATATGTAAAATTGTAAATTTCATTTTTCATTGCATTATAAAGGCGCCACACAAATTTTATCGATTGAAATAACATCGATAAAATTTTATTTTTTTTTTATCTTTATTTCATTTTTAATTTATTTATTTTAATTTCATAATGAAATAAGTTCGAGAAATTTATTAAAATTAAAAATGACATAACTTCGACAAAATATTGTTAATTTTAATATCTAAGTTATTTCAATGGAACTTATTTCGTAACGCCCATTATAAATTCATATTCATTTTTTTTTTATACCATACAAACAATTACAAAATAGACATGACAATGAATACAATAAATACAATTACAAAGTAGACATGACAGTTTTATAAATTATAATTTAAAAAATTGTCATGACAAATTTTGTAACTTATAATTCACAAAACTATGATGAAAAATTTAGTAAGTTATAAATTACAAAATTTGTCAACTGTAAATTTATGTATAAAAAAATGTTGGTCAATCGCGACAATTTTGTAAAATTGTCACCTGTCAATTTTTATGAAATAGGCCACAGAAAATATGCGTAATTAAAAAACTGATCTAAAACATTTTAAAATTAACCCTAAACCATTTTAAAATTTGCCTCTAAATCTAATAAAAGAGATCTAAACCGCTTAAGTATGAAGTACTGAGATATTTACAATAAAATCTACACTACACAATATAAATAGTTATAATTGAAAAAATATAGCTAAATACATATATTTAGATTAAACATATTTTGAATGGAACGCTGCAATAAAACTGTTTCGTTCTTTAAACACTAGTAAACTCAATCAATAGGTATTTATAGTGTAGAAAGTATCTACACAGCTGTTAGTATAAATTTCAATAATACCTCCCAATAAAAACTCATATATAAATATTAAAGAAACCAGTATGTGAGTTATAAAAACCAAACCAAATTCCCATTTGATAAAATATAAATTTTAATAGAACTACAGTAATGTCTATATGTATTTAGAAACTAATAAATTAATTTTTCACTTGGGAGTCATAAACTTTATAGTTATATCCAACTAGTTTTGTAACCCACCATAAATGACGGAAGCAAAATAAATTCTAGCATTTCTTCCTTCATTAGAGTTTTCATTTCAAGTTTAATAAAAAATATGTATTTGCTTACTAATTTATCAATATCATACCTTTATTAGAATTATTAGAATACTCTTATTACCATATAAATAGAATATTTGTAGTAAGGTGCAAAATTTTCGATTCCCTAAGGACTATTTACTCGATCATTTTAACGACATCTTATTTGCCATAATTGGAAATTTAAACATTTATTATCCTAAGACCACAATAATTCTAAATAATCAATATTCTTAGACATTCTATGGTATTCAATCAATTATAATATAAGTTAGTCAAAAAGATAATTTCAATTTAAATTAATATAGAAATACTAAATTCAAATAATATTTTTAATGAAAACAAAATCTAACTATATGTATAATATTAACTTACAATAATTTTATATTTTTACAATCATCGCAGCTCAGTTCTACTGTAAAATTCAAATTGTAAAATGAAATTAATTAAAACATAATAAAAGTAAGAAGTTCTAAGTTTAACACTTGAATGACATGACCATCATTATGAAAAGATGGGCAAATGACACATATAACAAATGACAGATGACGAATGACAGATGGCACATATAAGCAATAAAAAACAGATACCATGTTTATGACAATTACATGATGTTACAATTTGCATATATGTATATTGAAATTTGTATATGTGTTGAAGTATTCCGTCGAACTTACAAACATCCAGATAAATGCAGAAAATCATATATATAATATAATACCCAATTATTGGGCAAATTATTTTTTTTTAGGAAAAAATTGAAACTCACAAAAAAAAAAAATATTGACTTACAGTCACATTTTGAAAACAGTATAACTATATTTATTGGTTGATTTTTGCCATAAGTTGCTGTTCTACGTGTAATTTCTACTAAATATTTAGTGTTCTTGTGTTTTTGTTGTACCTAAATAAAAAAAAATAATTGTTTTGAATTGGATTCGATATTTAAACTGTCCGTAAATTCTATACTAACTATTCTATTCTATTTTATCTTAACTCTTTTCTAATTTTATTACTCTTTACTATCCTTTTTTTTCTTTAAAAAAAAAAAAGCTTAAGTTTTGCGGAGGCAGTTAGGGTGCTTATTGCATTATTTTGGCCTAATATGAAAAAAATAAAAAAAAAATTGTATTGCAATTGACATTGAAAAGCTGGATTCCAAACAATTCAGCCATACTCTAGAGTCGATTAAATTAAGGCATAAAAAATTGGTTTAGTTACAGCATTGTTGTTGAATTGGTTGGCTCTTCTTTGCATTAACTTCTAACATTAAAAAAAAAATTGGTGAAAATTAAATTTGTCATTCAACAGAATTCCAAAATCGACTATATATACTATGCACTTGTTCGATGATAGTGTTATCAATTGTGTAATTATTGTTTAAAATATTGGCTCTCTTTTATGACATTAGATTTCTGAATGTTAAGCTCTAATTTATTTAAAAAGCAACATTCTTGCCGGAAATGTAAATTGAAGTTTAACGCAGTATCATAATCATTCGTAATGGTTTGATAAATTTTCAGATCATCAATGAATGCAATGTGATTAATATTTTTTATAATATTTTTTATAATACCCATTTTTATCTGACCATTTTTATCTGATTTGATTTGAAGATATTAAACAAGAGTATCTAAGCCTAAATATCTGCTTTGAGATACTCCCAAATGGACTTTAACTGTTTTTGGCAATAATACTTGGAGCTTAACATTTATAGATTGTAAGATAAGCGTAAAGCCAAGTAAGAAAATAAATAGCGATACCAAATGTGTTATAAGTTTATTCAACCAAATAATGTGATGAATGCGATCGAAGGCTTGGCTGAAATCAGTGTAAATAGCATCAATCTAATAATTATTTTTCATTTTATTCAAAATTTAAAATGTGTAAACTCAAAGATTTGTTGTTGTTGTTGTTGTTGTTCATTTAATTGTGTGTCTAGAATAGCTGTAATTTTAATCAAAACAATTTATTCGAACAGTTTTGAAATAGTCGATAAAATAATAAATAGAATTGTTAAATTGAATATTATGACTAAAAACAAATCTGATTATCATAAATAAATAATAGTAAAGAAATTGAGAAAAATTAATCATTAGTATAGTGGGTCGTTTAACAGATCTGAAAATTCAAACTAAATTAATGTAGTGAATTTTATTATTTAACAGGCTTCTATTCAAGTATAGTTTTTAGTCGATTTGATATTCTTGACTGTTATTTCACTTCAAAATCTATTTGCGTAATTCTTTAAAACTATATTTTAATATTAAATTTGATATCGTTCTACAAAACTAAATAAAATTAAATGTTATTGAACTGATTAATCACCGCCATTCCAATTATAAGTAGTCAAATCGTCGCATGAATTCTCTTTTGCTCCATAAGCCAATTTTTGACTTTTTGACTTATAAATTGTTCTATAGGTTTTGAAAAATTATCTTTCTAATGCTGTTGTCAGAATTATCCTATCTGTTTTAGTTTTCGAGATATAGAGTGCGCACTTTGGTCCATAAGCCACATTTTTTTCATTTTGTAGTGCTCCAATTTTTGGTTTATGGAGCAACTTTTATATGAAAAAATCAGTGTTTATATTGTTAATTCTTTTTTGCTCCATATGCATTACCATATGCGCAATGAGGCATACATAATTAGAATTATATTGAGTACTTATTTGCTCCATAGGTATTTAAGATTACCATTACAACCATTAAATTTACCTATACCTATGTAGCAAATATTGCAAATTATTTTTTAATGCTTGTTTGCTCCACCTGAACACAGATACCACTTTTATTTGACTTTGAATGAAGAAATTCGTTGGGTATGTCGAATATTCTTTGTAAATACTCTAGGAATAAACCAAAACAGAATATATCATAGTCTTATCAATTTATGTCTACTTGATTCTAAAAAACCTATCGCTCGTAAAAAGGCAAAACATAAGAAAATATTTACCCCTGAACAAAAGTGGATGTGGATGAAATTCGGAGGCACATAAAAAGTTTTCTGTAGTAGATTTTCACTACTGCCGTGCTACAAATGAAAGAAAATATCTAGAAGCAGGTTTATCGTTGACCAAAATATACAATTATTATGTGAAGGTAACATCTATGCCATTAAAAATAAATATGTATCGCAAAGTTTTTAATGAAGAGTTTAATTTGTCGTTTTGGGTACCAAAAAATGATTTATGTAATAAATGTGTTTTGTTCAAAATAAATTCCAATCTTACTGCTGATGAGATTCATTCTAATGATGAAACACAAGGCAGAAAAAAATATGGTGAAACCCGAAAGAGATTTGGATTGTACAAATATGAATCCAAATCACTGTATCATTTGCAGCATCATATCATCGATTTACAGAATGTAATTACAGTACCAGAAGGTAATCCCTCCTATTTTTTTCACAAACGCAAATTAAATGCATACAACTTAACTGCAATGTCAATTATTGTACCAGGACAAGAAAAAATTACATATTGTACCATATGAACGGAGGCACAAACAGGAAGAGGAGATCACGATCTAGCTAACGTCCTAATCAAATTTTTGAATAAAATTTGCCTCGATAATTCAAATTTGAGGAAACTTATTTTCGGGAGTGATAGTTGTATACCATATAAAATCGAAACAAAATAATGTCGCGATTACCTTAAAATATTTTTTACAAAATTCTAATTAATATCCTTAAATTGATCCAAAAATTCTCTGAACCCGGTCACTCACTGTTACAAGAAGTTGACTGTGTGCATTTAGTGGTAGAAAAATATTTAAAAAATCTTGATATACATATAGTATAGTTTATTTAATAAAATTATTATTAAAACTAAACTAAAAAAATTTCCAATGGTACAAAAAGATAGCGTATCACATACTGCACCTGCAATTTCCGTTTTCAAAAACTGAAATTATTCGATATCAAAAATCCGAACCCTTTCTAACCGAATATAGATTCTTTTTCAAACTTGGCCTTTAAA
Organism: Argyra leucocephala; assembly: GCA_963942445.1. Classification (NCBI taxonomy): domain Eukaryota; kingdom Metazoa; phylum Arthropoda; class Insecta; order Diptera; family Dolichopodidae; genus Argyra; species Argyra leucocephala. Next base: position 15,235,045 of record OZ012679.1, on the reverse strand, counting down.
AAAGTTAATATAAAAAAAATAACATATAAAAAAGTGTTGGGTACACCTTGAAATCTGTTTCCTGCTAAATTGCCAGTCCTACGAAGCTACCGTTTTTGTCCAAAAAAAGACGCAGGATTTAAAATAATTAACACCTTTTTTTGCTACTAGTAGATAAAAACTATTTTAAAACCATATTAAAAATTAATTGAAATTTCTTGTTTCTTGGTTCAGTTGAAAATGTTGTGAAATGATAGCCATTTTTATAAAATATATTATTAAATACTTATTATATATATATATATATATATATTATTCTGCATTTATCTGGATGTTTTTAAGTTCGACGGAACGCTCCAACACATACACAAATTGCATATGTATACAAATGCATATGTATACAAATGCATATATATACAAATTGCTTTGGTGCTTTTTTTTAACCCCTGTCTACCATGCTGAATCTTTGCAGGAAAAATTGATTGCATGAACTATATTTTTTTAATTTAATGTTAGTCTTCTTCGCAAATAATAAGGAAAAATAATAAATAATAATAATAATAATATAAATAAAACAAACAATTTTTTTGATTTATAATAATAAGGACTAATAGAAATTTAATCAATAGTTTAATATGGTATAATAACCAAAAGGCAAACAGCATTTAACACAAAAAAAACATAATTCACTCAAAGGTAATATACATGTGTATCAGCATATTTGTATTGTATAATATTATACATTATACTACTTTATTGCTTATACCTTTTATTTTTGTCATTAATGTGTTCGTAACTCACTTCACTCAAAAAAAATTATTTTTGCTTTTTTTTATTATTTGCTGTATCTGTATTCTGTATGTTCTGTATGCTCCATTCCAAAAATATTATTTTATTTTCAGTGTTAAGTGTTCACTGTTCACTTCACTGTTCAGGTTCACTGTTCAATCAATAGAACTTGATAGAAGTAGAGTAGGATAATAAACTCTACTTCAACGTCGGATAATAAAACATTGCTTTTTTTAAAGTGAAAATTATTGATAAAAATGTTTTTGTATTTTTTGTAAAATTTACCAATTTAGATACAAAATTTTGAATATTTTTTTAAAAATAACACAGTACCATAATAACAATTTATAGCAAAATAACAGTATACAAAAGACAAAATTTATATGCAAATAAGATCCTATTTTTAAATTTGCTCTCCAAGAGGCCACAATAACGCTAATACGGTATAATTTATACTAAATGGAACCCAACTAACGAATTATAACTAAATGGAAGTGAGTACGAGTATACCATACAAAAATACAAACATTTTATACAAATTTGTTGGTATGGTACTTTTTTTTCTGTTATATAAAAAAAAAAAAGATTAGTGTTAGGCCAATATAAACATAAATAAAAATAAATAAAAAGTGATATAAACATAAGTACTGTAATTTCGGAATAAAAAATCTAATGAAAGAAAAAAAGAAACTAGGAATTATTTTGCTTCCGTCATTTATGACGGGTTACAAAGCTAGTATCAAAATAATATAAAGAATGAATTACAAAATAAAATTAAAATAAAGAAGTAAAAAAAACTTAAAATTTTTATTTTTTTTTTTTTTCTCATATTATTCGTAATCCTTTTTAATTCTGATGAATAATGATTGTTATTGTTGATCATATTTTAAAATAATTTGCTCCATGTACTTAACATTAACGTGTATTTTACCCTAACACACTTTTAAATTCTTATTTGCGGCATAGTAATTGAAACTCAATGCACGTTTGCTCCATAGACACATTGAAACCAATTCTGTGATCGATTTGTATGGTATGGAGCAAACTGTCCACTATGACTTTTTATGATAAAATATCAAATATCTCGAAATGTATTTGAGTGACATCCCTAAAAATTCAGTATACAATTAGTTAAATAATCAATAAACTTAAGGTTGAAATTTCGACTATAGTTTTTCCGACCAATTTTTTTCTTTCAACGTCCAAACTTTCTTTTTCGATTATCTCGGAAGCAGTAGCGTGCGGTGGGTTTTGTCATAGGTGTGCAACAAAATTAAAAGACATGTATTCGGAAAACAAATATACATATAATTTAATTCACATATGGAATCGAGAAAAACATTAACTTGAAAACTAAAACATAAATAAAAACATAAAAAGCTTATATACTATAATATAATAACACTAGGGGCCCCTGTTGAGTAATTATATTTCAAGTTGAAGTCAAATTTAAAGTTTTTAAAAAAACAGTTATTTACGTACTGACAGAGACTTCTCATTACAAAGCAGAAAACACACATGTTTTAATGAATAGCTTTGGAATTAGTATGTTTTCGTTAAAAAACATAAATACCTTAGTTCTCATTTTCTGTTTCGTTTCTACTTGTTTCTTAATGTATTTGGTGAATAATAAACCCATATGATTAAAAAATTGATTTCAATTGTGTGCTCATTATTGTTTTATATACAACTTATTTATTATATATTAAGAGTTCATTACGGAGAAGAGAGATAAAATGAAAAGGTGTCTACTGCGCAGGTTCTTAAATGCTTGTCAATTATAGTTATAGATAGCTACTTTGACTCTATTATGTAAAAATGAAATTGCGCATCATTTGAAGAATTCAACTGATTTTTTTTTGTTTTTGTTTTTTTATATTTTTGTTTGTTTTTCATTTTAGGGCCCTATTACACATCAATCATTCGTCAATCATTCATCCATATATTGTCAATATATTGACAATTGATTGATGAGAAATGATTGATGGCTGTTCTATTCTCATCAATCATGTCATCAATCATGCAAGCAAAATTCCCATCAATCATGTCATCAATCATTTTTGACAAGTTCAGCTGAGGCAAAAAAATTGCTTTTTGGGAAATGTTCAGATAAGGTTATAATATTAATTTGTGATGTAATTCAAAAAGAATAATTTTTATATTAATTTGAATAATTATAGCAATTATTGTAAAAAAACGATTGATATATTATTCAAATGTGCAAAAAAATAATTTGTTTTTTATACCCTTTACTTTACCTTAAAAATTCAATTTAAATTGAAGTTAAAAACATTCCCCTAAAAATTATATTTTTAATATTCATATATGTTTCGAAATTATCAATATATTCAGAACACTGCCACAGGTTGTCCTTGCAAAATGTCAAAATATGGGTAAAAAGATTGATGAGTGCATGATTGATGTGTAATCGGTCATCATTCTTTTCATCAATATATTGACAATATATGGATGAATGATTGATGAAAAGAATGATGTGTAATAGGCACCTTAATAATAACTCACGAATAATGTATTTGGTGAATAATAAGCCCATATGAGTAAAAAAATTTCCACTGTGAGCGCATTATTGTTTTATATACAATCTTATATATTACATATATTAGAAGTTCATTAAGGAGTAGGAGAATCGAAATAAAATAAAAAGGTGTCTACTGCGCAGGTCCTTAAATGCTTGTCAATTATAATTATAGATAGCTACTTTGACTCTATTATGTAAAGATGAAATTGCCCGTCATATGATTTTTTTTTGTTTTTGTATTTTTTTTTTGTTTTTGGTTTTTTCTTTTAATAAGAACTCACGAATAATGTATTTGGTGAATAATAAAACCATATGATTAAATTTTCATTAAGAGCATTATTGTTTTATATACAACTACTATATATTAGAAGTTCAATAAGGATAATTATATATACTCTAACTCTACTATATAAAAATGAATTTGCTAGTCATATGAACAATTCAACTGATTTTTTTTGTTTTTGCTTTTTTATATTTTTTATTTGAAATGAATTTATTTGAAATTAATTCCCAGAACAAAAAAGGAACATCAAAAGACAACTAAATCGTATAATTAAGGAACTAAAATATGAGCGAAAAAAAGAAAGCAATGAAGCAGTTCAACAATATCTGTCTAAACTGACGGCAACCAAAACAACTATAATCTATGACTATAATCTGTGGAAGGCAACAAAAAAAGTCAAACAGCCTCAAAAGTCAAACCCACCAATTCGACAGCTAAATGGCAAATGGGCAAGAAATGATGAAGAAAAAGCCAATGCATTCGCAGAACACCTTGCTAACGTATTCACACCTTGGCCTCTACCAACAAACTCGGAAGTCGAAAAAGAGATACAAGAACATATGGAAGCTGCTTATCAAATGGAGTTACCAATAAAAAAATTTAATACAAAAGAGGTAAACCAAGTAATAATGCAGGAAATCAACGGGAAAAAGTCACCAGGATATGATTTGATCACTGGAAACATATTACGCCAAATTTCACCACGGCTCCTTATTCAACTGACACAAATCTTCAATGCGGTCGTAAGGCTCAAATTTTTCCCGAACCAATGGAAGATTTCGCAAATCCTAATGATACTAAAACCAGGCAAAATATCTGAAGACGTCAAATCATATTGGCCAATCAGTATTCTTCCAGTGTTATCTAAAGTGATGGAAAAACTAATCCTACGACGACTTCAACCAATGGTTAAGCAAAAAAAATTAATCCCGGCACACCAATTTGGCTTCAGGCATAAACATTCCACAGTGGAACAAATACATAGAATTGTAAATAAAATAAATGAAGATTTTGAAAACAAAAATTATTGCTCTGCAGTTTTTCTCGACATAAGCCAGGCATTCGACAAAGTCTGGCACAAAGGAATTCTCTATAAATTAAAACAAAATTTGCCATATCACTACTATGAATTGTTAAAAAGCTATCTGGAAAATCGCTATTATTTTGTCAAACAAAATGAATATTTTACCAGCCTCAAAGAAATTCATTCGGGAGTTCCACAAGGTAGCGTTCTAGGTCCAGTGCTTTACTTGCTATACACTGCCAATTTACCGCAAACAACAAACACAATGATAGCTACATTTGCCGATGATACAGCCATACTTGCATCGCACAAGGATAAGAATGTGGCTTCTGGGCTCGTGCAAGAAAGCTTAAACAATATCGAATTATGGTTGAACAAATGGAAGATTAAAGCCAATGAAACTAAGTTTAATCACGTTACGTTCACATTAAGGAGGGGTACATGTCCTACAGTATTTTTAAATAGTAATGCTGTTCCTCAAACAGAAAGTGTCAAGTATCTTGGAATGCATCTGGATCGCCGTCTTACCTGGAAAAAGCACATCTACACAAAATGAATCCAACTAAGCACAAATTTCAGGAAATTATATTGGCTTGTCGGTAGAAGGTCTCAAATGACACTGGAAAACAAATTGCTGATATATAGGATGATACTCCAACAAATATGGACTTATGGTATACAATTATGGGGAACAGCCAAAAAAACAAATATTGAAATATTACAACGCTTCCAAAATAAGGTACTGCGAGCTTTAGTTGATGCACCTTGGTTTGTGCCAAATTACATAATACACAATGATTTGCACGTGTCGACGGTCCAAGACGAAATTCACCGACACAGCCAGAGATATCGTGATAGATTAAATAGTCATCCCAATGTAATAGCAAGTACACTTATGAATATTACACAACATACAAGATTACAACGAAATACACCAGGAGATCTGTAGAAATTTCTTGACATTATTATTAATATATTTTTTATTATAAATTAAGAAATTACTTTTATTGGATTGTAATTTCACATGTCTATTATTAACTAAGTCAGTCAAAAACATATTCACTTATTGTATTATTTTTAATTAACATACAAATTCTGAATAAAAAAACAAAAAAAAAAAAAAAAAAAAATATTATGAATGACAGCGTTTCATTAACTTTTTCTAAAGAATAAGTAATATCTAAACTTGATTTTTGCAATATATCAAACAAAACGTCAGTATAGCTAAATATTTTACTATATATAGCCAGAAGAAATTGATTTTGAAATTGTTAAAAAAAAATACAGAAATCTTTGGCCATATTGATAGTTTCATTGTCCCAATAGTTAGGATCATCAAGAATATTTTCAAATAATTGAACTAAGATTTCTTTTTCGGAACTGATTGTATTTATCAATCGAGAAGAATAATTCCACCTAGTTGTAGCCAACTTTGAAAATTTTTTTTTAATACTTTAATTTAATATGTAGTTCCTTTTTGTTGATCCGGAGGAAAATGATGAAATTGTAGAAACTGTTGCGAAAAATAACTTACATTTTTGTATATATGATACAGACTGTGACAACACTAAATTAAGCACATGCGGGCAACAATGAACGAAAAGAGCCGTTGGATAAGCATCTTTAATTTTTTTCTGTATTCCATTCATTTCACCTGCCATAACTGCTGCTCCGTCATAAGATTGTGCAATTAATTTATTTTCACATTTCAAGGTGATCACTATATCCTTTACAAGATTAAATAGACCATTCGCCGATCGATCGGCACTTACATCCCTAAAATATAAAAAGCGCTCTACAGGTACTCCAGCAAAATTAAGGTGTCTTAAAACAACTGATAATTGTGGAATAAAAGTCGAGTTTCCTTTCACTAATCATTTGTATTTATTTTGCAAATATCGATATTTCGGAAGCAACTTACTTCCTTCATCAGTGCTTTGCGACTAATTAATATTTACACTAATCCTTACATATAATTATATAATTTGAACCCTCAATAATATGCTCATTTTGTTAACAATAGTAATTCCTTAATAGTGCTACCTAATCTATAGTGTTTTATTTATTAAATTTTTTTTTTTTTTTTTTTTTTTTTTTTTTTTGTATATTTATTGCATTTAAACTAGTCTTACGCGATAACCCTTATTCTAGTATTTATGATCTTAATTCAGCAAGAGGTTACGAATGTGAAAAGGATAGAAAAAGGAAAATTTTAATCAAGAAACTTAACAAGCTAAAAGGAATCAACGATACCCAGAACAAAACACAAACACCAAAATTTAAAATAATACCGAACTTTGTAGTGAATCAATCTAAGGCAGTCTTCTCTGTAGAAGAAATGCACCTTTTAAATAAAGGTTTAAACTACGCTTTAAAAAGTAGAGTTCCCCGGGAAGAGATAATTGTAGACATTGAATCAAATATAAAATATTTGAATGAAGAATGCAAAAATGACATTAGGGGAGAAATTAAAAAGATCATCAAAAGTGAATGTCAAACAACAGATAGGAAAACTTGTAAAGAACAACAAATATTGAAATCTCTAAAAGAAAAACCAGTCCATTACTTAAAAGCAGACAAAGGAAACAAAATAGTCATTAAGGATAAAGAGGAGTATGAAAATCTGGTAGAAGAAAAACTTAAATCCGGGAACTTTTTCGAACTTAGAAAGAATCCCTTGCCAGATTCAGTAAGAAGAGTAGAAAAAATTCTAAAAGAATGTAAGGGTAGCATAGAAAAGATAACAAACTTAAGAATGCCGAACCCTTTATTGCCTAGAATTAGATGCCAACCAAAAATTCACAAAGATGGAAATGAAATGAGGGAAATAATTGCAGATTCCAACTCACCAACATACAACATAGCAAAATGGTTAGTAGCAGAGTTCAAAAACATAAGAAGAGAAATGAGCACAAGAGCTATAAAAAATACAGCTGAACTGATCGAAGCAATAAAGGATACTGAAATAGGGGAAAGTGAAGAGCTAGTATCATTTGATGTCAAATCACTTTTCCCTAGCATACCAGTTAAAGAAGCCATTATAAAACTAGAGGAATGGCTCAACAAAATGGATGATTCGAGGGAATGGAAACAAAAAACCAAATGCTACATAAAATTGGCAGCCCTTTGTATGAATGAAAACTATTTCATGTTTATAGGGAAGTATTACAAAACCACAAAAGGCACAGCTATGGGAAATCCACTATCCCCTATATTGAGCGAAATCTTCATGAATTTTATAGAAGAAAGGATAGTAGAAGAAGGAATTATGCCCAGGATCTGGATGCGATATGTAGATGATATTATCGCAGTAGGGGAAAAAACCAAAATGGAAAGTTTACTTGTTAAAAAGAACTATCACTTCCGATTCAAACCACCCCCATGGACAAAAGATGGCAGCATATCATACAATGATTAACAGACTACTGACCACACCTTTATCAGAAGAAAACTTCAAAAAGGAAAAATTATATATTGAAGACACAGCAGAAGTAAATGGATTTATGAAAGAAAATGTTGAGAAAATAATAAAGAAGAAGATCCATAGAACTGAAATGGAAAATCTCTCAACTTTATTCGAACAAAACAAAAATATGGAGAAGCCAAAACGAATCTGTGTAGCACATTCCGCATACACAAAAAAATTTAGCAATATATTTAAGAAATACAACTTAAATGTAGTCACTACTAGCAGAAATCTCAAATTATGTAATCTGTTAGGATCTGCTAAAGATAAGAAAAGCATAGAAGAAGTAAGTGGTATATACAAAATATCATGCCAAGATTGCACAAAAACTTACATAGGACAATCCAAGAGGTTAATTACAGTTAGATTCCAGGAACATATGAGGGAAGCACAATTGGCGAGGAAAAGAAACTACACGAATTTTAGGTCAGCTGTAGCGCAACATATAGTTAAAGAAGAACATCATATAAATAAGAATAGTTTAAAATTAATAAAAGAGGTAAACAAAAATAATAAACTAGATATGTATGAAAGCCTGGCAATATCTAGAGAACCTGTTAACAACAGACTTAATAATGATGTAGGTAGTGGATTCTCGCCATTATTTAGATTACTTTAAAATTAAAAATCAGGTTCAGGTAGAATTAAGATCATAAATACTAGAATAAGGGTTATCGCGTAAGACTAGTTTAAATGCAATAAATAATAATTATACAAAAAAAAAAAAAAAAAAAAAAAAAAAATTTAATAAATAAAACACTATAGATTAGGTAGCACTATTAAGGAATTACTATTGTTAACACAATGAGCATATTATTGAGGGTTCAAATTATATAATTATATGTAAGGATTAGTGTAAATATTAATTAGTCGCAAAGCACTGATGAAGGAAGTAAGTTGCTTCCGAAATATCGATATTTGCAAAATAAATACAAATGATTAGTGAAAGGAAACTCGACTTTTATTCCATAAATCTAAACATAACACTAAAAACAAATCTGATTATCAAAAACAATGATAATTGTGATTTATGTGAAATATATGAAGTTTCATCTAACATGATGGCAACAAATGGAGTGTTAACGACTTCTTTTTTAATTTCTAATAACATAATATTTGATATAGATTCAATAATATCGTTTTGTATTCTATTGCTAGTTCCTGCAAAAACAGTTGAATCATTAAGGTGGGTTGACAAAAGATCATCATATTTGCTGATTAAATTTAATAATTCTATGTAGTTTCCACGGCTTAAAGAAGTAGAATTCTCATTATGTCCACGAAATGCATTTTCTTGTTTTCCCAAATAACAAACAACATCAATTAATCTTTTCAGAATATTTCGATTTCTAGTTACTTTTTCGTTATGTTTCACAATATTTAAAGATTTTTGTTGATCTAACATTAAGTCTATTCTCAACGTGCCGAAGGTTTTTGAGTACACAACTGAAAATATATGAGATTGTGTTTTCTCATGTTTTTTTTCAGCTCCATGCAAATGATTTAAATTAAAATATCCTTGTACAGTCCATATATTTTTGTCTTTCCCAAACAGCAGACACATATCCACTTGAATTTTTCATAAATTGATTTCTGAAAATGTCGTTCACATTGTTTGTCTTTTATTCTTATAGCTTGCGTTATATTTAAATCTGGTGTAGGTCTTGATTGCATTATTTTCTTTTTAAATTCAATATCCCGGTTCGAAAAAAGATTTTTCAATAAATCTTGAATAATAGATTTTGCATCCATTTCTTTTTTTAAATAAAATAAATAAAACAGTTTGTTAAATATGAAATGAAACTACTTATGTATGCAAATGCATGTAATCTTTGCTTTGTAGATATTATGTATCAGCAAAATGTCAAAAGTCAGAATATAAAAAATAAATTTACCATAAACTGTTAATATTAATCAAAATGTCTTACTTGAAAATTAATAGGCACTTGTTTTTAAGCGAAAACAAATCAATGTGTAACAAGAATTTTAGAATATTAATTTATTATACTAACTTTATTTTCTCGTCTTACTTATTTATTCACTTTTCATTGTCACATTTATTTTTTGTTTTTATCTTGTATATCATTAGCTAATTCTATTTCACCACGTGCAATTTAAAGCTTGCACATCCGAGTAGTATAAATTTTTTAATTTAACCTGAATTTTAAGTATAAAATAATAGAGACAAATTGATATCTAAATATATGAATTAACGTGCACAAAATATACTGCACTTTGTCATATTAGAATTCACCTTTTCTTCCGCCTGAATATATGCACAAAAGTGGTTCTAAAACAAAATGAATAAACGTGCAAAAAAATATACTGCACCTAGTCATTAATTCCACCATATTTTTTAGTTTTAATTTTTTTTTCGCGTTTGCCTGAATATATGCAAAAAAAAGTGGTGTAGAAAACATTTCAAATTTCAATCTAATAATTTTCAGTGAGGAAGATGATTTTAAGTTATGGTTTGATTTTTTTAAATTATTATTAATAAAATATGATTATTTACAGTATAAACTGATTATTTATAGGGTGTGCAGTGCACACCTTGCACTCTATGACCGCACGCGACTGAAGTCGGAATATACTTTTGTGCGTATGGAGCAAAAGAGAATTCAGGCGACGAAATATTAGCACAACAATTTGTTAACTCGCAGCAATAAAATTATAACTTTTAAAATGTTCTCACAAGCATAATAATTAGATATCTACAAAATGATCTATAAAAACCTCTTAAAACTTCAGACATTTAAAAAAAAATTTTATTTTATTTTAATATTCAACCCGCTAAAAAAACTTTTGTTGGTTTGGTATTCACTTCTTGACTGCATTATTTTAAATGAGCAAATTTCAATCAAAAATTCCCAACTAAATTATTTCAAAACATTCAATCTAAAATTAAAAATAGATATTTAAGTTTTTATTTTTTTAATTTTTTTTTTCTTTTTTTTATCATCTTGAATTCTAATTTTTAATTTAAAATTTTTACAAAAAAAAAAAAAAAAATAAAAACATTTTTTCTTCAATTTTTTTGAAAAAACAAAAGGAAAAAAAAAACTTTCAAATTTTGAAGTTTGATTTAAAATTATCAAGATTTTCTCAAGTATATACCTATCATCTAAAATTGAATGGTTATTTTCATTTTACTACTTTTTTTTTTTTTTTTTTTAAATACCCAGTTAAAAATATTTTACTTAAGTTAAAACAACTTCAAAATTTTAAAAGTTTTCAAATAACGATTCATAAAATTGTCCAAAAAAAAAAAAAAAAAAATAGAAATAAAAAAACAAAAAAACCAAAAAGAAAAATATTTATTTAATCTTTTAATATAAAAACAAAATAAATAAATCCTTTTTTTTCCACATTTTAAAATTTTTACCATTTTTTTTTTGTTTAAAAAAAAAAAACAAAAACCCTCCAATAATTGAACCAAAAATTAAAATTCTAAACTTTTTAAACGAAAATTTTTACAATTTTAAATCGAATTGCTTTCAAAAAGTAGTTTTGGTTTTTCTTTAAAAAAAAACAGAAAAAAAAAAAATAATATAATAAAAAAAAAATAAAAAAAAATAAAATGTATACATTATGTTGGTACTTAAAAAATTGAACTAATGTGACTATAGCTCCAATTCAATGTACGTACACCTCAACAAAATAATTTTGCAAAACTAGACAATTTTATGATGTCGGATGATTTTTAATTTGGTGATGTCTGATTGTCAAAAATTTTGATACTACCTATTGAAAACTCAAGATGTGCTGTGGTGATTGCTAATAACTCTTCTGACCTATTTCTGACGTGTAACGGACTTCGACAAGGAGATGCACCATCATTCGACTTCTAGTCAGACAATCTAGTACTGAAACGTATAGTGCGACAAGTGACAGTATACGCGGCCGGCACTATATTTTTCAGGCATGTTCTACTACTAGGGTATGCCAAAGGTTACGAAGATTACGCTAGATTACGAAGTATCGGCAGGCAATTATCGGAATATTTAAAACAACTTCACATCTTAAGTAAGTAAGATGTTGTCATTGCGGGATTGTGCGTATGAAGGTTTTAGTTGTACCCAGTTTATTTCATTTCATTTGTTCAGGTTTTTCAAACTATATTATGCTCTGATTCTAGAACGAATTGAATTAATAATACTTCGAAGAAAAACAGATAACAAATATCTCTCATTTGGATCGAATCGTTTTGAATGAATATTTTAATTTATACAATAATCGAATATTATATAATTTATATAATATATATTATTAAACTGACTTTATCAAACGTCCGATGACTTTATTCTTCAGTGAGGATAATCTCTCTATTCGATGGCGTTATACTCTGCTGTCTGATTTGTGTTAAGCAATCTGTCATAGTATTTGAATTGTATTTCTACATAGCATTTACATAGTATTTCTCCAATCTGTCACGATAATTCTTGATATACCTCTGAACCTCTTCATGAACATTCATAATTTTTAAATCCTTATGTATTAATTGTTTTGTGGCAAATTATGGAGTTTCTAATATTGTTCATAATCGTTTTGAATCGTTTTGACTCGTTTCGTTCGTCGTTTTGAATCGTCAACTTTATATAGATGCGATGTTCCTCTTCCTATTGCGTTCTGCATTCAAATATGTATTTAGAATTAAATTTTATTCACAACTAGGTAATTATAATAATAAAGATATACAAAAGAGAATAAAAATGATGTGTTGAACGCCTGGAAGCTTTATTTGTTTCAAATGAAAATGTTGTTGTACAAAACAGTCATTGCAGAAGTATTTATCAGTGTTTATACGTATTAATGTCCTATGTTTATATTAATCGGTTTTGTTTATCGAATAGTTCATTAGTGTGTTATTGAATAGTCACTTAGTGGATTATACCTTTGTGTTAATTTTATAGATGGGAACAATTTTTTATTTTTTTATAAAGAGGTGAAGCAAAATTTCCAGTGATGCAGTTGGAATCACTTGCATGGGATTAATACAGTCATTATCAAATAAGCTAAATGCTGCAGTTTGTTCGTCTTTTTTTGACCTGTTATCTGTAAACCCTTCCACCAACAAACCGCTGATGAGTAATTATTAATATTAGGTATATTACTATTGTGTAGTCATAAAGCCATTTTAGATTTTAATCCCCAAGAGTTCTAATTCAAGGCCTTATTCAAAGCCTTATCGGCTTAAAATAATTTATCTTCAAATCGTATATTGGCAAAATAAATTAAATCAATATAAAATGTTATTTCTTTAATGGAATTTATGTGATAGCTTGCATAATTTTATCTTAAGTCAACATACGTGTGGCAAATAAATGACTTTATATGAGATAAATATTTTATATGTACTTAAGATATTACCATTATTATTATTTTTATACCAATCTACCAGGAAAGAGACGAATCATCATGAAAATTGCATGAAATTATTCCTTCTGTGTGAAATCTGGGCACATGTGATGGAAAATAATTACTGTAAAAAATGTATAGTAGCGGTGCAACGAAGAGGGGTTCTCCGCATCGCGTTCTCCTATAAAACAGTTTTGGATTCGGCAGTCATGGTAATCGGGATGATTCCGATTGATGTGCTATCGCAAAAACGAACAAATATACATATATAAGAGATTAAGCAACAAGCAGAGATGTCATTGCAACGAAGGCAAGAAGCAACATAATGGCAAGAAAATAGCACGAAGACGGGAGTAACAATCAGCACGGTCGATAGACAACTAGATGAATCCCATAAGTAGAAGTTTTGAATAGCCGACACCACGGAGAAGTAAATTTTTAAATCACCCATTTTTCCTATCGAACTCGCATACTTTCTATCCAACCTCTACAAGATGGGCAAAGTAAACAATCCAGGATGGAGTAACTGCAGCGCAACACATGACACAGTGTGTGACCTTTTTTCGAATGTGATTCAGCGGAAACTGAAATAGGAGCTTTAACTAGCAGCAGTAGGAGTATTAACACCAGAAAATATAATTTCTGTAATGCTTGGAAAGAAAGAAAAATATACGCATAGTTAAATACATAGAACTAATATTTCGCATAAAAAAGCAGCTCAGATATTTAGAATATCCAGACAAAACATTCTTTTTTTTTCTACTCCTCTTGAGAGCATCGGAATTACATTTGACATTTACATCGTACTCGTTTACTCATCATTTCTGTTTCCAAGGCAATGTCCAATTTCATTATTAATTGTTTAACACTGTGTGGATTAGCGTAAGGGAACCAACACGGCCCAACTTGAAATAATGCAAAAACGGTTCTGTGGTAAAATGAAGTATTGAATTTGGTAAGTAACCCGAACAATATCAAGAGAGTCTCACATACCCTTGTGCGGACCCTTCTAGACCCTATAAAAGGTTTTCACCATCTACCAACGAAAATTATTATTATTTTTATAAATATTTATTTATTATAGATATAAATTTTGGCTATTACCAATATACAAAAAATTAAAACAATAAAACGAAAAATTGAAATTAAAATCCATAATCAAACTTAATTCAAGGCCTGGTACAAATCTATTGTATAATACAACCTGTTTTTGTAGGAGTGTACACTTATCATCGGACTACAAAATTACAATATTTCTACTTATTATATTTGTGTTTTTTTTATATACAATCAGAATGCACACCTATTTAATATATTATAAATGTATATTATTAAAAACATATATATTTTCTTTTCTTTTCACACATCTAAGCTCATACATATACAATATAAGCCATACACACATACCCACACCCACACATGTGTTTACCAAATAATCATTTTCAAATATTTTCATTTTTATTTTTAATTTTAAGTTTTTAAATGTTTTGTCTGCCAATATATTTAAGTTGGGTTGGTTTTTATTTCTTATTTTTTCTAATTCTTATATTATTGCTATCTCATTCTATTCTTTTAAATTTTTTTTTTTTTTTTTTACTCTTTTCTATCATTGACGTGAATTGTCTTTATATGTAAGAGAATTTTAATAGGATAAAAAGAAAACTTTTTAAAAAACTTCATATAACCGTGGACATGTAATACATGCGTCCACCTCTTTGCAAAAAAGTCATTGGAAAGGAAATGGAAAAAAAAAGAAAAGAGAAACTTTTCACGAAAAAAAAAATTAAGAAGAAAAATATTTTTTTTAAAAAAAAAAATATATTCGTTGCTTGCCACTCAGCATACCTATGGATATTTTATTTCTTTAAAACGAAACGAATTGAAATGATTTTATTGAAAGAGAAAAACTCTTGAAATGCAATAAGAAAATATTTTCTTTTTATTTTGTTTATCGTTTTTTGATTTTTTTCAATAAATTGACGAAATTGAAGAAATTCCTGTGATGGAATCGCAATTCGTAAGAAGATTGATCATAAAAATGTTACGGTAAAACTGATTTTTTCGAGTTTGTGATATTCGTGGGTCCTTCAAAACAAAAACAAATTCAAAAAATGTAATTGTATTGGGTTTGGGACTCTTGTGTCTATCAGGGAATACCTCCTATCCTTCAAAACAAAAACAAATACAGAAAATATAATTTGATGGAGGTTTGAAACTCTTCTGTCTATCGGGGTATACATCCTATCCCTTAAAACAAACAAAAAAATCAAAAATTATAATTTGATGGACGTTGGAGACTCTTGTGTCTATCAGGGATTCTCTCCTATCCTTCAAAACAAAAACAAATTAAAAAAATGTAATTTGATGGAGGTTGGAGACTCTTGTGTCTATCGGGGTATACATCCTATTCCTTAAAACAAACAAAAAAATCAAAAAATGTAATTTGATGGAGGTTGAAGGCTCTTGAGTATATCGAGAATACCTTCTAACAGTCGAATTTACTAATAAATTAATTTTGATTTTGAAATTATCGATGTTTTACAAGTACATACAGTTATACACAGCCGCAAGAACTGATGAAGAAACTTAGCTGCTTTCGAAATATCGATAATTACAAAATAAACATTAATATATTAATAAAAAGTATTTCAAGTTTCTAAATTGATTTACTTGGGCTTAATTCTGATTTATCAGTACAAAACAAAATACCGATATATAAGTAGATATTAAAAATTGTATGGACGTACGGTATTCAATTATGGGGCTGTGCTTTTGCAAAAACCAAAATCTTAATGCTGATAAAATTTTAAAATAAAGTGCTCCTTGGTATAACTAATGCGCCATGGCACGTATGTAATAAAGATCACAATCGTTGACTTTACACATTGAAACAGTTACGGATGATATTAATAATTATGCAGTAAAACAAAAGAAGCGTCTGCAAAATCATGTGAACTCGAAAATGATAGTAGTTTCTGATATCGACAGCAATGTCCGTTGACACAAAAGAACAAAGCCCCACGAGCGGATTACTACCTAAAATTAAATAATAAATTATATACATTTTCCTTTGCGAACAATTCGAGGATTCTGAGGGAAATGTTGTATCGGCGTAGGACCTAATGACCACATCCGAAGAATAGCTGGAATTCCTAGCTTTCCAAAAATATGTGTCATTAGTGGCGCATCTTATCCCTTAAGGACGAAAAGGACATTTGAAAGTATCTGACGGCATCACCAGTCATCCTCAAATAAATGTTAAAATATACTCCAGACCGTTATCTTTCTAGAATATATAACTGAATATGTATTCAACCAATAGATCTACAGATATAACGGTTTTTATATAAGAACATCAAAACAATAAGGATATATTTAAATGTCCTTTCGTCCTTAAAAGATAAGATGCGCCACTAAAAATTCATATTTTTGGAAGACTAGCAATTCAGCTATCCTTGAAGTATGTCATTAGGTCCTACGCCGATACAACATATCCCTCAAAAGAGCCAAATATTCATATAACATGTAAATAACCTTCCCACGCACAAACTATTTCTTAACCGGAAATAATTGCCTTCACGGAAAATATCATAGTGATCAGGTTTCTGTATATACGGAAATTATTACTATAATAATTTCCCAAACATGCGTTCGGAAAATTTACACAAAAAAAAGTCGTAAATCGACCTTAACGTAAATTTTTGACAACGGAAAGAAGATAGGTTGGCCTTAGTTGGTCAAAATCCCACACTATTAAACGCGTCCTCTTTTTCGAAAAAAAAAACTTATTTCATTGAATTATGAATTTTTTGTTATGAGTCCGGAACTCATAGGTACTTCAAATTCGTAATACAACACATTGTTTTAAACAATTCACGATCTGCTGGCATATTGCATTCGAATTTTTCATATCATATATTCTTCCAAAAGCCTTCATAATTTTTTACATGCCTATTTTAAAATCCGTCTCTAGCATCCATGATAAATTATTGGTATTATGCAAAACAATATTTTGAACATAATTAAAACCATTTTTTATATTTTCATGTTTTAAACACATTTTTAAATTCTGTTCAATTATCGAACCACAATTAAAAACATTTATTTTGTTTTTTAATTATTTAAAATTATTGTAATTATAAAAAATAAATTCAACTAAATTTGAAAAAAAAAAAAAAATAAATATAAAAACAAATTTATAAATTATTAGTCCATGGATTGATACCATGATGGCCACTCATTTAAATCTCTAGTTTCTAACTTAATCCTTCAATAACCAAAGAAAACAAAACAACAACAAAAACATAATAAAAACAAAAATAAATAAGAATCAAGAACAGTTCTTACTTTTTTTTTTTTTTGTTGTTCTTTTTTATTTTTCTTTTCTTTATTTAAAAAGTCAGTAAGTTAAAAAAGATATTTGTTGCAGTGAGGATTTTCACTGCATCAATTTTAATCCCATGTTGTTCCATTCAATGTACATATATACATATACCTACACTGTATTGAGTATCGAATGATGATTTTTTTTTTGTTCCATGTTTAATTTCAACAAATGTACATAATATTATTCCGATCCATTTGGGGGTCACCACATTCTCAATGAAATTTTCAATTTCAAAATGAAAAACTTTACATTTTTATTTTGAATTTTTTTTTTCTCTTCTACAATTCTTATGGGTTTCTTTTTTTTCAATTTTTGTTGTTACTGCTGCTGCTACTGCTGCTGCTGTTTGTTGCCTGAAGTTTCAAAATATAAGAAAGTAAAGAAGACAAAAATGAAAATGAGAACAGAAAAAAAATAGAAAAACCAGTTCTAATAAAAAGTTTCAAGGATTTGCAATAACGAGAGGAATTAAGTGGATAATTTTTATTTCGAGAGTAGCAATGTATATATATATATATATGTATATTTAGTTGTATATATAAATACAGTCTGTAGCATTTATTTAGATATACTTTATGTTTGCTTATCTTTTTATTTAATTTGTAAACTGAGTATACAAACCCTATCACAAACGATTTTCAGTATTATTCTTTTGAATACATGATGAAAAGGAGACGTGGCGAAATTAAATCTTTAAAAGAAAAAAATTTCAGTTTTCAATTAGAAATTTCAATTTAAGACTTCACCTAATGTGTAAGTCATTTTGACATACAAACATTTTAATTTATCAAATTTCTGGAACACATCAATCAACAGAATTAAATTTAAATTTTATATGCGGTTGTTGTCCAAGATAAATCAATACTCAAAATTTCCTCAAATACTAGTTTTATTCTATTTTGTAACGAACAACTTGACATATTATGAAAGTGGATGGAAAAGTTGTTTAAAACCCTTTCTTTTCAAAATGCTGGACAAATTCAGTTACAAGGTTGTATCGACAGCTTAGAATTAGTTTAGTTTATTAGTGGAAGAAAAATTCACTCACATAATTTAAATTTTACAAAAATTCATTTATTTAATATAAATTTGCTTATTCTATCGAATTGATTTAAATATGGTCAATGTTATGCTTTATTTTATTCTAGATGATGTTCCAAATATCTTGAAGTGAATTCCTTTAATAATTCGATGTGATTTTCGGTGCATTAGACCCTGTAGGGTAGAGCTGCTGTGATTTTTTGTTATGCTTATGTTATGTTGACATTCGAATATTACTAATTTTATTGTACTTAGGCGGGTCGTAGAATCAATTTGTGGAATGCCATTAAGCAAACTAATCTGAATTTTACCTCAGCAGACCTGCTTTACTTTGTTAATGAGCCTTTGAGGTTTATAACCTCATTGTGTGATCTTTGGAACAAAAATTAATTATTCCAATTTTATTGGCTTTTTTCTGTCCTGTATGTAACGATTACACATCCTGTGCGGATGTATGTGAGCTTTCGGTGGTTAATTTTCCATAATTGTCTGCAAGTTCGTTGGTGCTGCGAATCATTTTAATAGCAATTAGTAAATTGGAAAATTCTAAATCAGTGTAAATTGTGCTCTTGCCCTCATTATGGCAACAAATTTTGCGTAAACAACTGTTGAATTTGTAAGTAATTTAATTTGCAGTGTTGTGAAATAACAATTATTATCACATGCTATGTAGCAGTCACGAATAAGAACAATTTCGTCTTAGATAGTAATTTGATGAATCCTATGTCATCCAATGAAAAATGTTTCCAAATATAAAATGATCCGATCGTATTTGAAGCTATCTTCAAATGTTAATTTAAATAATTAACTTGATTGCTGTAAGTTATAAATTACATGCCTGCCAAGCAGTTCGATATAATGCCACTGATCTTGTACCTCTGATAACATTTCTGAGGGCATGGCACAATTAGACTTTAAACGCTTATGTGTTTATTTCTTAACAAACAAGAAAAAAATCTCCATTGAAGAAATCATTTTTAACATTGCAACAATATGTTCTAGCAAAGACAAGCACCTATATTTTGACTTTTCTTTAAATTTCAAGCATAATTCAATGAAAATGAATACACAATAGTTATAAAAAATATAATGAAAACTTGTAAAATTTATTTCTGCTTAACTAACTGTATCCCATTGAAGAAATCATTTAGCATTGCAACAATATGTTCTAGCAAAGACAAAGACCTATATTTTGACTTTTCTTTAAATTTCAAGCATATGCAATGAAAATGGATACACAGAAGTTATAAAACCTAAATATAAAATTTGTAAAATTTATTTCTGCTTAACTAACTGTAACATATGCCAATCGTGCCTTGTATAAGAGTAAAACAATTAAATTTGTTATAACCATTCTGCGCTAGAGTCTATCAATATTTGCGGTTAACGATTTTTTCATGCTCTTGACAATAACTTTGGTAGACATACGTTTTCGTACATCCAGTATGACAATGCATACTTCCCATTGCAATATGTGTGGGAACTACTACTATATTTTTTAGCACATAAACTATATAAATTTGCAAAACTACTGCTATTTTCAATAACTAAGCTACTTCTTAAATAGAGTAGTTCTATTTTTATTTAAGTTGTTACCAGATGTAATCTCAATTAATTTTTATCATTTATTTTATCCCAATGAAAAAAGGTACTGGACCAGGTCGAAAAACTTTATAAAGCATTTTTGCTTTCATCAGGAATAGAACATTTAACAGCTCAACAGCAATTAGACCAGCCAACCAGCTTGTTGAAGTTTGATTAAGTTCTTACCAGCCTAACTACTTTAATTAGCCCACAAATTAGTGGAAAAAAACTTTTCTTCATAGTGTAGTACCGCTCTTATTATTAATTAAAAAAAATTCAAAAAATGAAAAATGACTTTAATCAAATGTATTGAACTGTAATTTAACAAGAAATTTTTATTAGTATAATTTTTGTATTGAATTTCAACTGAATTTTCTTTCTTTAATCAAGGGGAGCTAAGTCAGCAATGTGAGGTCTAAGTTCAAGTGTTTTTCCATTTGATCCTTTCTTCCTTATTATTATTTTTTTTATTTTGCAGTTTTAAAAACTTTAAAATGATTCTTTTTTTTTCGAATATCATTGAAATTTTTGTTTTTTTTTTTTTTTTTTACATTTTTAATTTTCATGTTAAGAAAACTGAAGTAGAGTAGTAGCAATTTTAAAATTTTAATGTTGCAATCTTGATAAAGATGAAAAATGAATTTCAAATCAATTTTCATTCTATATATAGAGTGTGTGAGAGCAAGATAGGGAGAATATATTCTGCAAATGCTTTAAGCAAAAAATTAAATAATTTTCGTGGAAAATTAAGTACATTGAAAGGAAAAGATGTATTACTTAAAGGTAGAAACCATCATGAGAGACCATCAGAGACTTAAACTAGTGAAATAAAACTTCCAAATGACTTAGATTCATAGTCATTTGGATGATAAATCAACTTGAAGAAAAATTCATTGAAAAATAATTTAACCATACCAATATTTTTTGATCAGAAAAGCATATGTGGTGAAGTATGCACCGGTTATGTGTGCAGGATATAAAATTGAAGAATATAATATCAAACTATGAGATTGATTGCTTATAAAAATTAAATTAAATTAATTTATTCGAATTAACTGGTTTCCGGCTTTTTTTTCTCTTTCTTTTTTTTGTCTTTCTTTTAAATATTTGGTACCAATATCAAAATCCGTATTTTGTGTCTTAACATTTTTGCAGGTTTAAAAAATAAAAATAACCATTCTGTCCACAAAAACACAAAACAATATGCTTTCAACAGAATAATTTCGGATGTTTGTTGGTACATAAATAAAAATTGGTGCTTGTTTTATCGACTTTAAAAATGTTGACCTGATCTACAGATTAATAGAATTAAAATTTCCATTTAGATTAATCAGTTTCATATACGACATGATTACATAAAATAACTTGTTAATCTCAAACGGGTCAAATACCGAGAAAATATTCAAAAGTAAGCGCGGGGGGTTGTAACAACGAACAGTAAATTCTCTGATACAATTTTCTCTTTATAAAATGGATCTCTTAAATATGCTAAGCAGCATCAATGACGATAACAATTGCCTTTGCTGAAGATCTCATAGTATATTCAGCAGCTAACAACATAAAACAGGTCAAAAAGAATCTTAAAAAAAATAATTTAACCTTACGGGGAATTACTGTAAGGTCTGGTTACTAAAAATTAATGCTAAACAAAAATAAAGTGAACAATAACATAAAAATCCATTGTAAGGAATTCAAAATTAATACTTAAACTATTATGAAAATTAATAAAAGAAAAATTGTTATTATTTAATCTGGGTGTATTAATATTTCCATAAAAATTTTTGTTTTACCTCTCATATCCAAAAAACGAACAATATCTTGTAATCAAAACTATTTTACAAAAAACACTCTTAATCAAAGATAGAGTAAGTATTTTAGCTTATTGAAGCAAAATTTGACCAACAATGCCATATGCGGTACGAATTTTGTTCAACATTAGCGCAAGCCAAACGAAGCAAATTAGAACATTTGAACGTTGACAATTGAATTTGAACATTTTAAATTTGAACGAAAATTTGAATGTATGCTATACATAAGAATAGAAAGCCTGCCATACATAAGAAACAAGAAATGGAAACAAGCCTTTTTACTTCAATAAATGCATGCACCTCAAAGCAAATATAACCAGATTCGATAATTTTTTAATAAAAATTATTCGCAATCACTTTGAAAGATCTCTAAATACAAATGAAAATGATTTACTATCCAAAATGACCACAATGAAGAGTATATTGAAAATTTGAGGATTCTGAGGGATATTGTATCGGCGTAGGACCTAATTACCATATCCGAAAGATAGCTGGAATTACTAGCTTTCCAAAAATAAATATCTTTAGAAGCGCATCTTATCCTTTAAGGACGAAAAATATATATATATATATATATATTTATATATCTAATAGATCAACAGATATAACGATTTTTATAGAAAAACGTCAAAAAAACAATGATACCTTTAAATGTTCTTTTCGTCTTTAAAAGATAAGATGAGCCACCAAAGATATATATTTTTAAAAGGCTAGGAACTCCAGCTTTGCTTTGGATATGGTCATTAGGTCCTACATCGATACAATGGGCTTTATTGTGGTAAACGTACGGTGAACACGACCCGTGAATTTTTGTATTCACTTCACTTCGAATTGGTATTGTACAAAACGCGTGAAAAATTTATTTTCGAAACGTTGAATAACAATAATGTCAAATATATATGTACATTTATTTTGAACATATGTGAAAGCTAAAGTTTGAATTATTTCCAAGGTGTTTAAAAATTTTTTATTGATGGGTTGGGGCCGAAATCTTATTTTTGAAAATCTTATTTTCTGAAAATCTTATTTTTTAAAATCTTATTTGATTAAAATCTTATTTTGTAATTATTGTTTTTTTTTCTAAATAGGAGCACATAATAACGCATATGGCACAGTCTTAATAAAAAAATGTTTTGAAAAAAATCATTTTATTTTTAAAATCATTGGAACCCTGTTTTTGCCGACTGCAAGTAAACGCATACGTCACAGTCTTAGTAAAAAAAATATTTTTAAAAAAATTAATTTATTTTTAAAGTCGGGGGCTGCCGCCCCCCAAACCCCCCCAACTCATTTATTGAAACCCTGTTTTTGCCGGCGGCAAGTAAGCGCATACGAAACTCATGAAAGCATGTGATATTAAGTTTCGACCCCAAATCCTGGGACCCCGAACCTATTGTCTTCATCACATTTAAGGGCTGTTGTACCAAATCCATTATGTGTATAAATTAAATTTCACAACAAAAAAAGATTAATATGGACGAGAAAAAAATTTCACAGGAAAAAATAAGATTTTCGAAGAAAAAAAATAAGATTTTTAGAAAAAAATAAGATTTTAAAAAAATAAGATTTTGAAAAAATAAGTTTTTGAAAAAATAAAATTTTCAGAAATAAGATTTTCAGAAATAAGATTTTCAAAAATAAGATTTCGTCACTATCCGTTTATTGATGACATAAAATAATTAGTTTTAAATTTATTAAAAAATTATTAAAAATGGATAGAGTAGCGGCATTTTGTTGAGCAAATTTTGGAACATTTTAAACATTTTCATGTACAATCCACATTTTATATACACACACGTACTTTTAGTTTTACGACAAACTTTCATCTGAATAAATCTGATTTTGAATATGTGTGAAAACAAATTGAGGAAAATATACCGACAGCAACTAAAGGTAATTTTCCTCTTGATGGACGAACGTCCGGACAATTTTTTTTTACACTATAATTGAAACACAAATACAATCAAAGAAAATTTTATAATTTCCTCTCAATGCGCGAAGGACTGACATTTGTTATGTAGTCAAAAAAGGTTGACGTTTAAAATATGTTTACATGCGTTGATATTACTTTTATTAAAAAAATTTAAAATTTTGTTAAGAGTAATAATAAACAATAATATTGTAATATCGAAAAAAATAAAATATAGCGCTTTGCTTTTATCTTAAAATATAAATAATTTGTTAGAAACAAAATAATCTTATACCAAAAAACAAAAAACAAAAAAAATACACTTCATATCTTTTTCTTAAAAAACATTTGAAATACTATATGTGAATGCGTTCATTCATAAATCGAGATAGCAATAAATATTTATCAAATAATTATATATCTATATATTCTGCATTTATCTGGATGTTTGTACGTTCGACGGAACGCTCCAACACATATACAAATTGCATATGTATACAAATGCATATATATAAAATGCATATATATACAAATTGCTTTGGTGCTTTTTTTTAACCCCTGTCTACCATGCTGAACCTTTGCAGGAAAAATTGATTGCATGAACTATATTTTTTTAATTTAATGTTAGTCTTCTTCGCAAATAATAAGGAAAAATAATAAATAATAATAATAATATAAATAAAACAAACAATTTTTTTGATTTATAATAATAAGGACTAATAGAAATTTAATCAATAGTTTAATATGATATAATAACCAAAAGGCAAACAGCATTTAACACAAAAAAAACATAATTCACTCAAAGGTTATTCTTATTACTTAAAATTATACATAATAATACACATGTGTATCAGCATATTTGTATTGTATAATATTATACATTATACTACTTTATTGCTTCTACCTTTTATTTTTGGCATTATTGTGTGCGTAATTCACTTCACTCAAAAAAAATTATTTTTGTTTTTTTTTGTTTTTTTTGATTATTTGCTGTATCTGTATTCTGTATGTTCTATATGCTCCATTCCAAAAATATTATTTTATTTTCAGTGTTAAGTGTTCACATTTCACTTCACTGTTCAGGTTAACTGTTCAATCAATAGAACTTGATAGAAGTAGAGTAGGATAATTAGCTCTACTTCTACGCCGGATAATAAAACATTGTTTTTTTTAAATTGAAAATTATTATTGATGAAAATGTTTTTGTATTTTTTGTAAATTTTACCAATTTAGATACAAAATTTTAAATTTGCTCTCCCGGAGGACTCAATAACGCTAATACGGTATAATTTATACTAAATGGAACCCAACTAACGAATTATAACTAAATGGAAGTGAGTACGAGTATACCATACAAAAATACAAACATTTTATACAAATTTGTTGGTATGGTACTTCTTTTTCTGTTATATAAAAAAAAAAAGATTAGTGTTAGGCCAATATAAACATAAATAAAAATAAATAAAAAGTGATATAAACATAAGTACTGTAATTTCGAAATAAAGAATCTAATGAAAGAAAAAAAGAAACTAGGATTTATTTTGCTTCCGTCATTTATGACGGGTTACAAAGCTAGTAATTATATATCTATCCTTTTCTTTGTCTTCGTCCTTCAGCCAAAAGTTAAAAATATTTTAACTATGAAATTGGATGAAGAAAATGCCCGGAGAGGATTTTTTGTGTATGTGTTGGTAAAATAAAATTTTTTTATTGGTTAAAAAATTTGTCCGGACGTTCGTCCGTCAGGAGGAAAACCACCATAAATCATCTTCAACATCTAAATTAAAGCTTGCTGCTTGTTTGAGATTTTTTACTTAATAGATAGTTTTCATATAACACAGCTCAACCGATTTTCTCACAAATATTGACATGAATGCTGGATAACTAGAGCCAACATTATATTCAACATGGATCAAATTATTCATGAATAACATTTTTTAACTCAAATGAACAAGAACATACAAAAATATATACATTTAGTATATATATTTTTATCTATATTTAGTAATTCTAAATTTTTTAAACGCGAACTAATCTTCACGTTTTTAACAATTCATATGAAAACAGTCCACTGTACGTTTTGAACAATACCCAAAAAAATATTCACGTTTAAATTCGACAATGACGTTGGTAATTTTTCTCTTCACGTTTACCGCACGCTTAACACAATACCAATTTATCGCATTTCGCGTGTTTCGATTGCGTTTGCGTCTACCGCAATAAGGCTCAATATCTACCTCAGAAGAGCCGAAAATTGTTTAAAATCGGGGTTTATTGTTTCCAAACATTTTATATATCGTGTCTGAAGGGTATGTATATTCAAAACCACGAGCATTATTCTTTATTATGTCACTATAATAGAATTACAGTTATATGCAAATATATAAAATATAACCTTCCGAATATTGAGACTAATTTATTAAAATATGACATGTCTATTTCTGAAGAGGGCAAACGAATAAGATATAATTATTGGTGACTAATACTAGGTTCGCATTTACCGAGTTAACTATGATTGAGTACCTAACTATAGTATAAACATAATTTAAGTGCGATTTGTTTTTTTTTTCATATAAAACTAATCATACTTGTAACTATAAAAATAAATCACAAAACCCTGCTTTTACGTTATATCGTAGTTTTTATTGTTTTTTTTATTTTTATAATGTTGATTTAATTTATTTTTAAAAATTTTAATTTTTAATATTTTTTTTTTTTTTTAATAGCATTTTGTTCTTTTGCATTACTTAAAAAATCAATTAAAATTTTTTTTACAATTGTTTTAAAAAGTATTGTTTACTCCATATTATTTATTTTTTATTTTGATAAACAATCAAAACGTCAAACTTGACTATAGTTTGTATAACACGAACACTTTTTTTCAACCATGATTACCAAACGTTATTTAACCACAATGCGAATGCTACTATAAGGCTTCGTAAATTTATTTAAAACAAGATACGAATAAAAAAAAAATTGTTAGCTCAAAATCTCCAACAGGATAGTAATAATAATATAATCAGATCAAAACTAAAAAAATAAAATATAGTTTTAAGATGTTTTAATTAAGAAGTTAAGAATCAATATTAATTGTGTAAAAAATTTTGCCAATAGTAAGAAAATATGAAACAAATATGATAAAATATAAAAAAAAATTATGTGTTAAATAGGTAGATCCACCTTTTTTCTTATTTTTTTTTTTTTCTTTATGCTTTAATCAAAAAAAAATTTATATACATAATATATGTAGTTGTACAATAAAATTTGACAAATTAAAATTTACAATTATATAAAAAAATTTTTTTTGAAAATGTAAAATAATATTTGTTGTATAAGAAAATTAAGATATGTGTCATTGTTTCATTGAATGATTAAAATCTTAGCCTCAGCTGTACGGTTGTACAGCTTATTAATAATTATGTATTGAAAGTTAATCAAAAAGAGTTAAAAAATTCAAAATAGTAACAACTAGGAATTATCAAATTATCAAATTATTTATTTATATACATAAGCATTCCAACATTTTGTTTGTTTTATTTTTTTATTGTTCTGAAATCAATATTTTACGAATCTATAAGCAATTCATTAATTTTTTTCTTGAACAAGCTAAATTAATTTAAATTTTTTTAACTCATCTATTCGATTATTATATAACCTTAAACTATTATACAAGCAGTTAGTTTTCTGTTTGCCTGTTCTGAACAAGGAAAGATAAAAATTGCTCTTGTTTCTAGTATTATAATTATGTATGTTCATATTGCGATTGAGTAAAATGCTGTGTTTAATTAAATTGTTGATTATTTTAAAAGCAAAGAAATATAATTCCCTTTTACAAATATTTTCGAAGGTAAAGTATGTTAAATAAGGAATAAATTGAATTTGTGGGATGTCTAATAATTTTTTATAGCCTTTTTATGAATAATATCAAGTTTTTTTTAAGAAGATTTGTGAAGTCCTGCTCCACACTGGATTGAGATAAATTAAGTTAGAAGAAATATAAGACGAATATATAGTAATATGTTTTTATTGAAGAACTTCCTCAATCGTTTTAATATGAAAAACATATGGAACAATCTTTTTAATAATGTAATCTATATGAATTTGCCACTTAAGTTTACTATCAATAATCCATCTTAAATAATAAAAATTTTTTACTAATTCGATTTGATTATTTTTATAGGTGAAACCCAAAGATAGTAATAATTTTGTTTTCAATATTAATATTTTGATTTTCTTAATATTTAGGGACATTTATTTTTATGAACCACTCCTCGATTTTATCTAAATCCTGAATGATTGAATTCCTCAATTCTTGCTCACTATTTGCGGAATATTTAATAACAGCATCATCAGCGAAAAGCTGTAGGGATCCTTTTAATATTAACCTTGCCATGTCATCAATAATAAATTTTAAATAAAATTAGGCCAATAATTGATCCTTAACGAACACCTTTTTTGATATACTGTGTTTTCCTATAGATATCATTACAACGCGTTTATTGTTTTCTATTAGATAAGTATGATTTTGAAAAGATTTAATTGATTACGGTTAAATTTTAGTTGATTTAATTTTAAAATGACTTTATTGTGATGTACACATTCAAACGCTTTTTGCAAGTCTAAAAACATACAAGTTGTGTATTTTTCTATCATCCATACTTTTTTGATATAAAATCTGTTAAAGCTAAACAAGCAGATGTTGTGTGAGAGTTTTTCTCAAAACCATGTTGCTCGTTATGTAACATATACCATTACTATTTATGAAATAAGTTATTCTACTCTTAATAATTTTTTCATATATTTTAGAAATTGAGCTTAAAACTGATATTGGCCGATAGTTTGAACGATATGTTTATTGTCAGCTTTGTGTATGGGTGTAACAGTCGCAATCTTTAATGATTAAATATTTAAAATATTTAACATGTTAAACTAGCTAACTCATTTTTATATATTGCCAAATATCAGGTCGTAAAACCGTTTTAAATCGTTATAAAACGTATAGTTTAAACATAGAGGAAAAAAAAATATTTTAACGGTCGATAGGGGATATTTTGAATAAAGCTAGCTTTAATTTACATTCTTCTTAAATCTTTGAAAATTTGTTCGGTTGATTGGTTGATTTTGAGAAGACGCTTATTAGATTATGACAAATTATTATAATACATTACATTGGATTAGCTAATGAAAATACAGCAATCCTTCAGCTCTTAACTAAAATTAAAATAAGAATCACCACAACTATGATACATGCACAATTATACCGAATGTTTATAACCTTATTAAAGCAAAACTGACTATGCAAGTTGAATACCAAAGCTATAAAAGACAATATTTAACATTTAATTTCAAATTTAAGTACTAATAATCACTCTGTATGAGCTAACGCTCTTTTTGAGAATAGAACGAATAAATAAATAAAATAAAATATTATAAACCTTTTATTAAAACAAAAAACAAAATCAACTCTGGCAAATCTTAATAAATAATACAAAATAATTTCTTTCGTCTTTAAATTACATTCAACCATTGATTAATAATACTATAAAGATAGACATTTTCATACAACAGAAAATGTTCAGCTCACTTTTTTCCAAATTCTCTTCATTATATATATTTTTCCGGAAGATAATCAATGTGTTGGTGCATTTTCCATATTCAATTTGAATTTTTAAATTTTTGAGCGTTTTATACGACTTTATTCTCTAAATAATTTGTATGTGTTTAGTTTCTCTATACTGTTCTTGATTGAATTATTGTTTTTTAACTTTTTGTTATTTGAATTTTGTATAGGTAATTTGAATTTTTTGTGAATTGATAGGTACAAAAATTTCAAATTGGATAGCATTTTTATCGAGTAGTCTTTTAAGAATATTTTTTTTTTTATTTTTCTCTCAATATACATTGTAATACAAGGATTTTTATAATTGTTGATATTGTGCATGTATATTATTTGTAATAATAAATTATAAATTTATAATATAATTTTATAATGTTTAGGAAACGAAAATATTTTCTTGTTTTAATTGAATAATTTTCAAAAATAAAAACAATTTCAAAAAATTCAAATAATAGTGAACATTCATCCACGTAATGATTTCTAATATATATTCATACATACATATACGTATATGTATAAATTTACAAATAGAATCAATCAATTTTTGTTAAAGTTGTTTTAAATACAATTCTAAATTTTAAATTCAATTCAAATCGGTTTTTTAGGTACATACGTACTTATATACCTACGTTCAATTATTTCATCTCTAATATTTCATTATGAATAGCTATTTAAATTTCGTTTTCAAATTTTGTGTTAATTTTTTAAAAATAGTAGTATAATCCACATGTATGGCAGTTTGACACTTTTTATGTGCAAAATCCAGCAAAATATCTAATTGCTAATTCTTCAAAATTACTAAATGATTTACTATGTGATTGAACTGTATTTGAAGTTGAAGCTAAAACATTTTCCTTCTCATTTCTTCAGGACAATTTTCAATAATAAAATCTTCATGAGCCAAATCATTGGCATCAATGTCCAAATAATTGTTGTGATCTGTTTCACAATTTGAGGATGTATTTTCGTTATAAATACTCGCCTCGTCTTAGCAAAAATATTCCCAAGATGGATTTCTGCAATAATCACCAGCAGATCTTATATGAGAAAACATATTTTCTAACGGATTGGTTCAGTCTGCGCGTCATCAAGAAATTAATATTCTATCAATTTGATCTTTTGATAAAGATAATGCAGCAGTTATTCTTTGGGCAATTCCATTAATGGAAACATTTTTTTTGGTACTTTTAATTTTTGATTTTTTAAGATATTCTAGCCTTTCCTCTAAGGATAAAAACGGAGAATTTTTAACGGTTGTGAATTAAAAATTTTTAATTTTTTGTGTTAAAATTTGAAGAATTTGAATAATCAATTAACTAGTTAACTCTTAAAACAAAATCAACAGTCAGATTGGCTTTATTACTCAATAAATTAAAAAAAATTCGATCAGTGTTATTTATTGCTTTTATGGCTGCATATGTACTATGACTAAAATCATAAAAAACAGAGTCTACCTTATTGACACCAAGTAATTCATAAGTATTTCGATTTGTACTGCATTAGTCACAAGCAGGTGCAACAGTTTTAGAACTAATCTTTGTTAGCTCCTTACAATATTTTAGTAGTAAATTGATAAAAAAATGAAAGGTTTTAAAATTACTCTTTTCAAATTATTTTTGGATAAATTGTAACCCTATGCATACTTATAACTTTCATGTAAACTTTGAATCATAAAGAAATGTGCTTCTGTTGCTAGTTTTTGTTTTCTATCCCCATCTAAATCTTCCGCACCATCTATACAATCCCTTCTTATACTGTAAGATGTTTCTTTTCCTTTATAAATTCATTTATATAAAAAATGATTTTGGTAACTGGTACACTTTATGAAATTATTAACTGAGATATAATTAAGAAAATTGTTTCCAAAGAGAAAAGTGCTCATCAAAAATATTGCCCAAAACTGGAAATACTCATATCAGTCCCAGTACTTTGCAAAAAATCTTAGCTGTTTTAGCTTTTCAATTAATTACATATGCAAATATGCAGCTACGAAAACAAAATAATTATAATTTTAATTTTTCCATATAATAATGAGTAACAAAGTAAACTTGCTGTTGTGAGTAATATGTACACTGCTGGTCTTTCTTTAAATTCTTCAAATATTTATACTAAAAATACGTAAAAACAACTATTAAAAATTGTCCATATTTGTTCGTAGAGAAAATGTTAGATTATCTTAAAAAATTAAAAGTTCTAAACAAATCCAGCTGCACAATAAGATTTTTACAAATATATTACGAATTTGATGAATTTCATTTACAACAACAATATATTTTCAAAGCTGGAGTAACTCATGACAAGCCTTTGGATATTGATATTTAATGCTCTTGTTATGAAAATAATGACAAAGTAGAAAATTCTGAATTTGAAAAATACCATTGTAAAATTGTGCGTTGCAAGCTTTAATTATCTTAAAAATAAATTGTGTGCTTACTGCAACAAAAAAGCATATTAAATATACTTTTCTATTTACTCTACCGTTAAGATTTTTTATAAATTTTACAAAAATTAATGATGAGTTTTTCAAATATTTTTAAATTCTGTTATAATTTTAAACTCCATGCGTACATACATATCCACATATTGAAAAAAACAAAAAGAAAGCCTTTTAAAAATAAAAATTTGATTCTATTTGTAAATTTATACATATACGTATATGTATGTATGAATATATATTAGAAATCATTACGTGGATGAATGTTCACTATTATTTGAATTTTTTGAAATTGTTTTATTTTTGAAAATTATTCAATTAAAACAAGAAAAATATTTTCGTTTCCTAAACATTATAAAATTATATGATAATTTTATAATTTATTATTACAAATAATATACATGCATAATATCAACAATTATAAAAATCCTTTTATTACAATGTATATTGAGAGAAAAATAAAAAAAAAATATTCTTAAAAGACTAGTCGATAAAAATGCTATCCAATTTGAAATTTTTGTACCTATCAATTCAAAAAAAATTCAAATTACCTATACAAATTCAAATAACAAAAAGTTAAAAACAATAATTCAATCAAGAACAGTATAGAGAAACTAAACACATACAAATTATTTAGAGAATAAAGTCGTATAAAACGCTTAAAAATTTAAAAATTCAAATTGAATATAGAAAATGCACCAACACATTGATTATCTTCCAGATAATATATATAATGGAAAAAGTGAGCTGAACATTTTCTGTTGTATGAAAATGTCTATCTTTATAGTATTATTAATCAATGATTCAACTAATAATATTATTTAAAAACTAATGACATTTTATAACTCAATCTAATTATACAAAAAATTAATAATTATTATCATGAAAGCTTTAATTAAACTAAAAATATTTTTTGAACATTCAGCCAAATTCATACTCACTCGTACTCATGATCTAATTTTTAATTTTAATTATTAGAAAATTAAAAAAAAAATCTTAACAAGTTGATTAATTTTTTATTGTTTTCCTTTCTCTCCCCTTCCCATATTTTTTTTTTCAATTATTATCCTTTTTAACAAAAACAAAAAAAAATCTTTCCCACATCATAATATTAAAAAAAAAAAGGAAAAAACAAAAAAATTATTGTATATATTCCATTTACTAAGATTCCAATAAATTTATATGCCATTTATTTGGTTTAATCCTCTTAAAATCCATTAAAATATTACCATATATGCAATAATATATACAGGGTGTTTCAGAAAAAAAAATTTCAAAACTTATATTTGAAAACACAAAAAATTACACAATGACTAACAAAAAAAATGCCATCACATATAAATTGTAAGTAATAGATGTTCGTGATAGATGTAATAATCTTAATATATACAAAATAAACGACGGGGGATTAAAAAAGCATAACTGGAATAGCTGAATAGAAAAGAATAGCTGAATAGTAAATTACCCCCACAAAAATATTAAAATTTTAGCAAGTTCTTGGTGGTGAATACTTAAAATATTTAAAATAGTTACACCAAATAAATGACAGTTATTTCCGAGTTGAGCGACATCTATACTATAAAATAAATTTCAATCACGTACAACTTTTAAAAAGGCTTCATAAAAATTCTGTCATTTTAAATAGACAAACACGCTTATAGAAAAAAGTACAGAAACAAAAACACAAACAAAAACTTAAAACAAAAATCCGATCATATTCTTCAAAAATTATATAATAAATGTTAGTTCACTTGCTTCTGCTATTATTAAAAAAAATAGATACAGTTATAAACACGGTTATAGTCATTCGCTAAATTTCAGCAATATTTGTGACTATAACTGTTTTGTGACTTTATAAACAAAATCAAATTCAATAATTCGTATAATAATTTTAAACTTTATTTTATTCATAAAAAGCAATTATTCTGTTATATAATCACAAAATATACATATTTGTAATAAAGAACAGAAAAAAACAATATATAAATCAGTTTTTTAATCAAATAATTCACTTTTGATCTATTTTTTTGTTTTATTGAAAAAATTGGCGTTATATTTTAATGTGCCTATTGGTTGTATGAACTTATGAAATTTATTACTTTCTTTCAAAAAAATTGTTGACAATAACAGAATTGTGACTACAAACGTTTTTGACTATCAAATACATAAAAAAAATATTAAAAAATATGATGACAGTAAAATTGTTGACGATAAGCGAATTGTGCCTATATACCTAGTACTGACTATAACCGTTTTTTTACTGTAATTGATGTCAAATTGATGATGATGTCAACCCCATAGTAACCAAAAATTGTCATGACAAGTTTTTGTCAACATATTGTCAGAAAATAATGGGCCCATTTTGTTGTCAAAATTATGATGGCAATTGGTCGATAAAATTTGTTACAAAATTGTGGTTGTAAACCCACTCACATTTTTACGACAAAATGTTGACAAATATTTGTCATGACAATTTTTGGTCAAAAATATGTGATAATTGGTTGACAGGCTTTGTAAGTTTTTTTTATTTATTTTGATATGTAATAGTATTGTATTCATCAGTCTATTTAACACTTTTGAGAATTGGTATTGTTTTGACATATTTGTATTTTGAAAAACACAATAAAGTTTATTTTAAAATATGAATGAATTTTGTAATTAAAAACCAATTAAAATAGAATTTGATTTTTAATTATTTTTATAGAATAAATTATAGATAGAATAAAATATGTAATATATAAAAAACAAATTGTTTTTATTATTAAAAATCTACCCCTAAATTGATGAAAAAACTGTCCTGTCTGTACAAGAAAAAAAAAAAAAAAATTGTTGTGAAAATTGTCCAAAAATTGATGACAAATTATTCACAAACTGTCGACAAAATAAACCACAAAATAATGTCAAAATATCAAAAAATTGTGAAAAATTTGGTCAACCCTACCGACTTTTTTTCAACACAAAAATTGTCACAAAATTTTGTCGACAATTCACCAAAATTTGTTAAGATATTGTCACTTTATTGTGACATTTGGCTGCAAGTATATTATTAAAATTAAAGATATATAAGGATAGGGTAATAGCAGAAAAAAGTTAAACAATTGCAATAGTTTATTTTATTTATTTATTTCATTATGTACATATACATGAGACGGTAAGTCTCTACAAGAGTGTGAAAATTATGACAAAATACTAAAAATAGAAAAATACATTCATTCTTTACACTTTTATATTTTATTTTATTTTTAAATCACTTTTTTATTTGAATTTTCATATCAATCTGAAATTATGTAAACTAGTTAAATACCCGTTACTACGTAATTTTTGCTACCGTTATATACCTATAGTGAAAAATCAAAATTAGAGCATTCTAGGTTGTACTGAATTATAAATTATCAAAATCAAAAATTCCCCTATCAACAATATTTTAGTAATATGTAATACTTTAGTTAAATTAGTAGATTAGCAGACAGACTACATAATTGGATTGATATAGATTGAAATATTTAATCAACTAATATTTCATTAAAAACTATATTTCTAACAGTTCTATTCTCTTCGGTGACAATCTTCAAATGATTTATATTCCCAGTAGTGCGCGAAATTCCGACATATAGTTGTCCATGTGAAAAACCTGGTGCATCAAGTAAAATACCAACCTTATTGAGAGTTTGACCTTGCGCTTTGTTGATGGTCATTGCAAAGGCAGCTCGGACGGGAAACTTGCGTCTTACTGTTTATTTTTTTTTATAAATTAGGAAAACCAAAAAATTAAAAACTACTGTTTTTTTATTTTAAAATACAAAAGACTACAATATCAAATATCAATAAATAGATATAGGATATATTTATATATTACCTATAGGTACATTTATTATTTATCTATACTGTTTATTTTTTTTATTTAAATAAAAAACACTAAAATATTAAAAATAAAGTAAGCTTAATATAGCTATTGTTTTTTATTTACAAATAAAAACCGCTAAAATTAGGTACTAACGATTAGGTAACGTTTAGACATCAAGATTTAGTTTGTACTATTGAAAGTTTGACTGTCCTGTAAACGTTGTTCCACAAATTTTGACATCCGACTTTGTTTAATGAAAAAATAGAATATTATCCTATTATTATCAAACATTTTTGAAACAAAAAATGCTGGAAACTAATTTTTTCCTTTAAATCGAAATCGACTCTTGTCATTTGTTGAACTTTTTGTTTAATGTTTGTTGTGTTTGATTATTTTTGTTGTTATTGATTGTTATAAATAATAGTATTGATAATAACAATTAGTAGATAATAAACTACCTACATTTATTAGATTTTTTCAGCCTTTTTTTTAATTGTATTTTTTATTTATTTAAAAATTTAATAGGTAAATTTTTTTTTTCATTTTGTTGTATTTTTTATTTTTTATTTTATTTGTTTGTATAATTTTTAATTTCTATATTTTTAAAATCATTGTTTTTTATTTGAGCCAAACAAACCTTAAATAAATAAATAAGTAACTTTTATCAAATAAAATCTTATGTGTAAACGTTGCTCTAAATGCTAACACTTATGCCAACACTTATGTAGTTGATTATACAAATTGATTAAAGTTTTTTTGATTATTTTTCATAAACAAATACGTAATAACTTACGCTAATCAATGTAGGCAAAAAATTATTTTAAAATATATTTTTCAAGTAAATAAGAA
Organism: Argyra leucocephala; assembly: GCA_963942445.1. Classification (NCBI taxonomy): domain Eukaryota; kingdom Metazoa; phylum Arthropoda; class Insecta; order Diptera; family Dolichopodidae; genus Argyra; species Argyra leucocephala. The sequence continues at coordinate 15,198,134 of OZ012679.1, read as the reverse complement.
TATATTCAATAGCTTTAAAATTATTATTCTAACTATTTTTAATCCATTTTGTTTTAGCAGGGGAGGAATACGTGCTCAATCGACAATTTATTTGATTTTTTTGTTGTTATTTTTTCTTTTCTCTTTCGTTTTGGGTTAAAGAAATGTATCCATAAAACAAAAACAATTCTCAGTAGATTGAAATATAAAGGGGAAAGATTATGTACATAAATTATTATAATAATATAAAGCCGCACACGCATCTACTATCAAAGCATAGTAGGTAAAGGATCCATTAATAAGAAAATGCACTGGAATAAAATTTTATAATTTGTTAATGATTGGTTACCATTTTTCTAGTCGATTTCCAAAATTGTAAGAAATAGAAAGTAATAAGAATTTAATTTGTAAGAGAGAGATAAAAATTCAAAACACAAAGTGGGAAAAAAATTATCGAACAAATATCGAGATGTGTTACATTTAAAAATACATAGTAATAAGAAACATTATTTATTCACATTATTAATATTCAAATTTCCTTCGTATTTATAAATTCTAATATTGTTAATAATTAATAAATTATCATTGATTATGAAATGACAAAATTTAATTTTGAAGAAAATAAAAATGCATAGAGTCATTCATAAAAAAAAATTATTGGTTCTTGGTATTAACTACCTGGCTCAATACCTGAAAAATTTATATATTGAAAATACATCAATTATAATCTGTTTGAAATAAAAAAAAAATGTTACTTTCCTTATAAGACAATAAAAGAAAATAAAATTATGTTTAAGAAATAACATGTTTTTGAAACCAATATTATGTTATGTAAGTACCTGTAAAAAATCAATCATTCAAAATTTCTTTACTCTCATACCCTAATAAATTTAATACGTTGATTTCAGACGACTATGCACATTAGAAATCTCATCTCCCGTGGCCCGTGGCCCGTGGGCTATTTAAAATTAAATTTCAAAAATTAAATGGCTTTTTAAATCATTTATATCGCACTCTTTCTTTCTCATAACTTATTACATAAGAAAAACAATAGTTTTTTGCTTCTTTAACTAATGGAGTTTTTTTAAAAACCATGTGTGTGACAGATATGAAAATTTTCATTTAGATTCTCTTTCACAAATAAAGAAAATCGACTGTTACCGATTTCGAAAATTTGGACTGGTTCGGGTTGCTGCCGTACAACTCCTAGCATGTACGTTTCAGGAATATTTCAAAAACCAATTGTGTTACAGGCATGAAAAGTTACACTTAGATACTTTTTCACAAATATAGAAATTCGACTGTTACCGATTTCAAAAATTTGGACTGGTTCGGGTTGCTGCCGTACAGCTCCTAGCACGTACGTTTCAGGAATATTTCAAAAACCAATTGTGTTACAGGCATGAAAACTTACACTTAGATACTCTTTCACAAATATAGAAATTCGACTGTTACCGATTTCAAAAATTTGGATTGGTTCGGGTTGCTGTCGTACAACTCCTAGCATGTACGTTTCAGGAATATTTCAAAAACCAATTGTGTTACAGGCATGAAAAGTTACACTTAGATACTCTTTCACAAATAAAGAAATTCGACTGTTACCGATTTAAAAAAATTTGGACTGGTTCGGGTTGCTGCCGTACAGCTCCTAGCACGTACGTTTCAGGAATATTTCAAAAACCAATTGTGTTACAGGCATGAAAACTTACACTTAGATACTCTTTCACAAATAAAGAAATTCGACTGTTACCGATTTCAAAAATTTGGATTGGTTCGGGTTGCTGTCGTACAACTCCTAGCATGTACGTTTCAGGAATATTTTAAAAACCAATTGTGTTACAGGCATGAAAACTTACACTTAGATACTCTTTCACAAATAAAGAAATTCGACTGTTACCGATTTCAAAAATTTGGACTGGTTCGGGTTGCTGCCGTACAGCTCCTAGCACGTACGTTTCAGGAATATTTCAAAAACACATTGTGTTACAGGCATGAAAACTTACACTTAGATACTCTTTCACAAATAAAGAAATTCGACTGTTACCGATTTCAAAAATTTGGACTGGTTCGGGTTGCTGCCGTACAGCTCCTAGCACGTACGTTTCAGGAATATTTCAAAAACCAATTGTGTTACAGGCATGAAAACTTACACTTAGATACTCTTTCACAAATAAAGAAATTCGACTGTTACCGATTTCAAAAATTTGGATTGGTTCGGGTTGCTGTCGTACAACTCCTAGCATGTACGTTTCAGGAATATTTCAAAAACCAATTGTGTTACAGGCATGAAAAGTTACACTTAGATACTCTTTCACAAATAAAGAAATTCGACTGTTACCGATTTCAAAAATTTGGACTGGTTCGGGTTGCTGCCGTACAGCTCCTAGCACGTACGTTTCAGGAATATTTCAAAAACCAATTGTGTTACAGGCATGAAAAGTTACACTTAGATACTCTTTCACAAATAAAGAAATTCGACTGTTACCGATTTCAAAAATTTGGACTGGTTCGGGTTGCTGCCGTACAACTCCTAGCATGTACGTTTCAGGAATATTTCAAAAACCAATTGTGTTACAGGCATGAAAAGTTACACTTAGATACTCTTTCACAAATAAAGAAATTCGACTGTTACCGATTTAAAAAAATTTGGACTGGTTCGGGTTGCTGCCGTACAGCTCCTAGCACGTACGTTTCAGGAATATTTCAAAAACCAATTGTGTTACAGGCATGAAAACTTACACTTAGATACTCTTTCACAAATAAAGAAATTCGACTGTTACCGATTTCAAAAATTTGGATTGGTTCGGGTTGCTGTCGTACAACTCCTAGCATGTACGTTTCAGGAATATTTTAAAAACCAATTGTGTTACAGGCATGAAAACTTACACTTAGATACTCTTTCACAAATAAAGAAATTCGACTGTTACCGATTTCAAAAATTTGGATTGGTTCGGGTTGCTGTCGTACAACTCCTAGCATGTACGTTTCAGGAATATTTCAAAAACCAATTGTGTTACAGGCATGAAAAGTTACACTTAGATACTCTTTCACAAATAAAGAAATTCGACTGTTACCGATTTAAAAAAATTTGGACTGGTTCGGGTTGCTGCCGTACAGCTCCTAGCACGTACGTTTCAGGAATATTTCAAAAACCAATTGTGTTACAGGCATGAAAACTTACACTTAGATACTCTTTCACAAATAAAGAAATTCGACTGTTACCGATTTCAAAAATTTGGATTGGTTCGGGTTGCTGTCGTACAACTCCTAGCATGTACGTTTCAGGAATATTTTAAAAACCAATTGTGTTACAGGCATGAAAACTTACACTTAGATACTCTTTCACAAATAAAGAAATTCGACTGTTACCGATTTCAAAAATTTGGACTGGTTCGGGTTGCTGCCGTACAGCTCCTAGCACGTACGTTTCAGGAATATTTCAAAAACACATTGTGTTACAGGCATGAAAACTTACACTTAGATACTCTTTCACAAATAAAGAAATTCGACTGTTACCGATTTCAAAAATTTGGACTGGTTCGGGTTGCTGCCGTACAGCTCCTAGCACGTACGTTTCAGGAATATTTCAAAAACCAATTGTGTTACAGGCATGAAAACTTACACTTAGATACTCTTTCACAAATAAAGAAATTCGACTGTTACCGATTTCAAAAATTTGGATTGGTTCGGGTTGCTGTCGTACAACTCCTAGCATGTACGTTTCAGGAATATTTCAAAAACCAATTGTGTTACAGGCATGAAAAGTTACACTTAGATACTCTTTCACAAATAAAGAAATTCGACTGTTACCGATTTCAAAAATTTGGACTGGTTCGGGTTGCTGCCGTACAGCTCCTAGCACGTACGTTTCAGGAATATTTCAAAAACCAATTGTGTTACAGGCATGAAAAGTTACACTTAGATACTCTTTCACAAATAAAGAAATTCGACTGTTACCGATTTCAAAAATTTGGACTGGTTCGGGTTGCTGCCGTACAACTCCTAGCATGTACGTTTCAGGAATATTTCAAAAACCAATTGTGTTACAGGCATGAAAAGTTACACTTAGATACTCTTTCACAAATAAAGAAATTCGACTGTTACCGATTTAAAAAAATTTGGACTGGTTCGGGTTGCTGCCGTACAGCTCCTAGCACGTACGTTTCAGGAATATTTCAAAAACCAATTGTGTTACAGGCATGAAAACTTACACTTAGATACTCTTTCACAAATAAAGAAATTCGACTGTTACCGATTTCAAAAATTTGGATTGGTTCGGGTTGCTGTCGTACAACTCCTAGCATGTACGTTTCAGGAATATTTTAAAAACCAATTGTGTTACAGGCATGAAAACTTACACTTAGATACTCTTTCACAAATAAAGAAATTCGACTGTTACCGATTTCAAAAATTTGGATTGGTTCGGGTTGCTGTCGTACAACTCCTAGCATGTACGTTTCAGGAATATTTTAAAAACCAATTGTGTTACAGGCATGAAAACTTACACTTAGATACTCTTTCACAAATAAAGAAATTCGACTGTTACCGATTTCAAAAATTTGGACTGGTTCGGGTTGCTGCCGTACAGCTCCTAGCAGGTACGTTTCAGTAATATTTCAAAAACCCATTGTGTTACAGGCATGAAAACTTACACTTAGATACTCTTTCACAAATAAAGAAATTCGACTGTTACCGATTTCAAAAATTTGGATTGGTTCGGGTTGCTGTCGTACAACTCCTAGCATGTACGTTTCAGGAATATTTTAAAAACCAATTGTGTTACAGGCATGAAAACTTACACTTAGATACTCTTTCACAAATAAAGAAATTCGACTGTTACCGATTTCAAAAATTTGGACTGGTTCGGGTTGCTGCCGTACAGCTCCTAGCACGTACGTTTCAGGAATATTTCAAAAACCCATTGTGTTACAGGCATGAAAACTTACACTTAGATACTCTTTCACAAATAAAGAAATTCGACTGTTACCGATTTCAAAAATTTGGACTGGTTCGGGTTGCTGCCGTACAGCTCCTAGCACGTACGTTTCAGGAATATTTCAAAAACCAATTGTGTTACAGGCATGAAAAGTTACACTTAGATACTTTTTCACAAATATAGAACTTCGACTGTTACCGATTTCAAAAATTTGGACTGGTTCGGGTTGCTGTCGTACAACTCCTAGCACGTACGTTTCAGGAATATTTCAAAAACCAATTGTGTTACAGGCATGAAAAGTTACACTTAGATACTCTTTCACAAATAAAGAAATTCGACTGTTACCGATTTCAAAAATTTGGACTGGTTCGGGTTGCTGCCGTACAACTCCTAGCATGTACGTTTCAGGAATATTTCAAAAACCAATTGTGTTACAGGCATGAAAAGTTACACTTAGATACTCTTTCACAAATAAAGAAATTCGACTGTTACCGATTTAAAAAAATTTGGACTGGTTCGGGTTGCTGCCGTACAGCTCCTAGCACGTACGTTTCAGGAATATTTCAAAAACCAATTGTGTTACAGGCACGAAAACTTACACTTAGATACTCTTTCACAAATAAAGAAATTCGACTGTTACCGATTTCAAAAATTTGGATTGGTTCGGGTTGCTGCCGTACAGCTCCTAGCATGTACGTTTCAGGAATATTTTAAAAACCAATTGTGTTACAGACTTGAAAATTTATTCATAGGTATTCTATGAAAAATAAAAAAAACATGTATTGTCCTGAAAAAGTATTTTCGAATTTAGGAATCAGTATAAAATTTTTACATGACTATGTGAAGTGGCTATGTAAATTAGCCACAAAAATGTGACGATTCGTTTTATTAATCAGAAAATACTGCAGAGTGTTCCAGGGGGTCCATGTGTACAAATCGATAGATACAGTTATCGATGAAAATGAAGTTGTTGTTCCTTATCAATTGGAATTAAAATTAGTAGCTTCAATATTGCTTCTACGAAACTTGAAGAAGCCAAAACTACGGTACTAGATTAAGAATAAGAACTTGGCATCCTAATTTCATTTAAGTACAAATTCCAATTGATTGTGGAAAAAACGAACATTTCTTTATTTCAAGAATACTTCAACAGCAAGGAGCGTATTTGCTTATACTTCATCAGAAAAGACCACCAAAATATTATTTACAAAGAAATAATTTTAATATAAGTATAGCTTATAATTTGGAGTATTGTTGATATTTTTTTATCGTACTGAAAAAAAATATTAGAATATTTTTGTTAAACCAATTTTTTTCAATTCGATTCATAAATCAAACTTCATTGAAATAAATTCGATTCATTTTGTGGTCGACCCGGACAACGTCGGGTAACTTTGCTAGTATACCTATAAATAAAAAAAAATAAATATTGTGAATTGTTCATATAGTCTATAAGTATATAAACATCATTATAAATTAAATCAGAAATATATGAATTAATAAAAAAAAAAAAAAAAAAACAGCTTTTAATTAATTTTAATTTAAATTTACTTCAATATATCACAACAAAATATTGTAATTAATAATACAGAAACATAGCCATAATTTATGATTAATTAGGACCCAGTTTTTTTAGTTTAGTTTTATTTTCCAATTTTTCGTTCATACGTTTCATGTTAACTTTATCTAATCTAGTTTTTGTAGTTATTCTATTCTGCTTTTTGTAGTACCGTATCAGCTTTAAATACTGTTATACCAGCTGCAAATACTGCTATGTCAAATAAATGAAATTGTAATTTTTCTAGCTGGGTTACATAAATTCAATTTAAGTAATTAAATTAATAATATTACATAGCTAAGCTTCTCAAGGTGGTACAAAGAACCTAAAAATAAATATAAAAACAAATTCCTAAATCACAACTATATATTTTTATTGGGACACCATATAATTTATATTATATACATACATATTAAAAAAATCTATAGGAAAAAATTATTCAAAAAATAAAAAAAAAATTTTTTTTATATTTTTTGAAGTTTTCTACTTAGTTTTTCATCATGATTTCATTGCTTTCAAAAACAACAACAACAACAAAAAAACTATATAATATTAATTTTAATGTATTTTGAAATAATAAATATTGAATTGGAAATCATTTGTTTTTTTTTTTTTTATTATTTTTTTGTTGGTAAAATCTCAATTCCAACTTGTAAGTATATAAAAAAAAATGTTTTTGAAAGGTGAAGATTTCTTTTATCCTTCCTTATTTCCTTCCTATATCTTGTATATTTTATTTTATTTTTTCAAAATTCCTATCTATAATATTTACAAGTAAGACAAGTGTTCCTTGTAAAATGCTGAGCAAAAACTTTCATATTCTCTACTTTTCAACTTATCTTTTTAAATCTTAACATACTTTGAGGAAACTTTTTGTTGTTTTCTGTTTTTTTTTGTTTGTTTTTTTTTTTTGTATTTCTTCAAGTCATATCAACCAATAAATTTTTTTTTATTTTTATTGTTTTTTTGTGTTTTTTTGTGTTTTTTTTTAATTTTTCCTCAAACTACTCAAAACTTTGAACTATATTCCACCCATTTTTTTTTTTTTTTTTTTTTTTTTTATTCTTAAGATTGTTATTTTGTTTTTGTTTCACAGGAATATGCCTTAAACTAAAGTTATAGAAAAAAAAAATAAAAATAAATAAAAAAAAATCCTGCTGTTGTCCTTGTATACAACAGCAAATGACAACGAAAAATATAAAAAAAAAAAAATTTATTATTAATGTAAAGATCAGCCTATATGATAGTTTTGGCACATGTCAAAAACAGAGAGTTGCCATATACCAAATATTCAATTAGTTTTAATTTTTATGAATTGTGTTAAACAAGTCAAATGAACTACCGTTCGAGGTGTGTTAGGTCTAAGGTTTTAGATCTTTAATTTTTTTTTTTTTTTTTTTTATTTTTTTTTTTTATTTCATTGTTTAACTAATATATAATAACTGTTCTATAGACAAGCGGTTTTTAATATAAAAAAAATTTTTTTTAATTTAAACAAAAAATATAAGAGAATAAATAAAAAAATACAAATTTACATAATTTATAAATTACATAATTAACAAAATTAACAAATTTACGTAAGTAATTATTTTAATATAATCATAAGAACAAAAGAAAAAAAGAAACTTATAAACTTGTATTCAAAAATAAAGTTAGAGAGTAAAATATCAATTAAACTAATAATTATATATTAAGAATTATAAAATAACGAAAAGAAAAGTGTTCTACAAAAGCAAAATATTATATACTAAATTAAGCAAACAATTAAAATAAAAGCTAAAAACACTCTATGCAAAAAGTGTGTAGCGAGTGTAGTTACAAAAAAAATTTTGACCAAAAATAAAAATAGAACAATAATAACGAATAAAAACTGATAATAAGAGCTTATAGCCCTATTAAAAAAAATCTAAAAATAAAAACCAATATCTTAAAAAAAAAAAAACAATTAAGTTTAATTAAATACAAAAAATTTACATAACTATGCGTACTAAGTCATTTACTTGATCATGATTGAAATTAAAAAGCCAGAGTTTAACCAAACTGAGTAATTTAGAACCATAACAATTGTCAGTTAAAGGTGGAGGTAATAAATTATAAAGCCGAGGTGCAATTGCTAAAAATGAGCGTAAAAAATGATGTACATTATGAGGGGGTATGATAGCTAATCTTCTGTTGTTGATTCTCAGATTATATATTTCAGAATACCTACTTCGTAAGTAACCACTTCTATTAAAGAATACTTTGAGGACTCGGAAGTAAAAAAGATGCTTCAGAGGTAAAATATTCAAACATTGAAATAAAGGGAAGCTGCTTTCCCTACGATGTTTTTTTAAAATTAGTCTGATAACACACTTTTGTTGTATTAACAAAGGTTTAAGATAATTATTAAAAGTACCACCCCAATTAACAATTCCATATTGTAATTTAGAATTAAATAAACCATAGTATACAGACGTAAGCAGTTTAGAAGAACAGAACTGCTTAAGGTGATAAAACTGTCTAACAACTAAATGAAAATACTTACTCAAAAATCGTGTATGAATTGACCAATCTAACTTAGAATCTATTGCAACACCTAAATATTTGAAGGAATCCACACAATCAACTTTAAAACAACCTGCGGAACAGTTATACATTTCGTTAAAATTACATAATTTCTGAGTAAGAAGAGAATTATTATGAGGAAGAGGAAATCTTTTACATTTAGCACAGTGATACAAAATATTATCACACGTAGGAATAGAGTTACCTAAACTGAAAAACATAATTTTAGTTTTATCACTTAATAATAATTTGTGATGGCAAAACCAGCGACATAATAAGTCCAAGTCATAATTAATATTACACACATTTTCAAAAAATGACTTATTATTGTAGGATAGACCAACATCATCAGCAAAGGCAGTTGAACAACCCTTAAATTTTTGAAGAAGATCAGAATTAAAGAAGATTAAAAACAATGTAGAACCCAGAACAGATCCTTGAGGTACACCCAAAGAAATATTTTTAAGATCACTGATGATGTCATCAATTTTAACTTTCTGAGTTCGACCCGTTAAATACGAAGAAAGTAAATCAAAAAAATTACCCCGGAAGCCAGCTTTATAAAATTTGCCTAATAGGATTTTATGATCCACAGTATCAAATGCTTTTTTAATATCAATAAATAACGCAGCACTTTTTAGTTTATTATTAAGAGCTTCATAAATACGCGAACACAAAGTCAGAAGTGCATCTTCAATAGATCTGTCACTACGAAAACCAAATTGCTTACAACTTAAAAAGTTAGTAAGATCTAAAAATTGCATCATTCTTTTTTTTATCACTCTTTCAAATATTTTGGAGAAAGAACTTAACATGGAGTTCCACAAAATTTATTTTTGAGTAAGAAGATATATCAGAGTTCAGATTTCTTGTATACCTGGGTGAAGAATTTAAATTCCGAAGAAATAGGTAGCACATTGAATGATCTGAAAAGCCTTGATCTATACAAGAGCTAAGTAAAGTAGCTAAAAATGTGGTCGATACAAGTGGAAGATATATTGGAAACCCGTGTAGGACAGTTAATACACGACTCAAGACCAAAGCTAGACATTAAGTTTAAATAGGCTCGTTTTTAATTATTAATTATTAACCATTTTTAATTTTTACCTAAGTGGAATAAATCATGTATTGTATATTAGCGGCACCAGAACGGACCCAGCGTGCTTAACATCAGGTTTGTTTGATAATGAAAATTTGAATAAGTTAGGTTCAATCATTTCAGGCTTGATTTGAACCTGATTAAAAGTGTTATCGTTGTAAATACCCATAATTGAACCATTTCACTTTTTGCTACTTACTTAAGTAGAATTTCTTGAACAGTTGGTGACACTAATATAGGCCTACCGTGTTTAAAATCAGGTTTGTATAACAATGGAAATTTGCGTAGGAATATCCAATAATTTCCGGTTTAATTTAACCTGATTGGTAGATTAGTCAATAAGTGAACCAACTATTTCAGGTACAACAATCATATTTTTCAAATGAGTTTAAACGATTATTGTCGGTTTTTCTATATAGTGAAGGTGGTTAATTTTTAGGTTTTCTTAATTTATTGATAAAAACCATTGTATAGCATTTAAGACCATGGAAAAACATTTTTAAAAGTCTTCAAGGTCATTGTTGAATTGAAAATTGTGAATGAGAGTTGGATAGGAATTCCTGGTAAGCTTATATTTCGCAATTTAATTTTTTAAATATGCTTAAGAGGCAGGGAAGAGTCTAGATTGCATTAGATTACTACAATTCTGAAAGTAGACTTTCTATGCTTTGAAGTATCTTCTTTTTCAATGATTTTCATCACATACGAGACCACAAAAAACATTATAGCATGTGTGGAGATATGTAGGTATGAATGAGTCTCTATATTTCAGACTTACGTTTTGTTAGAAGACGCAAAAATACAAACGTATACCGTATATGGTTGTAAACGTTCGAGTTTTTTGTATTTTGATAATTGCATTCATTGCGGATGAATAATTAAATTTGTCATCGGTTTTCAATTACACGCACATAATACAATTTTGTTTTAAACCGGTTGTACTTTGTTAATGAGTGTTTGATGTTTATAACCTGACTGTGTGATATTTTAATGAAAATTAATTATTCCAATTTTATTGGCTTTTTTCTGCCCTGTATGTGGCGCATGTTAAACAACTGTTTGTAAGTAATTTAATTTGCAGTGTTGTGAAATAACAATTATTATCACATACTATGTAGCAGTCACAAATAAGAACAATTTCGTCTTAGATAGTAATTTGATGAATCCTATGTCATCCAATGAAAAATGTTTCCAAATATAAAATGATCCGATCGTATTTGAAGCTATCTTCAAATATTAATTTAAATAATTAACTTGATTGCGGTAGGTTATAAATGACATGCCTGAAGCAGTTCGACATAATACAACTGCTTTTCTGGCCCCGATAACATTTCTGAGGGCATGATAAAATTATTCTTTAAACGCTTATGTGTTTATTACTTTGTGAAAATTTATTCATACCGTATGGCTGTAAACGTTCCAGTTTTTTGTATCTTGCGGAATGCGATTAAAATTGCATTTCGTTGCGGATGAAATATTTAATTTTTCATGGGTTTTCACGCACGTAATACAATTTTTTTTTTGTTAAGTCCTTAAGTTAAGCAAAAAAAATTGTTGACGTTAGATTCTTATAGTATGAGTAGAATGAAAATAGCTTCAGTTAAACCTTCGTTCCATAATAAAGAACGTTTGTAGTACAAGGACATTGACCAGTCCGGTCTTGTTAGAATTGGTATTTCATCACTACTTATATAAAAATAATAATACAATTTTCATCCAACTGATGCATTATAATACTTTTTTTCCAATTCAATACATTTTTGTTTTTGGCAATTGGACGTTGAGTGTGATGTGCTACTTTGGTTGTCTGGTGGGTAGTTTATTTGAATTTGTTCTTCATCACTTCCCGCTTGTCAAATTCGTTCGTCTGCTATTCTGGAAAGTCTTCTCCGTAGTGCCACAATACACTTGTATATGGTTTAAGTGTATCGGTTTACTATACTATTTACTATCTACCTTCTTCTGCAAATTATACAGCAGTCGAAACCTTTTCAGTTAACGTATTTGGTTGCTCTTCTTATTTAATAGTTCTTAGATCAATGTCGCTTTTTTGATCCGTATGGGTTCTAATCAAACATTTTATTGATTGATACCGACCTAAGCGTATTACACAATCAGTAATTGTTCCTTTATATCTCATCTGCTACATACGCTTTTGCATTGGACAAAATATTGCCGTTGGACAAAATAACCCAATCATACCAGGAGATACATAATAAAACGCTGGGTGGTGCATTAAGTAGAACCACTGCTTTTTGACCGAAAACTATCAATGTTCCCAATGAAAATCAATGCGTTATAGATTTTTTGACTTGGTCCAGTAGTAGCCTGTGTCATTGTGATAAAATAAATGACAGTTAAAATTATTAGGTCTAAATCTCCAAAGGGAAAAGTGCATTGAAAATAAATGACAATTAAAATTAATAGGTCCACATCTGAAAAGCGAAAAGTGTCTGAAAAGTAGCTACATATTAATATGCAGATAAACTGATATATAAATAAATAAATAAATCTCATCAGATTAATTTCAATTCCAAATTTAATCTGGTAACACTGGTAACAAAAAAAAAATCTAAAAACTACATACATAAATGTATTAATACTTAAAAAATATTATGCTATACAATATAAAAGTATATATATACATATATATATTTACAATTTTATGTTATATAATGTTCTACAACATATTATAACATAAACATAAATACTATAATATGAGTTTTTAACATAAAAATACTTAGTATGATAGTAAAAACAAGCAAAAAAAAAAAAAATAAAAAAAAAAAATAAACAATAAAAATAAAATAAAAATACGAAAAACTTTTGATATTTTTGGCTCCAAATTGGCGGCATCTACAGGCCAAAAATTGTTTTTAGTTTTCACTCATCTATATAGAAAAAAAAAAACAATAATAATAAAATATTATAAAAAAAGAAATAAAATTATAGCTAGTAGAAAAAGTGAAATTACAAAATATATAGCTATATATACAAATGTATATTATTAGTATTATAGTGAAGAGCAGTAGTAGAACAAAATGGAGATTACTATATTTTTTTTTTGTCTATAATTTTGTATTTCACTATAATAAAATTTCTATCATTCTGGGTAGCTTACAATGATGTTTGCTACCTCCTAAACTACCTTCATAAATTTCGTTTTTTTTTTTAGAGGGAGAACATAGAGTGCCGAATAAAATTTAACTAAACAGTAAATTATAGCACACACACAAACGTACATATTAATATTCTAACATAATAATAATTTTAGCTATGCAGGAATAGAAATGCGGCAATAGTTCAATGTAAAATTGTTTATTTTTTTTTTTTTTTAATAACATAAAAGTAGTGAATATCCGTGTGTCTCTCAAAATCCGTGAGTCGTTTGAAAGAGGTGGGAACATTTTTTTGCATAAAATTTCAAGATCTAATAAGTTTTTTTCCGGGTTTTGTTTTTATGCAGTTATGGTTATTTTTTTTATTTATTTATTTTATTAAAATTTGCTTTTTTTGTTTTAAAACATGAAATCAGATTTGGTACAAGGTTTTGCATATGCTGAGTTGAGACTTTAACTGAACATCAGCACCTGATTCAGTACAAAACCAGCTTAATATTAACCGGCACTGATTATTCAGTTGATAATAGATCGACTGCTGGTAATCAGCTAAAGTATCAACTCAACAATTTATACCAAATTGTATTGGTAGGGTAGTGTGTACAAAAAAAAAATTAGTAATGGATACAATATTCATTCATTCCTTTATATTTATTGTTGTTGTTTCTAGGAAGGATTATGTTAATTTTAGAAATGCGTATATAAAATCTTAGCCCACAAAAAAATATAATTTTCAAAGTTTTATTATGAGGGTTGGTGTTTACTCCAAATCCCACTTTCCCAAAGTTGTAGCTCCAATTTCACTTTGTTAGGCCAACATATATATTCTATCAATTTTTGCTGATCTTTTAAGTGTTATGAAAATGCTTAGTTAATGCCGAGTTGAGCCTGTTGTAGTATTTCTTCACAAAGCTATTTTCGCTAATCTTTCAATTATTACGGTATATCAATTGTCATTAAGGATGAGTATTGTCTATTTTCTATTTTTTATTCTTCGGTAAATTTTTCTTAGGTTGCATTCTGTTACGAAATCTCTACTATCTTACATAAACGGAATTGATTCATTGAATATATTGTACTGTGAGTTTTTGATTTTTAGTTATTGAACTTTCTAAATTTTTTTTCCTTGTTTTATTGACGGCCCTGCACCATACACAACGTATTAAATTTTTTCATATATTCAAAATTTAATTACATTAACAAAGATGTTAACTCTTGGTCCTTTGGATTAGACTCAATTATGTTATTTTCTATAATTTAATTTTTTCTCATGATTTGGATATAAGTGAACAAAATCATTAAACATAAAAAAATCCCACAGAAGAAACTCCAGCAATAGAAAGTAAATCCAAAAAAAATTCCTCAAACACAAAATCCTCAAAAACAAAATTCACAAAAATAAAATGCTCGAAGAAAAAATCCGCAAAACCCCTGTTGGATTAAAAATAAAGAAAAATCTGCTTTTCTCAATGTTGAGGAAACATTTTGTTCTTACTTGCTGCTTGAACGAGAACATATTTCATTATATTGCATATATATTAGGAGCTGTAGTCGATACTTGTTAGACATTTAATCTATTTCATCCTCGGGCGCTTCAAACCTTCAAAGTGAAACCTGATACAAAATTGTCCTCACTGACTTCGGTCACTAGCAGAATATCACCTGTTGGTGATTTGAAATTTTTTCATATCTGCTAATACTTCATCTCTTCAATGAAGATGTGGCCTCCCTCGACGATGCTTTCCTCGAAGGGCTTGGATTCGGCGATAGTTTCCTAGCTGAACCATTTTTATCTAAATGCTCTACATGATCTTATTCTGTCTTTTTTGGCTTTCCTTGAATAGCTGGTATACTTCGGACGATAAATTTGTTTGTACACACCGGAACGTCGCACTGTACGCTCCAACACCAGATTAAATAAATTACATAACATCGCATCGTCTTGTCGAAATCCGGAGCATATTCGAAATGAATCAGAAATGTGCCACCCGATCCCCACAGCACACCGGGTGTTTTCCAAAGTCATTTTTGACAAACGGATAGGCTTGGCTGGGAAACTAAATTTACAAATTAATATGAAGTTCGTGTTAATATACTTTGCCGTTATTTGCTTTATTTTTGACAGTTTGAATTAATTTAATTTTTATTATTGGTATAAGCCATGAAAACCCTAATGCCAAGATCCAAATGGACTAAATCCAAACGACAAAATCCAGAACTCAAAAATCCAAACAAACAAAATCGAAATACGACAAAATCGAAATACGACAAAATCAAAATACGACAAAATACAAGTACGACAAAATCCAAATGCGACAAAATCCAAATACGACAAAATACAAATACGACAAAATTCAAATTTTATTAAAATAGCCAGGTTTTAGTAAAAAAAACAAAATTTATTTTTAAAGTGGGGAGTTGCCATCCCCAAACCCCCGCTACTTAGTTATTGAAACCCTGTTTTCGCAGACGGCAGGTAAACACAAGACGGCAAGCTTTTAGTAAAAGATATTTTTTCCATTTTAATTGTATTTTTTGTTATGGTTGGCAAAGTGAAGTTTGGATTTTGTTGCATTTGGATTTTGAATTTAGGAAATTTTAAAAAATTACAGATTTGAATTTTGGAAAACAGAATTTTGTCGTATTACCTTATTATTGTATACATTTCCCCATAATTGTTTTTGTGTAGCATATTATTTATAATGTTGCAATATACAAAGTACAAAGATCGCTCTACTTTATGTGGACTTCTTCTGATAACAGATACATTTCCCAATTACGCAAGGACGCTATGAATAGCCAAAATAAAGTAGTAGTAGTATTAGTATACCCGTTAACATCCTATTTCATTACTACTTGATTGTTCATTAATTTTTATAGTTCCCGGCCTATACCCCACGGATGGGGTTACAGGACATTGATGATGAATAATTTGCTCTCAAATTAGTGCGTTAACTCTTCATTTATTAAAATAGTTAACTTAATTATGTAATTCTCAACATTATGTCCCACGGATGGTGTTGTAGAATTGAATTCTCAACAACAATGTATCAATTAATTTTAATCTTGACTCGTGCCTTGTGCCTATATTCATTAGAACAGTTCAAACTAAAATAATTGTTTCGGAACATCATAATATCGTTGTCAATTCAAAATATATCTACATAAAATTCCATTACAGATCTTTTATAGGTAGATAGATAGATAGTCAGTTTATTTACAAAATTTGTTAATACATAATTTATAATGACAGAATCTTCGTATACTTGAGTTAGAGTTTAGATTATTAGTATCTCAACAGCTGCGAGTTTTATTTTATTCTAATTTTTATGTTGTTTGATTTCCAATTTATTATAATTGGTACAAGGAAAAATGGTGGAAAATTACAAAAACCTTGTGACTACTTATATTTTTAAAAATTTTACTTAAAACCTTATAGACTAGACTAGACTAGACTTAAATTAATTTATAGCTAAACAAAGACATCGAAAAACAAAAAAAAAAAAACAAACAAAAACAGATAAAAAAGAAATAGTTAAAGCAAACATTAAAAATTTATTTACATTTAATAATTATCGACCAATTGCGTAATTAACATGTTTTCGGAGCTGGACCAGTTGGCAATAAGCTTGTTAGCTCTAATAGTAATTTTGTTTGTTATCGTCGTAATTTTGGATTTTAAATGGATATCTAATGTACTGTAATACTAATTTTTTTTTATTTTGTCGTCGACTAGAGGTTTAAAAGTGAAATTTGGGATCCAGGATGATCCCCAGGTATTTGACAGTAGTGCTCCAGTCGACAGAATTGCCATTTAGTTGTAAGTTCCTGTCAGGTAAGAAGCTAAATTTTCTTTTTCTAATAAAGAAGCACGCGAAGGTTTTCAATGTATCAATTTTTATTTTTCATTTGTGGTGTAGAGAATTGAATGAGTGTTGAATGAATGAGAATTGAATTGGAGTAGATAATTGAATGATTTTTCTAGATTCAAGATTATTGGGCTAGGATTGAGATCGGCGGTATACAATGTATTGGCATCAGCGAACAAGCCTATTTCGCAAGAAACCGGATTGGGAATATATGCAATATACAGGTTGTGCAAATGAGAGCTTAAAATCGAACCCTGTTGAGCACCAGCTGGCAAATGGTATTTGGATGAACGAACAGATCTTTTATAAATATTTACTAAAATAATCGCTTTTTGGATATATTTTGCATTATGGATTGGATATCTATAACCGTTGTTCATTTTATACATATCGAATCGAATCTCATTGCAAATCTTTTAATACAATAAAAATAATATCCTATGATTAATTGTAACTTACAACTATATGTATATTTTATTAATTTTTTTTTTTTTTATTTTCTTAAATCACTACCACTCAATTTTTATAATTATTATTACTATTATTATATTTTTGCTACTTGATAGGCCTCTTGATGTCCAATACAGACTTGAGAATGAAATCAGTGTGTCCCATGTATAAAAAAAAATCGAATAATATAAGAGAGAATATTTTGGATAATAGATAGAAAGAGATAGAATATTAGTTACTTAAGTTGACTTATATAATCATAATTTTTTTTTTTTCGTTCGTTATTTCCACAATTTTGTGAAGTATATATATATATACAATACAAACAAATAAACAAATAAAAATCTTATATGAAAATTGTATTCATTCTTAATATTAAAATAAGAAGAAAAATGACGTCGGCATACATTTAGGCGGAAGAAAAAATTTTTTTTTTCTTTTGATTTTATTATTTTCATCGGATTATTATTATATATAATAATATATGTATATAATAATAATATATGTATATGTTAAGGATAATATTATAAAAGAAGGGGGTAGGAAAATTCATAATCTTTTAAAAAATATTCTGCAAAATCAGGAATTATTTGGAAAAGAAGTTTTTTGTTCTTTTTTTTTTTTTGTTGTTATTTTTGTTTCTTACTAGTTGGCAGAAATAAATGATTCGTGGAGAGAAAACAAAAGAAAGGAATAAAAAAAAATATTTGTTTTTCTTTTCGGTTGAAATGAAAATGTACTCAAAAAAAAAAAACAAAAAAAAAAGCAAAAACTAGAAATATTGCGGTTAAATAAAGATTGTTGAAGAAAAACTTAAAAAAAAAATATTATTTGAATATATGCGACTTTTCTTGTTTTTTTTGTTTTGTTTTGTTTATTATTTGTGTTTTTTTTTTATTATTTTAATAAAATATTTATTAATAAAAATGAGGTAACTTAGGTAGTTTTGAAATGTTCTGAGAAAGTCTGAGGTATTTTAATCTACTATATTGACTGACTTATTATTATTATTTGATTTGTTCAGAGTAAACTGTTCTAGAACGATCTAGAGCTGAGATGGCGAACCTATGGCACGCGTGCCCAAAGGCGGCACACATATCAATTTTGATTGGCACATATATATACATTCTTTCATTTTTCATACATTTGTACTAAATTCATTCCTAATTCTGAATAAAATTGAAATCTATTCAATGCTTATCTTATATATTAATACGCTTAAACCAATGTTAAACTTTTCACAAAGCTTTTACAACACAAAGCTTTTTTCAACTAGATTAGACAACTTTATTAGAACTATTACGAATTATGATAGTGTGCAAAATTTAATTTAAAGACATAAACCACAAAACAATAAAACCAGATAAAACCAAAAACAAATTAAAATTAACCTAAAAACAATTCACCTATTGAGCAATAGCATTGATTATATCTGATTATATGAATTAATTTAAAAAAAAAAAAACAAAGTAGCAAAGACAAAAACCGAATTATCAGAATATTATTATAATATCGAATTATAAAAATAGCTTTGTTAAAATATTACGATATTACGATATTACAGCAAAGAAAATTACCGGTAAAACAAATAGTAAATTTAGAAAATATATTCACCCAGACCATGTTCACAAATTCCAATAATTGAAATTTATTTATTTTATTCAAATTTTTATTAAATAATTCAAAAGTATAAATTCAAATGCGCATTAGCATTGAATAAATATTATATTGTACCGAAATTTACGATCTGCTAAGAATCTGAAAAACAAAATATGTTGTGACATTATTATCAAGTTCCAATTCATTACACGGCAAATTTAGTACACACAAAAATTAAAAAAACTTTAAAAAGAAAAATCTCCCTACATCAGAGACCCTAGCGGGATAACAATATAACAATAAAAACTGAAGAATAAGAGAAAAAGCATAATTATTGGCTTTACTCCTAACTATAATAGTCATAAGGTGTCAATAAAAACTGAACAATAAGAGAAAAAGCATTGGCTTTCCCCCTAACTATAATAGTCATAAGGCGTCATATGATGGCATATGATACTTCGTTAAATGGCCTATATGATTCGATATGATTTAACAAAGTCATAACCAATCATAACCTTTACTATAATGGTCATACCTAATCATACCAAAACGTCAAAACCAAAATTTAAAAGAAGTGAAATAAAAATATAAATTCTATAAATAAATATTTTTCTTTTTTTATTATGAATTTTGAAATAGTTATGGCTATTATGATAGTAAAACAAAAACACAAAAAACGTATTTATGGCTATTTTAATGTGTTTTTAATGTGGGTATGGTATGTATTTAGTATGCATTTAATTTCATATCTATACTGCCAGCGACATCTCTGTTCGCCACATTTTGTTGAAATGTACGTATCTATTAACAGTATTTGTTAGGAAGCGTTTAGACATCAGATTTTGTTTCATGAAATTACTGTTTTACTTATTTTTATTACGATTACAAATTTTATTGCAATTACATGAAATTTTATTTCAAACATTTTAATTACATATCTCAAAGATAAACAAATATAGTTGCAAAGTATACTATATTTTTTTCACGCAAAATCCACTTTCTAAACTTGCAAAATACGAAGATACGAATATGCGTTACGAGTACTAATAAATACTTATAAACAAATATAAATATTCAGTGTAATTTCAGAACATTCATAAAATGTAAATATTTAAATAGTAAATCAATTGTTCTAAGTATTTGTATTTATAAATGATAATAATATTTAATACACATTTTTTCTTTCAATATATTGGCATAACACAATTAAACAAGAAGTATATAAATACCTTTTCTAGCAAAATTCACTTTTTCAACTAGCGAAATACGAAAATGCGTGTCGAGCACTATTATTTAAAAAAAAAAAATGTATGATATTCTATAACAAAGTCGGATGTCAAACTTTAATGAACATCATTTATACGTTATAAACACAATTCAAAAACGTATAAACGCTGCCTTATATAAAAGTTTTCTTCAAAACTATTAGCGGTCAAAATTTTCAATTTGATTCTATGAAAAACAAATAAAATTATTATTTATTATATTATACATATTAAGTATATTATAAATATTGTAAATTATAATTTTATTCATTTTTTTATTCATTTTATTATTATTATTTAAATAACAATAATAATTACAATTATAATAATTTATGATACCGTACGTATTATGATACCTACCTACCTGTTGTGAAAATAAAATGTTAATACATACAGTAAAAAGTGCTTTCAAAATAAAACAAAAAAATATAAACCTGAAGTAGGCCTGCGGACTTACTATGTACAGGTCCACTGTTTAATAAATCAATAAATACCTAAATAAGAAATATAAAAAAAATAGTTATAGATAGATCAAACAATATTGTAAATTGATCAAACAATATTGTAAAGTATTAAAATGTTAAACCATTTTTAAAATATAACATAAAGTTAATTATAGTTTTAAGTTTTTCAATTTAACTTATTTATTATGTAATAAAAAAATATTTAAAACATTTATTCTTTTTAAGAAAATAAATAAATAAAATAAATTGTTTCATTTATAATGCTAATGCTAGACCGGCGAATGTTACGCCGGGAATAGCTAGTAATATTTTAAAAAACAAAACAAATATTTTTCCCAGATTTCTATTGCTTTTATTTCAACGTTGTATTATTTGTGTATGTAGGTATGTAGCATACTGTATAACATAAATCAAATTTGTTTAATTAGTCTGGATTTGATGATATTTTGAGTATTGTTTCCAAAATAATAAATTTTATAGCAGCTTTGAATAAGAGGCCAATTTCAGTTGCTTTTACAAGAAGTTGGCTCCAATTATCATGTATTGCTAATGTACAATCACGTACGCTGGTTCAGTCGTGGTTTTGTGTCACAACGTTTTGTAAAATGTTTTGATGAAATTTTAATGAATGATAAAAATCTGAATTTCCTCAACTAATTTTGATAACGACTGGATCGCTAATGTTTTTTAAATTAAATATTAAATTGCAAGACCGTGGAAAATCATTTGATGTTATGTTCGCTATTATTAAAGGTTTTGAGGCCAAATTAGCAATTTTTAAACATGATATTGACAACAATACTTTTAAGCATTTTCTTTGAAAATAATATAAATTTTATAGACAAAATATAAATGACGTACAAGACAATTTTGCAAGAAGATTTCAAGATTTCAAAATATTTGAACCGTTAATTAACTTTATTAAATATCCAGACAAGTTCGATTTAAAAACTACTAAAATTGATCAATTAGAATGGTTAAAGTTAGAGAATTTAAAAATGCAGTTCACAAAGTTTCAATCAAGCTGTATTGAGGCATATAAAAAATTGAATGAAAAAGAACACGAAAACATGGACATCAGTATGTTGTTAAAGACATGGTATTCTCTTCCAGGGACATTTAGTGCGATGAAGAAATTATTTTTAGCTATTTATACAATTTTTTCATCAACGTATAGCTGTGAAAGCTTATTTTCGATAATGAATCACATAAAATCTGATGTACGTAACAAGCTTACCGACGAGTTTAGCGAGGCTTGTATTTCATTAAAATTGTCAAATTATCATCCTGATATTGATGCATTATCAAAAACTGTTCAACAACAAAAATCTCATTAAAAACTATGTCAGTTATGTGAAAATCGAAATAAATGAATGTATAATTTTTTAATAAGGCACATCAGCCACGTATGTATTTTCATTTTATCAAAATAATTTTTATTGGCACGCAGTCCAATTTTTTTGCACAATAGTTTTCTGATCGGTGTTCAGTAAATTGTCCAAAACAATTCTAAATTGATTTTTTTTGTTCTATTGAATTTTTTTATATTATTTTTTTGAATTTGTTGTGTTTTTTTTAAATTTTGACAGTTGAACAAAGAAATTTGAGAGCAAACTATACTTAGAACAAAAAACTTTAAAAAAAGATCAAAAGCTGTGTTCAGTAGATTTTTCTGTTCTAAGTCATCCTAAAGTGTTTGACATTCAACTGTCACTGTCCAAAATAAATCTGTCCAATTATTTTCTAATTCTATAGAAGTATACTGAACAAACTTCTTATGATGTTGCTGTAGTAGGTTATGTCATCTGATTATGTCACCTAATTATGTTGGGCCTTATTCTGAGAAGCGAATCACTTTTTCGCTACGTACCAATAGAGCATCACATTGCATCACATTTGGTATTTTGAGAAGCGAATGATACGATATTTTGCAAAATTGGCATCATTGCTCGTTAAAACTGTCAAATTTTTTTTTATGTTTTGACATTTTTGTTTTAGCTTTTGTTTGAAAAGAGTGAAATTAAGTTAAGTTAAATTAAAATTTTATAGTTATTAAAAAATGTTTTTTCATTTATATTACGAAATAAAATACATATAATAAAAAAAAAATATTTGTTCAATTATATTTGTTTTGTTTTTAAATCCATTGAGTTCTCGAAAGAGTTGTTAAGCTCTCGAAAGAAGCCTTTGCAATGATTATAGATAAATTAGACAATCATTTAAATCCTGCAATTAGTCCTCATTCAGTAAAACTCATTATAAAATTGGTTGGAACACTACGCTTCCTTCCTGAAGGAAGTTATGAAAAAGGCGTGGAGACCGAGTTTTTGGTAGGTTCAGCTAAATCAATTATTTCTAAAATATTAGCCGAAACATTATCAATGTTAGAGAGGGAATAATTGTGTCGAGAGTATATAAATTTTCCTGAAACCGAAGAAGAAAAATCATCTAACAAATTGGGATTTTATAATAAATTTGGATTCCCTGGAATTATTGTATGTTGATGGAATACATGTAAAAATCATTGCACCAACCAACATTTAAACTGCCTCCTATTTGTAACTTTTCTGTAATTAAAAATGTAAAATAATATTTAATAACTAGCTTTGTAACCCGTCATAAATGACGGAAGCAAAATAAATCCTAGTTTCTTTTTTTCTTTCATTAGATTCTTTATTCCGAAATTACAGTACTTATGTTTATATCACTTTTTATTTATTTTTATTTATGTTTATATTGGCCTAACACTAATCTTTTTTTTTTTTATATAACAGAAAAAGAAGTACCATACCAATAAATTTGTATAAAATGTTTGTATTTTTGTATGGTATACTCGTACTCACTTCCATTTAGTTATAATTCGTTAGTTGGGTTCCATTTAGTATAAATTATACCGTATTAGCGTTATTGTGGCCTCTGGGAGAGCAAATTTTAAAAATGGGATCTTATTTTCATATAAATTTTGTCTTTTGTATAATGTATAGGGATCTTATTTTGCTATATGAATAAATTGTTATTATGCTATTGTGTTATTTTTAAAAAAAGATTCAAAATTTTGTATCTAAATTGGTAAAATTTACAAAAAATACAAAAACATTTTCATCAATAATTTTCAATTTAAAAAAAACAATGTTTTATTATCCGGCGTAGAAGTAGAGTTAATTATCCTACTCTACTTCTATCAAGTTCTATTGATTGAACAGTGAACCTGAACAGTGAAGTGAAAAGTGAACACTTAACACTGAAAATAAAATAATATTTTTGGAATGGAGCATGCAGAACATACAAAATACAGATACAGCAAATAATAAAAAAAAAACAAAAAAAAAAACAAAAATAATTTTTTTTGAGTGAAGTGAGTTACGCACACAATAATGACAAAAATAAAAGGTAGAAGCAATAAAGTAGTATAATGTATAATATTATACAATTCAAATATGCTGATACACATGAATATTATTGTGTATTATTTTAAGTAATAAGAATAACCTTTGAGTGAATTATGTTTTTCTTTTGTGTTAAATGCTGTTTGCCTTTTGGTTATTATACCATATTAAACTATTGATTAAATTTCTATTAGTCCTTATTATTATAAATCAAAAAAATTGTTTGTTTTATTTATATTATTATTATTATTTTTAATTTTTCCTTATTATTTGCGAAGAAGACTAACATTAAATTAAAAAAATATAGTTCATGCAATCAATTTTTCCTGCAAAGGTTCAGCATGGTAGACAGGGGTTAAAAAAAAGCACCAAAGCAATTTGTATACATATGCATTTGTATACATATGCAATTTGTATATGTGTTGGAGCGTTCCGTCGAACTTACAAACATTCAGATAAATGCAGAATAATATATATATAATTATTTTTTTTTTTAAATAAATAAAGTTAATTTACTTGAATTTTATGTTAATTATATATTTACTTTTACTCATTCGCCATCTTTCACTATCTTTTTCTATAATGCTATATTTATCGTTTTTTCTGACAGCAAACAAAAAAAAAACGATTCTCGTAATACCATGAAAATCGAAATGTTGCGATAAAAACCGATCAGTATCGCTATTTCGCTTCGCCAATAGAATACCAAAAATTAAATTTATCATATTTTTCAGCACGTACCGAAAAATTCACTTCTCAGAATAAGACCCAATATTATGATATAGGTTATAGCACATGTTGGGGCTTATGATTGAAAACGAAAACGAAACGGAAAATTAAACGATTATCGCCTTTACCTTCTTCACATTTTCGTATAGGGTTGAAAAAGCGTGAATAAAAATATTTTTGAATATTTTCGAAATTTAAATATCAGTGCTGCCAAAACTATAAAATGTTCTATCTTTTGGAATAATAAATAAAATTTATTGTTTAATTTTATACAGTTTTTGTAATTTTTATAAGGTTTTCTAAATTAAAATAAAAATATTTTACTATTGCTTGAAATAACAAAATCTGATTAATTTTATTATTAGGGCCTTCCAAATAAAAAAAATTAACTTTTAGTCAAATTGTTAAAACTACAGAAAAAAAATAAGCCTTCAGAGCAAGAGAAAATTTAAATTATAAATAAAAACATCAATATTCAGTCAAATTCTTAAAACTAAATATATAAAATAAAATGGGATTCATGGCAAGCGAATAACAAATTGTAAAATTAAAAAGAAAAAAAACAATAGACTTTCCGTAAAATTCTTAACTACAATAAAAAAAAAGGCTAAATGTAGCCTTCATGGCATTTAACATTCAGTCAAATTCTTAAAACTAAATAACGGTCACATTGTAAATGTCTTTAAAAAAAACTTCAACCTGATATAAAATAAATTGGCAAGATTGTGTAATGAGAGGTTCCTAAGACGTGTTTAGTCCGTTTGTGATCAAGCAAAATTATTAGAAAGTGTTTATTAACACTGTACAACACTGACATATTATTGTACATGTCAAACTGGTCACGGAGACATTTTCAAAAATAACTGTGATCATGATGGAGTCAATGTCTCAAGCTTTTGTGTGCTTTTGTAGACTTTTAAAATTATGTGAACGTTGAATTATTCAACTTTGTGTTGAGTCATTTACGATCTCAAGGTAGATAATACCATATTTCTTAAACCTATTTGTTTCTTTTTTTTTAAATAAGCCCGATTGCTTATTTTAATTTCATGTTGTGGCGCTTCATTTCAATCAACCCTCATTTTCTCAAATCATTTTGTTTTGCTAGCAATTTGTACACTCTTTCCAAGTAACATTGTCCAAGAGTAAGGCTCATTGCCAAAAAGGACTCATAAGACTCTCATAACACACTTGAAACTCTCATAACTTTAACTCTTGTTACAAGAATTAAATTAGTTCTCATATCATTCTTATTATGAGATAATTACACTCATAGAGTATTATTCTCATAGTAAAACTCTCGTAAAACACTTGCTGAATGAGAATTCAACTCTCATAGAGTTAAACACTTGTAAGAAGAAAGTTATAAGAGTTTATGTATAAAAATAGAGTCTTGCTATGAGATTTGATCTCTCATAATGCTCTTATAGAGTTGAACACTTGTAAGAGGAACGCTATGAGAGTTTAATAATAATAATAGTTATAAAAATTCTGTTATGAGAAGTAAAATGAGATCATTATGATTGTAAAACTATAGTGGTGTGAAAAATATATTCATATAAAGAGCAAGCGATTGAACAAAATGGAGAAATTTTGATTGGGGAAAGGTAAAAAAATACGGTAGCTTCCGTAAAAAAATTGAAACAACATATCTTGAATTAAAAACGCTCAGATGTATTAAAAGCATAGGAGTAAATTATAATGAACAATCAGCGGTATCTTCATCTAAAGATACAATTTTATCATTTGATAAGGCTCGGCCTGAAATCTATTGTGCCTTTACGTTATTGTTCCTGGTCTAATATTACTGACTGGTTCGATCTGGCGTTACGACGATTATATCATGTTCTAGAAACGTATCTAATTAACCCTATGATTTACTTCACCGTCTATCATTTCATCTAAACTCAATTTAGTTAAGACTTCGTCCTCTGTAGGTAGTAAATTAATTTAGATGGTAGTTTTATTAGAACCATCACACATTGCATGTGCTTTCTTGTTGCTCGTTGTTATCCACAATCATTTTCTTTACAAAAGACTGCTAATCTGCCCACACCTAAAATAAATAACAATAATACTGTTAATGAATCAATTTTTACTTATTTTTAATAGTGTTCTTATACTTTTTTCATTCCTTGACATTTCTATGAAGTGATTCTATCGCATGCGAAACATCAACAAACTCATCCCAAAATAAATTTGTCTCTGTTGGGTTGGATGAGTGATTTTTTTACTATGTGGATGTTCGTTCTCATCCTTGTTACCAAACTTTTGGTATTGCTTTTGTGTGGTATTTTCTCTCAGCTACATCGACAATTCTATTTTTATATATCTAGGTACAATAGAAATTTTGTTTGTATGCATTGCGTGCTAAAATTTCACTTACTTTTTATTTTTTGTACCTATTTAGAAATTAAATGTTTTATATATCAAATATAAGGTTTTTTTTAAATATTAGTGTGAATTAAACAAAAATGTAAAACAAAAACCATAATGTAATATTTCAGTTGTGTAAATGTAAGTACATCTAAACTCTGTATATATGTGTAATAAAACTCAAATGTAAATGTAAAAATTAAATTGAATAAAATTGTATTGAATTGAATTGAATGTTTCATTTTACAAATAAATATAAATAAAACGGTTTCTAAATTTATGTATCAATTTTTTAACTCAAAAATACAAACATCAAACATCATGCTGTCTTTATTTGCCCAACAAAATAATTTAATTTCAACAAATTATAAGTTTTTCAAATATTTTTATGCACTTTACTTTTTGTATTTTTTAATTTAAATTTATTTTTCATTTTTAAACTTTACTTTATTACAATTTATTTGATCAAAACAAACCTTGAATAAATAATAAATAAACCTAGAAGAAAAGAAAATAAATTTAAATACTTAAAAAGACCTGATTTAATATAATTATTATATATTCTGTATATAGTATAGTGCCAAACGTTATTACCCCATCATTAGAAGACTCATAGTAACCGAAATCGATTAAGACATTTAGTAAAATTAGTGAAACATATTATATAGAGTTTTAAATCTTTATTTTTAATTTTAGTTCTGTTCTTCTATGTAGTTGTGATAATCTATCAAATAATTTTTAATATTTCAGTTTTAACTATTTGTAGATTTTTACTAAGTTGTATGAAGGTTTATTATTTATTATTTATATCAAATAATTATCTTAAATAAACAAAATGAACCTTCCACCAGTATAGTGGAGTGACTAAATTATTTACATTCATGCATTCAACGAAAATTAGTTTTCCCCAATATTATAATCATTTTCAAATTCTACAGTACACATCTTGAACCCTCGTATAAAAATTTCAATACAATGTTATTTTTTTGATTTTGACATTTAATATACATTATATACATATATAATAATATATACTTTTAAAATATTTATAAAAATAATATATGTATTGATAAAAAACCATCAATCAGATTTTTTACAAAAAAAAAAAATGGAAAATGATCAAAACAAAAAATAAAAAATTGAAATTTTTCATGATATTCAACTTCAATTGAACAATTTTAATGATGCTTGTCAATAATTATTATAATAAAAAAAAACAATAACCAAAAACAAAAATCAAAAAATAAATATAAACAAAAAAAAAAATCTTAACTAAAATAAGGATACAGGGAAAAAAAAAACAAAAACAACAAATCTTATTTGAATGTCAAAAAAAGTCAGTAAATCATTTTTTATTTTGTTTTTGTTTTTGTTTCATTTTTTCTTAATTTAGATTTTAAGGATAAAATAATATAAGAAAAGGATAAAATATTATAGGCTGGTTAAGAGTTTATGTTAAAGAATTTTCTGCAAATATAATAATATGTAACTACAGAGATGTTTGGGAAATTTAATACCAATTTTATTAGGTAGATTTAAAAAATAAAATTAAAAAAAAAATGTATTTTGAAGATTATACAGATACTGAGATAGAAACGATAAGTTAACGATAATAAAAGAACATAATAATATCAAAGTTCACATTCATATATCAACCTTTAATTTATTAGTTGTGTTATTTTAATAATATAAATATTAGAAAATATTTGAATCGAAAAAGTAAAAATTCAATAATTGAACGTTTACAGTCCAAAGTACCAAGATTCATCATCAATTCTCTCCGATTTGTGCGCAATGATAGAATAAGGATTTAAATATTTCAAATGCTAACAACATAATAGAAAATAAAGCTGAAAAATATTCATATCGATTAAAGACTTACCAATTACATTCATTTGTAATGCATTATCAAACGAGTATAGGCTGAAACGATTTACTTTAGTGGATTTAAAAACCAGATTTACTTGAGTTTTCATAAATACCAAATTGAATTGATAATCTTTGAATGTGTAACGGTCGACAAGATATTTTTTTTCTCTCTTCAAGTTTATATTTATAAATCGAAATAAAACTTTTATAAATTGCCTTATCAATGTTTATGAAATATAAATTTGACAGAGGTCGCAGCAGCAAAAATAGAAATTAAAAAAATGTGCTCGAGAGCTGCTGCTCAAGGGCTGTTGCTTTGACGCTTAGAGGCCTGCTGCCGTATCGTATTTTGGTATTTTGGTATTTGGTAACCACGTTTTAGGTAAGACCATTATCGGATGTTTTTACCGTTCAGAACATAATATGGTAGAGAGAGAAAAAAAAAATACAGTCACATTTTTTTGGTTGGCATGGTTTGAGTGCATTGTTGGAGTGCATTGAATTTATTTAAAAAAAAAAAAAAAAAATATGCATGAAAACGAACAAACAAAATTTCTATTCAACCAACGAACCAGCAGTTTAAGTATCAGCAGCCAGCATCCAAAAAAGTAGAGTATATACAGAAAATTATAAAAAAAAAAAACAAAAAACAAAGAAAGTGTGTAGTTTTGACATTGTATTAAGTAATTCACTAAATTATAGTTTATTATTTATACGTGATTTATACTCGACCTC
This sequence comes from Argyra leucocephala, assembly GCA_963942445.1. NCBI lineage: Eukaryota > Metazoa > Arthropoda > Insecta > Diptera > Dolichopodidae > Argyra > Argyra leucocephala. The sequence continues at coordinate 15,168,157 of OZ012679.1, read as the reverse complement.
AAATTCTAAAAACAAATAATTTTTGATAATAAAATTATATTAAAAACTATATGACGGAAAATTTCATTTTGAAATTAATACAAAAAAAAATTATCTAAATCAGCCACGGGCAACGTACGACCCATGGGCTAAATGCTGCCTATTCGGTTTTTAAATGCGGCCCATTATGTTTTTTTTTTTTTTACTATTATAGTTTTATTCGTTTGCCACTATTAAAATTCTTAATTAAAAAATTCGATTATTATTATATATTTGTCTGTTCCGATATCCAGTATTGCGAAGTAAGGTGGCTTAGTGCAGGAAATGCATTTAAAGGTTTTTACAGTTGAAAGAAGCTATACATATATTTATGGTTGAAAGCAAAAGAGAAGTATTAAAATTATCGGATCCAAAATAGTTTTTATGATTTAGCATTCTTAATAGACATGACTTTTTTAATGAACGAATTAAACCGAAAGCTTCATATAAAAGGAATTTTGATTAATGGAGCATATTGAAATATAAAAGCTTTTCAGATTAAACTAAAACTACTTTTTTTTTTTTTTTTTTTTTTCCAGATAGTAGTAAATCATCGAAAGAGGCTTCAGGGACTACCTATTACCGGGGAAGGCAGTTTGAAGGACTGTGGGACTTTAACCCACTAAAAACTCCTATCATTATTGCAACATTAAAACTAGTCTTATAGACTAACCATTAATTTACATTTAACTCAAAGAAACATAGATACCTTTGATCTACCAAAATCCAATAAGGTTTTAATAGATAAAAGGTTTTAACCTAACTCAAGTGATCTTGTTCGTTTTAGTCGCTTCACAAAGTTTTGATTGTCAATTAAGCTAGAAGCTTCGGTATTGACATGTTGGATCAGACGAGTTTTATGCCGTGCAGCGCATTTAATTATTTCGTCTTTTATAGATGAGATCTTCAGATCTCGATGAATATCGGCATTGCGAACATACCATGGAGCATTGACTATGTTGCGCAGTACCTTATTTTGGAACGTTTGGATAGTTTGAATATGGATTTGTTTAGCACATCCCCATATTTGAATACCGTATGCCCAGACTGGCTTCAATATTTGATTATACATCAAAATTTTGTTATAGGTCGAGACCGTAGAATTCCGCCCAATCAGCCAGTATATTTCTCTATATTTGAACTGGAGTTCTTGTTTTTTGATTTTCACATGCTCTTTCCATTTCAGTTTTGCATCCAAGGTCATGCCAAGATATTTAGCTTTATTCTCGTATGGAATCACGACATCATTAATTTTAACTGAGAGAGGAGTTACTATGTTTTTATAGGTGAAGTTTACATGACTAGATTTGGCTTCATTTAATTTAATTTTCCATTTTTTGCACCAGTTGGAAATTTCGTCATTAGCTTTTTGCAGTTTGTTTGTAGCTTCTTCTATAATAGAACCAACTGCCATCAACGCTGTGTCATCTGCAAAGGTTGCTATTTTTATATTTTCTACATCGGGTATATCGCAGGTGTATAACAAATATAAAATTGGACCCAGTATACTACCTTGCGGTACTCCAGCTTTTATATCTGTTAGAGAGGAGTATTCATTCTCATTTTTAACTCGAAAAGCTCTATTTGAGAGATATGATGAAAATAATTCAACATAATTTTTAGGGAGCAAACAACTTATCTTTTTGATAAAGTCCTTCATGCCAAACTTTATCAAAAGCTTGGGCTACATATAGAAATACTGAAGAACAAATTTGTTTATTTTCCAGTGCCCTTTCTATAATGTCTGTTATTCGATGTACTTGATCTATTGTTGAGTGTATTATATTCCTGTTTTCTATGAGGGGTTGAATCCTTCTCAATAGTAACTTTTCAAACAACTTCGATATTGTAGGGAGCAAAGATATCGGCCTGTAGGATTTGGTGTCGTTAGCAGGCTTTCCTGGTTTTTGGATCATTATTATCTCGGCAACTTTCCATATACTAGGTACGTGTTTAAGCTTAATACAGGCATTCATTATGTATACCAAGAGTGTGAGAACTTTGTTGGGTATATTTTTCAGCACATTTGAAGTTATTAAATCAAAACCTGGGGCTTTATTTAATTTTAGGTTTTTTATTTCCTTAATTACTTCTTTTCGACTAAAACTACTTAAAAACAATATTTTAAAAAATGAATGACATACTTTGCCTTTTTGTGCAATAATGTTAGAACAAGAATCGAATCTTTCTTTATCAAATAGCAAATTTCCCGATTATATCGAAATTTTGGAAAATAAGTTTTCGACACGGTTTTCTGACTTTTACAGCTGTTTCAAAGAAATTGACCTTTTTCAAAATCTATTTGCAATTAAACTTGAAGATGTTCCCAATTACTTGGAAATGGAGTTAATTGATCTACAATCCAATGATGTTTTAAAACCAACTTTTGACCCATCGCAGCTAAAAACATTTTATTCTAATCTACCAGACTCTTCTTTTCCGCTTTTAAAAAAAATTCCTGCTTGGATGATAATAGTTTTTGCAAGCACATAAATATCTGCGAACAAACATTTTCAAAGTTAAATTCAATAAAAAACAAATATCGCAGTAGAATAACTGATGAACACCTGCATGCAATATTAAGAGCAGGTGGAACCAACTTTGAGGTGGACTACAATGAGTTGGTCAAAACTTTCAAATAATACCAAATTTCTCATTAATCACTATAGTTCACTATTTTGTTTTCGTTTTTGTTAAATGGAGTTATAAAGCTGTGCAAAAAAAATAAAAAAGTTTATTTTTGAAAACTTGTTTTAATTAAAATTAAATTATTTGTGACAGTTGGACATGTAACAGTACCTAAGTATTAAACCCCTGTGGCCCATGCTCTTATCCAGAAAATTTATTTTTCCCCATTGATTGAAAAGATTGCCGATGGTTGACCTAAATGACTGACAAAATAAAATCTTAAGTTTTTTTTTTCATTTTAATTAAGCAGTTTTAAACATTTATTTAACAAATTAGTTTTAAGAAAAATAATGTAATTTAAATACGATTTTCTGTAATATTAAGAAAGAGATAAAAGTACAAAATTAAATAAATGAATATATAGTAAATAAAAGAAAAAAAAAATTCAATTTATAAAAATATTAACTGATTGCCAAATTAGAAATTAAGTATCAAATTAAATTGTATTGCAAATGCAATAAAATCATAATGAAAATGATGAATGTATGTATATATCAGGCACGAAGCGTCCATATATTGAGTTGAATGAGTGCTTCCCCAAATGAAATATTATTTATTATTTCTTACAGCTTAATATAAAATTTATATTTAATTTAATATAAAAATTACTTAAATACAAAAATTCAAAACGAATGAAAAAAAAATTTCAAGCAAAAATTATATGCATTGATATTAACTACACTATGTATGTTTAGAAAATAATGCCTATATAAATATCATTATTTTCTATTATTCTTTCAATCATACAAGCCAACAAGAGATATTCAACAACCACAAATTTATAATATTTGAAAATAATGCCTATTAAAAATCATTATTCTCTTACCAATATGCTATAATAATTATACATTGTAAAAAAATATAATGACAACTTAGGGCTCAACCTAAATCAATGCGTACTGCGTATATTTTTTGTCAAAATATTTTTTAATACATCTATTTATATGAGCGCACCCGAAATACGCAAAACGCAGTACGCTTAGCTTTTAAAATTTAAAAACTGACAGTGCGTATAAAAAAGTTTTGTTGTGTTTTTTTTTTTTTTGTTTTGGGATTGTTGATGGGATTGTTTTTAAAATAAAATTTTATATTTAAAAAAATTGTCGTCAGGTGTTTTAAAATATAAATTAGTAGAATTTGTGTAACTTTTTTAGTATTGAAATACTTGTGAAGTAATCTGTTTGAAATGGATGTTAACGTAAGTATATTCCTAATGTATTTAAATAGTTTTTATTTTATAACTTTTTTATTATTATGAACTCTTATTAGCTAAATAATGAAAAACTGATAGAATTAATATCAAATCAAGAATGTTTATGGAGAAAAAGTAGTATTAAGTATAAAGATAACAAATTTAAAGAAACAGTTTTGGAAGAAATAGCCATTGAAATGGAATCTACACGTACATACCTAGATGTTTATAATAAATTGGTGTAAAAAATAATAATTTAAATATATTTGTAGCTAAGCAATGCAAAATTAGGTGGAGGACATTAAGGGATAAATACCAGCGTCAAAAGATACCCCAACCATCTTGGAAGTGGAAAACCACAAAAAGAGTGGAAACTTACTGAAAATATGTCATTTTTAGATAGTAGTAGTGAGCCAGCTAAGTATAAAAGGTATTTTCATAAACTCAATATTGAAAAGACAATATTAGCTATGGCAATGGCAATATTGAGTTGGCAATGCTGACAATATTGGCAATTCATTTAACATTCAGTTTTGTGTTTATGAACAACAATGTCTCCATCCCGAAAATTGTTGTTAAATATTGTTTTAAAAAAAATTATTGAAGTTTATTAGAAGAAGAATTCCGAAAACTTACAATTATATTAATGTAATAAAATCAATGCCTAATGATATTTTTGTAAGCCATTTTCGCATGGAACGGAAAGTTTTTAAGGTTTAGAATTATACATTTAAACACGCTTATTAAATATTTGATTTGATAAAAACTAATATTTTCTTATTGTAGTTCATTTTTCAAGACCTCCCAATTGGACTGGAAAAGAAAAGAAACAGGTAGAACACCTGTCGATTTAGAAATAAGTTTGTATGTCACGTTATGGATGCTGAGCAATCAAACTACTTACCGTGTAGTATCGGACAGGTTTGATTTGGCAATAGGTTTAGTTTATAAGATTGTTTTACAGAACTTGCAAAGTTCTGTATGCAAGAAGGAATAAATATATTAAATGGCCTGACTCTGAAGAAATGAACAGAATTATAGGTCGATTCAATTCACTAAGAGGTCAGAGAAGTTTTCCTGATGTTGTTGGTTGCGTTGATGGCACACACATTTCGATTAATGCACCTAAACAGGATTCAAAAAGCTATTTCAATACGAAATCATATTACTCACTTATATTACAGGTAAACATAGCAAATTTGTGAATTATCTTTTAGCAGGTATACGTTTTCAAAAAAATGTCATAGCATTTACAACATTCTAAAATGTGTAATCATAATATGTAATAATTTATATTGTAGGTCGTTTGTGACGACCGTTTGAAAATTAGAGATGCATTTTTTGGTTGGCCCGGTGGAGCCCACGATGCTTGCGTATGGCGAAACAGCCCTCTCGAATCAAACATAAGGGACGGAACTATAGTCATTCCAGAACATTCACATCTACTCGGAGACTCTGCATATGGGTTACAACATTATTTAATTACCCCTTATAGGGATACTGGATATTTAACAAAGCAGCAAACACATTTCAATTATATATACACAGTTCAACTAGAATATGCGTTGAAAATTCAATTGGTCTTCTTAAATGTAAATTTCAAATATTAAAACATTTAAATTTAAAAAACCTAAATAATGCTAAATATATTGTTATGACCTGCATTATATTGCATAATCTAATTATCGATCATAAATATGATACTTTTCAACAAAACACCTCAACATATCCAGTACAATCTGTAATTTATTCATTAAATTCTCAAACTCCACAAAGTAAAAGAAACATAATTTGTAATTTATGGTCATAATAAATTTTGAAATACTGAAAGACAATTTTAAAAACAAAAACTTTGCACTTTTTTATTCACAGCACATTAATTCATATAAATTCATTAAACTTAACTTAAATTAAATCCAAACAATTTTTTTTTAAGATACTACGTACTATAGAAATATGAGCCTACTACCTATGTAGTAAAGTAATAACATTTATGTTTAAACCATTTATTTTAGTAAATTATTTAAATCCAGTATAGCTTCAATTTTTTTTTTCTCTAGTTGTAAAATTTCGTAAAATTGATTTTCTTCTCTCTTCTTATCTTCAATTTCTTTTTTACATTCATCCTCCCGCCATTCTTTCAAAAAATTCGAAAATTCATCAGATTTCTGGATTCGTCTTTTTTTTCAGGTATTTCTTGAACTGCACTTACAGATGTGTGTTCTTCATCACTATCACTATCGTTTTCATTTTGCATCAAGTCACTTTCTATAGAAGAACCAAGTAAATTTTTGGGTGGATTTACGGAATGCACGGAATGCTTGGAACCAAACACCTCATTGAACTCGTTATAATATTCCCATTTTACACTTTCCGATCCACTTTTTTTTGAACGATCATTAATTTTTTTTAATGTAGCGAAAAGATCGTTGAATTTTGTCATCAATTCGTTTTTATTAAAAGGGAAAAAAGCATCCAATATTTTTATTGCCTTTAAAATTGAATTCCATAGCACATCTTTTTTTTTATTTTTTAAATTAAAGTCATTCTGCATTTCTAAGCGTTTGGTTATCAAAGCTTTGGTATATTTTCTGCTCCAGTATTTCTTTTCGACCAATATTTCACTTGAAAATACATAATTGAAAAACACAATTAACTTTGTACTACATACCTATAAATTACTATTTCTGATTGATATAAATTTTTGTTCATAATTACCTTGGAGTTGGAATTTGTTTTTCTGAAGAAGAATAGGTTCTCAGAATCTCACAACTAAAAATAAAAATTTTAACAATTAACTGTGTACCTATGATTTTAGTATTTCATGTTTTTAGAAAAAAAAAAACATATCTTTCATAATTCTACTACTCCTAATACAGATTCAACTTTAAAAAATTATTTTACTTACCTAAAATTATCTTCACTGCTACAAATATCACTCATGTTTTACAAATAATGTAAATCAAAAATTGACAGTTGAAAGAAAAAAGTTGTAAAAAGACAGTTTAATATATTGTTCATATTGACATAATATGAAAGTTTATCTGCTCAGTAAGCAATGTTTATGAACACACTTGTTTAGCAATATTTTATTATGAACAAAATGTTTCTCAATATTGCCAATATTTTTTGTTTATGAAAATCTTTAAAATAATGAATAAAATGATTTTATATAAACTGTAATGCTTTCGTTGTTGTTTTAGTACAATAAGTAATTTTGACGACGAAGATATTGTAACAATAGATTTGGAAGCTTCCTCGCCATTATATACTGAAAATTCGACCAGTAAAAGAAAATCAAACACTGATGAAGTTACCTTAGAAGTTTTAAATTTAATAAAAAAGAAATATGAAAATGCATCTAATGTTTCTACTAATTCACATTCGACTTTTTTAAATTTGCTGTCTGAACAATTAGATAAAATCTGTCGCCCATTTGCAAAAAGGGATAAGTCACTCATAAACGATTTTTAGCAAATGTCGAAAAACTGATTGTGAGTTATCCATGAAAGTTAATGAATTTTTTTTTTTCACATTATGATAGTAAAAAATGCATTCTTTTGGATGGTACCTATTTCGAAAAACATTAATTGATATTTTTTAAGAAAATTGGGCAAGCATTTCACAAATATCCCTTTTTGCAACAAAATGTTTAATCTATCCCCTTTTGCAACTGTAAATGGTAATTTATTGTTAAATTTAGTGTGTAATAAAAAATATTAAAACAAGAAGGAATTCTTTAATTCACTTTTATTTTTCACTTCATAAAAAACGTTCTCAAAATAAAAAAATAGGAACATAAATTTGTAAGAAATAACAAAAAATATAACATTATTAAATTATTTTTTTTTAAATATATCAAAATAATGATTATTCTTTTAAAGTCTTAAATCTTAAAGTACATAAAACAATTTTTAAATTGTTCCAATATCGTTTTCCATTATCTCATCAAAATCGCTTTCGTGATTAGAATCATGTGTAGCATCTTCTAGAACCGATTTATAATAATCTAACTTCTTATCGTTTTTCCAATATTCTCCATAATGTACACATAACAACTCTGCCACATCCTTTTTTTTCGCTTCTTTTACTGGTACACCAGTTTCTACCAAATTTATATTTAAATTTATGAATGACTTTCGTCGCTTTAGTAAAGTTTTCGATGTTCCAATATCATTTAAATAGTTTACTTCACCTTGTACAATTGGAATTCCTTTCAAATTTTTCGTAATAATAAAACGTTTAGAAGGTGCAAACTGAAAGTGGTAAGCTGAAGGAGATTTCATTACCGACTTAATAGCAGTTTTTCCAATCGTAAACAGGACAACCATTATTGGAAGAAACTCGCATTACTGTACCCTCTGTTTCAAAAATTTTCAGATACTCTTCTGGTTTTATTATGTTTATCTGTTTTTTTATCTTTTTTTCCAATCGGCCAAAAACGCGATCAGGTGGTAAATATGAATGTCCAACAATTGGGTAGATGCATACCACTTTTTTGATGTTGGCGGGAGCTTTATTAGTCAACCAAGTACACAACATTCCAATCACAATTTGGTTTTTATTTTGACCGCCACAGCCATCAGAAAATAATTGAATTGTGTGAATTGATTCCAAATTAGTATTATTTAGTCGATCAAATAAGCATGAAGCAATTTCGTTGGAGCCTTTTCTATGTTCATTTTCAAGCCAAGTGTAAATAAACGTGTTTTCTTTTGTTTGCTTGTCTTTGGATGACCCAACGCAAATCGTAAAATTATATAGGTATAATTGACGTAAATAGTAGGATTTTTGATCTGGAGTTTTTGGCAATGTTTGGTTTTTTTGACAATCAAATGATAAATTTAATACGCCTTCATTTTCTTTTTTTAATTGTTTATAAAATTGTTCTGCTTTCAGTTGATGTACCCTTAGTAGAGTTTGGAGCTTAGATTTTTCCTGTGAGCTTGTAGCGGATCTAATGTTTTCTTTAAATTTAATGCAAGTTGAGCAACAATCTGTTGCAGGGCTACGGAAGCTAATATTGTAGTCGAGACAAAAAATATTCCGAAAATATTCATAGTTTACTATTGTGTTTTCATTACTTTCATTATACATATTGCACAAAGTTTTTATAGACAACTCACTTGGTAAATAATGTTTTTTTGTATTTTTTGATCTATTATAATGAGATTGAATAGGCTGAATTTTTTCAATGAAGTTTTTCACTGCCAACTTACGGTCCAAATAAAGCTCAGTTCTCACATCTCTACCTCTTTTTTCTGTAGGAAATTGTCCACTATTAAAATTTCGTTTGCATACTCCTTCGACTCTTCTTTTTCCAACTTGAAATGTTGATAAGAACATAGCTTTACAAACACGAATTTTTTTGTGATTTAGTTTTTGGAGTCGCTTTGGTAAAAAATACTTAATCGACTCTTCTTTATTATAATATTTTTTCAATTTATTTTTTTTCACAGGTGAAATTGGTGTAAACCGTAATATAATTTCATCTTGTTTTATTTTATCTGCTTTATCGTAAAACATTTTATGTGCACTCCGAATATCTTGCATTGTTAAATCGGCACATTTATAACAACATTTATGTGTATGTTCGCATTGACAACGAACTGGAGAACCTTTCGAAGAGTGTCTATATGGAAATAAATCAAATTATTAAATCATGAACAAAAAAAAAATTTAGCTAATTAATATAAACCTTTTTAGTTTAGCTTCACTTCTCTTCCATGTGGAAGATAAAATTGTTTTCTTTCTTCCTTTTCCTAGAGGAGCAGTCTCTACTGTATTTTCACTAATTTGAACTTGATTTTGATTAGACATTGCAAACAAATAATAAACTGATAAAAATTTAAAATAACGCACTTCTTTTCACATTGACCATTCCAAACAAACTAGCAATAAATCACACAAACGTTAAAATAATAATATTTCCGGGGAATCCCCAAATTATATAAAAAAATATTCTTATTGGAACTAAAGAAACTAAAAATATTTTGAATCCCTGTTAAATTTGAAAACTTTAGTACTTTATTATTTTTTTTAGCTAATCTAATTTAAAGTACTAAACATTTTTATATAACAAAAAAAAAAATTATTTTGGTAAACTTGTCCCGTTTTGCAAGTTTACTTTTATTCTGCATTAAAAAACTTAACAACGTATCCCATTTTGCTAACAAATAATTAACACTGAACTTGTCCCAATTTGCACATCATTAGAAGAACGACTTATCCCATTTTGCAAATAATCTTAAGTTTTGGGTTGTAATTATCAGTGAAATTTGATGCATTTTGTAATATATTATTTTGCAAAACGATAGTGCTGTGAAACGCCTATAAAATGGTATACATATCTCATTTTTTTCAAAAAAGTGACTTGTCCCTTTTTGCAAATGGGTGACAGAAATACCAGAGGAGCATTTAGACGATGTGAAATTAGAACTCCTACAAAAAGCGAATGAAAAACTTAAAGAATTTAAAAATAGATAAAAAAGTTATATATTAAATGAACAAATTTTTTTTTTTAAATGAAATTAAACGTTATGTTTATATTCTTTGCAACTATTTCAATAATTAAATGTTATATTTAATAATTAAAATAGTTGCAAAGTATATTTCTGTAAGATAAAAGCTCTTTGACTTGAATTTCTCTGCGTATTTAAGTCAGTTCTGTTGACGCTTGTAAAATTAGAAGTACATTCTGTGAAGTCAGTGGTGGTGGCTGAATTAAGACGCAAAAAATTGTGTAAAACTATGGTTGCTAATACAAATTTTTTGGCATTTTCTGGATTACTATTTATAATTGTTAGTAAAATTCGCCATTTAGATGACAGAATTCCTAAAAAAATAATAAAAATTTATAATTTTATTGGCGTTAAAATAAAATAACATTACCAAACGCCATTTCAATTCGAACTCTTGCTTTTGATATCTTTTTATTGTAAGTGTCCATACTTTCATCAGTTACTGTTACAAAGGGTTTCATGATATTTGATTTTAGCGGAAAAGCTGCATCAGCTACAAAATAAAACGGGAAAGGCTCCGATGTATTTGGTAGATTTACGTCTGGTGGTATATTTAATTCATAATTAATGATTTTTTGTCCAAATGAAGAGTTTCTGAATACACCACCATCGCTTTGACTCCCATAGGCTCCTACATCAATTAAAGTGAAACTATAATCCGCATCACATGCTGCCATTAAGATCTGAAAAATTTTATTGTGCTAAATAATAATTTATATTTATAATTTTTTCTTACTATGCTGTTGAATTTTTTGTAGTTAAAAAATTGGGATCCAGCATGGGCGGGATTTTTTTATCCTAATATGCTTTCCATCTAGTCCACCTAAACAATTAGGTACACCAGTTTTCGATAGAAACTTTGACGCGATTTGTAACCAATTTTCTTTTGTAGGAGGGCTTACATAAAATGCATGTAACTCACGCCATAATACTTCACTTGTTTCCAGAACAATTGTTCTTGCCGTTTCCAAGCCCACACGAAACTTCATAGACAATGTGTGCATGCTACATCCATGTCCAAGAAAACTAAATAACACATAAGTAACAGAAATGCATAAAAATATTTACAAAAACCTACTATAATGTTATGAATAATCTTTGTTCAGCATTTATAGGTTTCCTTTGAGAATGTTTTGTTAATGCAAATCGGACTAATTCAAAAAGTGATTTAAATTGATCATAAGTCATACGAACCGATTTGTAAAATAGTTCCGGATTTTTTGTTGTAATGATATCGAATCCAGTATTATAAAATCCAAAGTTTTCTCTAGATTTGAATAGTTCTCTATTACAGGCACGATATTGTTTTCTTTGTATCACTTTTAAAATCATCAAATGCTCTAACACTTCAACATCATCCATTTAATTACAAATATCCATTTTATTACAAATTAAAATTTTTTTTTTTAAAATCTCAAATTAAAATTTAAAAACACTTCCTTTATATGAAAACACTATCCAAACTGAATAATTTTTGACAAATTCAAAATAGTACGCGCGTATCCATTTCGGTTGCGTTGTTTTATCTGTATACTTGCGTACAGTACGCACTACGCAGTACACATTGATTTAGGTTGAGCCCTTAAATATCATTCTCCTCAGTTCTCTTCGCATTTAAAATATACATGCACTCAAACACACTGTCTGCATTTAGTTTCGTAGCAACAACAACAAAATAATAAACGAAGCGACAATAAAATAAAATCTTAGAAGGAAAAAAAATTGAATTTGAATGAGTGGCTGATATTCATTCCAAATTTACCTGATATAATTAGAAAATATCTGATAGAAAATATATTATTTAGGGAAACAACAACAAAATATCGCATGACACAAAATGAATTTACAAATAAAAAAAGTAGCAAGGAATGAATTAATTTTGTGCATTATTGTGGTTGTTGACTTAAATGAGAATTAATATTTATATAAATAATGTATGTAGTTTTGGGTTTTTTTAGAGAGTAGTATTGATTTGTGTTAAGTAATTCTATAGTTTTTTGTTATTGAATGCTACATTGTTTATTTTCAGCCATAATTTTGTTTTATGCAGTTTTGAAACAATTTGTTAACAAATGTAAATATTTAAAATGTTTTTTTTTTATTATTTATAAATAATTAAAATAGATAATTGTAATTGTGTTATTGAAATTTTAAGAAAAAATCATTTTCGGTTAGAAGTTTTGAGGAAAAATTATTAATTGTTAAAGATGGTAAACCAGTGCTTGCTCTACTAATAACAACAATAACAATAAAACGATGTAATCAGCATTTTTCAGTAAAATCTTTTAATTCGTATACGTGGTATTTTCCAACTTAAATATAGAAAATTCGTATTCACACTTTTTTACATTCCTTTCTTAAAGTCAGAGCTTAAATTAAAGTTATATTTTCAGATGAAAATTCAAATAACAAAAACAGTATATGCAAATATTAACATTTTTAATTCAAACTGGATTAAACAGTTCTTTTAATAAATATTCCCAACTTTGTAAATTTATAATAACATAATAACTGCTTCAGTTGAGCGATCGTTTTTCTGCCTAAACAGAATTAAAACTACTTTGAGAAGTAGATGTGAGTAAAAACTTTGACTGTCGAAATTAGCAAAAATTTCAATAGAAAAATAAAAGCCAAAGCAAACTGATGCTTCCTTTTATAGTGCTTCCCCAGTTGAAAATTCCACGCCCCGTCACTGGTATATATGTATATACATTATATATATAAAATAATTATTAAAAATCTATAAAAAAAATAATTTTATTTTCTATGAGAGAAAATATTTTATACATACATTATGTACAGAGTAGACACACACTTCCAGTGTTCAATAATCAATTGTATTATTTAAGTTTTTTCAATTTCTCTAAATAACAAAGGGAACATTTTAATTTAATTAATTTGTTGTTCATTTTACAGGAATTAGTTTTAAAACTTATAACATAAAATTCCATAAATACATTATTAAACATAAATCAAATCAAATTTTATACTACAAAACATTTTTTTTTTATTTAATAAGTACCTTAAAAATTAAAAGTAAAAGATTAAATTTAAACACATAAAAAAAATAAAAATTAATAATAAAAAATTAATAATAAAAAATTAATTATTAAAATAATATCAATATTAAACTATATTATTGTATTTTTGTATTTTGCATTTAATAAAATTGGATATTTCAATGTATTATAACGAACCACCTCAACTGACTAGTTTATAGCTCTGCTCTGAACCAATTTAAGCGATGTTCTTAATTTATTGAACTGTAGTAATAAATTAAAAATCAAATATATTTTCAAATTTCATGCAACAAATAATAATTATTTTATAATTTAAAATTTTAATTTATTGAAATAAATGTATATTCAATTTCATTCAACAGGTAACAGGAAGTCAAGGGTAAAAAAAATATTGTATTCATTAAAATGAAATTTAAATAAAATCTAAAAAGAAATTTTGTTTCTAACAAAAAATAGCTAAGTATAGGTATGTTTTTTAAACCTTTTATCCAAACAGATTTCAGATTTCCAATTAAGCAAAGCAATGCAAGGTAGCAAGCATTTAAATATGAACAAAAAATATATTTTTAATACAATTTAAAATTAAAAACAAAGTATTTTTCAATCACAAACAAAACTAAAATAAAATCCGACATTTTGTTTTTTTTTTATTTCAAAATTAAATCTGTATACCTAATTATTGCGATCATCAAATACAAAAAAAAAAAAAAAAAAAAAAACAAATTGAAAACTTAACAAAATTAATATGAATTTTTTAAACGTTTTCTAAGGTTCTTTATTAAATTTCCAAAAAGTGAAATATTTCTTTTAACTTTGAATATTTATAACAAAATTTTTTAAAACACTTTTATTTTAAATTTTATTTTACTTTTTTTTTTTGTATGAAAATGCAAGTATAAAATTCATCCACTTAAAAAACAAAAAAAAAAAAAAACACAAAAAAATAAAAAATGAAATGTTCGCGAAATATTTATTAGGTTAAGAATTTATTTCACCTTCAAAATTCATATCGGAAATTTAATTTAGTTTTTTTTTTTATTCTTTGTGTTTGTTTCTGTGTTTTTTATTTTTTTAGTATTTTTCTTTTTTTTCAAATTTTCTTTTATGAAACGGTATAATAATATAGAAACAGTTTTTGATCCTTAAACAATAAATTTTCAAAGGAGCATATACAGTAAAATAAAAATAATTTTATATCCTTTGATGGAGATTTTTATTTTTTGTTTTTTTTTTTTTGTTTTTTTTGATCCATAAATATTTTTTGTTTCCGGTTTATGTTTCAATTCACATAACAGTTCATACCTATACATATCAAAAATATTATAACCAATCTTTAAAACTGGTTTATGTTATGTAGGTGCATGTCTGATTTTATATTATTTTGAAATTTTATGATCGAAATTGAGTCAGTTAAAATTGAAATTCGGAATTTTTAAAACTAAAACAGTGTATTAAGAAATTTTGAAACAGATATCGGTAGAATGACAGAAAAGAATATGGATATAAAGAAAGATAAAAATTCTTGAATTTGTTAACTTTGAATATTGGTATGAACCTGAACTAAAGTAGATGACTTTAAATTGATATTAACCTGTACTTATATAATGTTTTTACGTTAAGCTGGTGTAGATCCCAGTACCCTCTACTTTTGGCAAACAGATTGGACACTTTAGAATGAACAGAAAATTATCTAACGTTGTCTAAAACAAAAGAATTCATACAAATACGGCCTTTTCTTCTTCTACCATCCTCAGTGTATATGGGGAAAATATTTCTGCAGCATAGTGGGGCTATTGGGAATGTAAGAGCAATTTTGTAAGGGGTATTGTGTTAAATAAATAAATCCCACCAGTTAGTATAAATAGGATAACTATTCCGCAAGCTAACCAGGTTAAATACCTGGAAGTACACCTAGACAAAATGCTAACTTGGAAGAAGTAGATATCTGTTCAGACGTATTTCACCCCCAGTTAAATAATTCTTTTTAATGTGTTTTATAGAATTTGCTATAGGCTCTAGGTGAAACATTTAAAAAAGGATTAAAAACTCTAGGTATATTTCACTGACTTTATTAGATGTCTGAATCGACTTCGGTTATTACAGTATCATTAGTCTCACTCTCAGTCTTCTGATGATGGTATAATAACCAAAATCGATTAAGATGTTTAATAAATTTAGTGAATTATTTTTAAATTTTTAATGCCTTTGTTCTATTTTTTATTTTCAAGTTGAACAAATAAAGTTTACGAATTTAGTAGGTAGGTTGGGTAGTAAGGTTGGTAGGTCGGTAAAACTGACATTTGCATCAGTTGCTTCTGGAAAACCAATTAACACTTAATTGTGATTTTTTGATACCATGGCTCGACTCTGTCTTATGGGATCACTTTCGCTTGAAATTCCGATTTGGAATACAAAGAGCTGTTGTACAAAACAATTCTGAGACCAATCTGGTATTATGGGTGTAAGTTACGGATAGTTGCTTCTAATAGTAAGATCGAACCAATTCAAAATAAGCAATAAAAAATTTTACGTATCATCATAACTCATGTCCCAAATTGGTACAATAGAAATAATTAATGTACATAAAGATTTAAATAATCCCTTGGCTACAGAAGAACTTGACAAACAGATATACAACCAGACTGACATAACATCCTAACTGTTTGGCAAGAACATTTACAAAACATTCCAACAATCTAACAAGCTAAAAAATACAGTCGCAGCGATGTAAGGTAGAACATTGGAATGAATGAGCAAATATGAAGTGTGAAATCAATGGACTTGACCTTTCAACTTTTTAGATTTTAAGATTTCAAAAAAGTTAAAAAAGATTTCTATGTGTACTCCCAGAGGTATAGAACCTCGTTACCTTGCGGTATAGTTATTCCATTTATACCAATTAGCGGGCATTACCCTTTCTTTAACGACAGAGTTACATGTACATTTTTACTCTCATTGTCTTTCATTTTCTTCTTATAAAGCCATTCTTGTATCTGCTACAAATGTTCTTGCATATTTGTAGATGCTGTATATGTGAATTTGGATGACAGCTTAAAATTGCAGTATCATTTGAGAAGGTGGATGTAAATGTGTTAAAGGTACAAAAGTGGTATTAGCACATTACCTTCTGATGGGATGGGCAGCATTAATTTCATGTTCTTCTGTTAAATTGGATTTGAATTTGACTCTAAAGCGTCTATTGGCTTTTGCATAAGAATTTTTGATAGTAGATGAGACTCAAGCGGTATATTTTGTTGTATTTTATATAATTAATCCGGCATGCCACACTTTGTAAATGTTTGGCTGACATCCAAAAGCACGGCTGAAGGGAACTTTCATTCTTCAAATCTCTCTTTTATTTGGGCAGATATTCAATGTACGACTATGTTCAGCTTGGAAATGAAATTGATGCAAGGGAATTGGGTACTCCATCGATTTTTATTTGCGGCATAATTTTATGTAAATACTGTAATTTTTTGAAATACTTTTGGTAGCACAGGCAATAGACTGATGGATCTATACATTTAGAAACAATGAAAATATTTATTAAACATGACGTTGGACATGGTAATAATTGTAACAACTCAGCTGCAGAATATTAAATAACCAAATAAGATTTTTTTAAATTTAGCTACCGTGATCAACAATGATTATTCTAATTTTCGTCCCCAGAGGTATCGTGATCACCGGTTATACTTACAATGTTAAAACTAGAGCTTGCGAGATGGAAAATGTCAGCAGCATTGGTGATCACGAATTTGAATTTCATTGACTAAACTTTATACATTATTATTTTTTGAAATCGGTAAAGTTTTTGATGATTATAACAATGTATAACTCTGCAGAGGCAACACCTGTAATTCAGTTTTCAACCTGTAATTCATTTTAATAATTTTATTGACTCAAACGCAGTTTAATCGTTATAGTCGTTTAATAATTAAGCTAATATTTATAAACGAAATAAGCTAAAATTTATTGATTTTCCGACTCTTTTACTTTTAATTTTGAATTTTGTTATATCAATTTTCTACTTAATTAATTCAAGCCAAATATTTCTAGAATTTTAATAATTTCTGCTAGATCATACAAAGTTAAATAAACATCAAAGCTTTGTCAAACACCTCAAACTAATACAATGGATTGATAAAATTGTAATATATACGATAAAATTCACAACAGATTTTAAAAGTCCGCTACGATGAATCTGTTAGCACCTAGCCACTCTGGCAGTGTAAACATATAATATATTTTGTTTAAATTAATTTTATAAGAGTTATAAACACTAAAAAATGTACTTTATATTTACATATAATGATTGCAAGGTTCATATTGTGCTACCAAAAATTTGGTCTGAGCCAATTAAACTGTTACAAATCTGTTCAAGTTAAATTTAAAACATCTTCCATAAAGAATTAAGCAGATTGTAAATAATGAATGTATATAGTAGTAAAATATACTTACAGCAAAAAATTCAAACAGAAATCAATTTTTGCTTTATAGCAATAATAAAAAATAATAATCTATAATTATAATTGACAAGTATTTAAGGACCTGCGCAGTAGACACCTCTTCATTTCATTTCGCTTCTATTTAATGAACTCCTAATATATAAATAAGTTGTATATAAAACAATAATGTGCACACAGTTGAAAAATTTTTACTCATATAGTTTTATTATTCATCAAATATATTATGCATATTATATATGTGAGTTCTTTTATTAAAATAAAAAACAAAAACAAACAAATCAGTTATTATTATTAGTTACATACAATAAAACTTTAAATTTGGCTTCAACTTGAACTATAATTACTCAACAGGGGTTCCTAGTAAAAAATGATATTCAAATGTTTTTGTATATACTTTTGCTATATGCATTTACCCTATTTATAACATAGTGACAATTTTCATCTAGTACCTAATACAAAATTAATTTTTATAATAATATTTAGATTGTATACAGCTATATTTTTGATTATTAAGTTAAAAGTTGAACTGAGACCATCACCTTGTCTGATACCTGTTAATATTGCATCCTTGTCAGCCCGTTATTTTTGTTTACTACTTAGAACAGCGGTGTCCAACACCATCGCCACTCGCCAAATGTAGCGAATAGAGTATGTGAATGTGGCGAATGCAGCACTGAAATTTTTTTACGAAAAACTATTATATTTCTTTTCTTTGATTAATAAAAAAATTTAGCTAGTTTCTAAACCAAATTTAATTATTTTGTAAACCAATTTCTTAAAGGTTTTTGTCACAAATTGTTTACCAGGTTTTAACAAAAAACACAAGAAATAAAAGAAAACGAAGAAGTACAATAATCAATCATAGTGGGCATTTTTATATTTATTTTCCATTTATGAATGATTTTAAGTTGACTATCGCGCATTATTTCTTGCAATTTCGAACTAAGTGAATAGCAGTTTTTATTAATATTTTTAAAAATCCACCATAAAAATGGATAAATATTTTAAACGACGTTCCAATAATCCACCTGACGCAGAAGAAAAACCAAATTGTTCAACTCAATTAGAAAAGAAAAAACGGAATTGGAAAAAGTCTGCGAAAATTTAATAATAAGTGGGAATTAGAATTTGCTGTGATGGAACAAGACCAAAAACCTATATGTATATTATGTAATAAAAATTTCATTGTCAACAAAGTGGACAGTTTAAAAAAGCATTATCAACAAATACATAGTGAGTTTGATAAGAAGTGTCCTATTGGTAAACAATTAAGAGCTAACGAAATAAATCGGTTAAAGTCAAATTTAATACGCAGCAAAACTTTTTTAAACGGTTTTTAACAACCTCCGAACTTGTAACTTTAGCAGTTAAAAAACGGCTTGGATTCTAGCACAAAAAAAAAAACCTTTTCGGACGGCGAGTTAGTTAAAGAAATTATCCTGTCTGTTATTGAAATTTTACTCGAAAATTATGATAAAATACAAAAAATAAAAAATATGCAACTAAGCCACCAAATTATTTCTCGTAGAATGCAAGACTTGATGGAAAATATCAATAGCCAATTGTTACAACATTTAAAAAATTGTATATGTTTTTCTTTAGCACTGGACGAATCATGTGATATCCGAGATACTGTACAGTTAATTTTTTGGATACGTCTTATATCAAATGACTTTGAAATATATGAAGAAATGTTAATAATTCGTGGAATGAAAGACCGTACCAGAGGTATAGATATTTTAAAACTTTTGAAAGTGTCGATCAAGATTTTCAATTAGATATACCAAATTAGTATCCGTCACGACAGATGGTGCTCCAGCAATGCTTGGACAGAAATCTGGATTTGTAGGTATTTTGAAACAACAAACTAACGTATCTTTGGTAGCTTCATTCCATTGTATGATACATGTAGAAAATATTTGTGCTCAATTATCAAGAACTGACATTTTTAAAAATGTGATGGATACAGTGTTGTTAATTATATTCGAAGTAATGCTATGAACCATCGTCAGTTTTTGGAGCTATTGAAAGAAATTGATGACACTGAATTCAATGATCTTGTGTATTTTACAAATGTTCGCTGGTTAAGGCGTGGAAAAGTTTTGCAACGATTTTCTTCACTGATTAATCTTATTGTAGATTTCCTTGAAACAAAAGAAATGCTTACAAAATATTCTATAATCGGAAAAAATTAATGGCAATGCGACTTACAGTTTCTCACCATCATAACATTGCATATTAATGAGTTGAATTTAAAAATTCAGGAAAAAGAAAAGCTAATATGAGATCTAGCGCAGTATGTACGAGAATTTATGTCTAAGTTATAACTTTTTGTAATTCACATGGAAAATCTTGATTTCACGCATTTCGTTAATATGGAAAAATATAAAGAAGATTCTAATTTTAATAGATAGCGTTATGTCGGATGGTTGCAGGAACTGCAAGGAAAATTTGAAGATCGTTTTGTTGATATTGAAAAATTCAGACCGGCTTTCTAACTCATGCAAGATCCTTTCCATTTTGACATCACCAATTCCCAATTATGTTCAGATATCGCGAATATGCTAACTTTGAACCGGCGTAACTTTGCTTCAAACCCAGAACGAGTATCATAGAAACGAAGAGTCAATTTTATTAATGTGGGCTCACTTATTAAAATCAAATGAGTTTTTGGCACTGGACTCAGGTATTGCAAAGCTGTTGAGTATGTTTGGAACAACATGGGTGTGCGAATCCACATTTTCAGCTGTAAAATTCATAAAATCAAAGTATCAATCCAATATTATTGATAAAAATTTGGAGGCAGAACTAAAATGTGCAGTTATAATGGGTTTTATACCAGATTTTCAGCGCATGGTTCAAGAAAAAAATTGCCAAACATCACATTAATATTTTTTGGAATTTAATATAATACTTTAAATTTGGCTTCAACTTGAATTATAATTACTCAACAGGGGTTCCTAGTAAAAAATGATTTTTTGGAATTTCTTATCAATAATAACTTTTGAACTACAATATATATGTAATGAATTTAATGAAAAAAAAAAACAATTTTTTTAATAAAATTTAATAAAAAAAAACATATTTTGTATATTTAGTTTTAAAGTGGCGAATGAAATTATTTAAAAATAGCGATTGTGGCTACAATCGAATTTCTGTTGGACACCGATGAGTTAGAATGTAATAGCAATTTTCATCTAGTAAAAAATACAAAATTAGTTAATTTTATATTATAATAAAGATAGGTTGTGTACAACTTATAACCTCATTAAGAGATAATAATTCTTTTAAAATGTATTTTATAGAACTTCTGTACTACGAATTTCTAAACACTTTTGTCCTTAATATTTGAACAATTTAATGAAATTATATTAAACAAAATTTAAAATCACATCTAACCTAATACTCAAATAGAATAAGATGAATAACTATGCACAACACTGTTTATATATTCCCTCATTATCTCTAATGATTTGATTGAAGTGTAAAATGTGAAATTTGATTTTTTTTAGTTGATTTTTTTCAATTAGTTTTTTTTTTTTTTATTATAACAGAACAAAAACGAAATATGTCTTAACCTATTAAAATTTCATTATTATTTTTTGTTTTTTTTTTCAGCTGAGAAATAAATTTCCTCCACAGTACCCTATACATCTTTATATCAACAATAATCTACCTTATACTGACAAACACAATATTATTATTTTCTGAGATGGTCTCTAATGTCATATATTTTATCACTGTCTACCGATAATACTAAAAATCACTTTATAAAGGAATTCAGTCATCTTATCTTCGCTTTTAAACTATGCATGTGTTTGTATGGATGTGTGGATTTCTACAATAAACTAACTGTAATTTAAAATATATATACAACATGTATGATGTATATATATATATATATATATTAAAGCGAACATGTTAAGAAGATTTAAGTACCGTTTTTCTCTTCAACAGTATATATATATATTATATATATATATATATAAATACGTACGTACTATAAAAATCATCGGATTCATCATGAATGAACTTCAAAAGGACTAAGGAGCAACAGGTATATTATATACGAGCAGCTCTCGTAAAGCTCCCGAAAATTTTAATATACCAAAATATTTTTTTGATTATGTTTTTGTTTTTGTTTTTGAACAAAATAAAAATGAATTCTTTTTAGGAATTTTTGGTGTTTTTTTTTATTATTGTTTTTTTTTTTGTATTATTCTTATATCAAGAATAGAATGCCAACAAGGAATTTTATTGAAGGATTTATATATTATGCACATTGTCGACACATGTACATATATATATATATATGTATAGAAAAAAAAATTGTTTGGTATAAATATGGTACACACAATAGTTTTAAAATGCGTTGTTTTTGGTTTCTTATTTTTTCATATTTTTTTTTTTTTTTTCATATAAGAAAGAAAGAGAAAAAAAACATTCCAGGATATTAAGTTTTTATGAACCTTTTTTCATTTCAATTTTCTTCTGGATTGTTTTTTTTTTTACCTTCAATTTTTACAGGTAATAACAACAAAAAGAAAAAACCAAATCAAAAACGAAATGGAAACATCAGTGATAAAAGTAGAAAAGATGGTTGTTGGTAAAGCACACAGAGTATACTGCATAAGGCTAAGGAGTGGAAAATCATTTTAAACGATTATCCTTTTCTTCTTTGAATTGTTTGGAGCATATAATAATATATTGTGTATTATTATGTATTTAGAATGAGATGAAAAAAATATATATCTACTTTTTTTTTTTTTTTATATTCTATATAAATATGTATGGATGTACATAATATTAATATAAACAAATCAACATACATACATATTTATATATTTAATATTGTGTAGCTTCACTGTGAATTAAACAGACACAAAGGAAATGCAATTTACCACGAAAATGAAAGAAAAATATAAATGAAAACAAAATACAAAACACAAATGAAAATAAATAATCTTGAGGAATTATATTATATTATAATACAGGGTGTTGTTGTAATAAAATACATTGATATTAATGTTTTTACTACAATTCAATTTGAATATAGGAATTTATTCAGGTAAAAGAGCTCATATACAATACAATAATGTATTATACTACTGTACAATACAATACTACTGAAATAATGCAGTTAATAAATTAATTGAAAAATGATAGGACAACATGGACTAGAGTTATGAACAAAATAATGTAAAAGGAACTAATTATTAATCTAAATACAAATGAATAATGTGGTCCTCTGTCAAATACAGTACTGGAAATTATTATCTAAATTAATTGAAAGATGGTAGGACAACATGGACTACATTTATTAACGGAAATAATGTAAGGAGCTGCTTTAATCTAAATACAAATGAATAATGTGATCCTCACTGTCCAACACAGTACTGGAAATTATTATCTATATTAATTGAAAGATGGTAGGACAACATGAACTAGGGTGGATGTTACAAAAAATATGCAGCACCAGCGATTATTCCCGGCGTAGCATTCGCCGGTCCAGCTTTAAATAAAATTACTTAACATATCGTCCAAATTAAACATAACATTTTTAATATAATTTATAGAATATGATGTAGGCTGTAGGTGAAACATTATTAAAATTAATTAAATATTAAAACTATAGGTATGTTTGACAATTTTATTAAATATCTTAATCGATTTCTGTTATTACACCATTCTCATCCACCCTCATGCATCATCAGTCTTATGGGGTAATAACCAAAATCGATTAAGATATATTTTAATAAAATTTTTAAACATACATAGGGTTTTAATATTTTATTTAATCATAACGTCTTTTTTCAATCTCTTTGATGCTATCTCCGTGGAGTCACTGGTTTAAGATTTCCTTTTGTATACATTGTCAACATTTATTTTTTAAATACAGTTACATTGTAAATAAGGTATTATTGTTAAGTTATAAGTTAAATAAAAATGAATTCAATAACGAAAAAAAAAAACAGAGGCACTAAGTGGATACGAAGAAGATGGTTGTTTTGTATTGAATCACCAATTGAATATTGCCAATGACGTTATGTTCTCTATAATATCTTGCTTCTGCTATTTTTCTTACAAGAAGGATTTTTCACAAAATCAAAGAATATTTTTTTTCTACTTGTCAACATTTTGTTTTACAAAATAAACATTCATTTGAACTTGAAGATCTGCTTGCATTGATCAATAATTATAAACGTTTTGAGGTGGATAATTCAAAGACACAAACCAGAGATATTTAAAAAAAATGATTAGCTATTTTTTTAGTAACTTTTAATTGTTTTGTCATGACTTCAAAAAATATTTTTAACTTGAAAATTTTTATATTTTATTGATTTTATGATATTTTGCTATTTGGTTCTTGTATTCAATATTTTCCGATATTGGTTTAGAGCTTGGGTATGTTTTTTAGAAATGATTTATTTTAACATAATTTGATTTTTATATTTTATTGATTTTATGATATTTTGCTACTTGGTTCTTGTATTCAATATTTTCCTATATTGGTTTAGAGCTTGGGTATGTTTCTTAGAAATGATTTATTTTAACATAGGTAATTTGATTTTTACATGTTATTGATTTTATGATGTTTTGCTACTTGGTTCTTGTATTCAATATTTTCCTATATTGGTTTAGAGCTTGGGTATGTTTTTTAGAAATGATTTATTTTAACATAATTTGATTTTTATATTTTATTGATTTTATGATATTTTGCTACTTGGTTCTTGTATTCAATATTTTCCTATATTGGTTTAGAGCTTGGGTATGTTTTTTAGAAATGATTTATTTTAACATAATTTGATTTTTACATTTTATTGATTTTATGATATTTTACTATTTGGTTCTTGTATTCAATATTTTCCTATATTGGTTTAGAGCTTGGGTATGTTTTTTAGAAATGATTTATTTTAACATAATTTGATTTTTACATTTTATTGATTTTATGATATTTTACTATTTGGTTCTTGTATTCAACATTTTCCTATATTAGTTTAGAGCTTGGGTATGTTTTTTAGAAATAATTTATTTTAACATAATTTGATTTTTACATTTTATTGATTTTATGATATTTTGCTACTTGGTTCTTGTATTCAATATTTTCCTATATTGGTTTAGAGCTTGGGTATGTTTTTTAGAAATGATTTATTTTAACATAATTTGATTTTTATATTTTATTGATTTTATGATATTTTGCTACTTGGTTCTTGTATTCAATATTTTCCTATATTGGTTTAGAGCTTGGGTATGTTTTTTAGAAATGATTTATTTTAACATAATTTGATTTTTACATTTTATTGATTTTATGATATTTTGCTATTTGGTTCTTGTATTCAATATTTTCCTATATTGGTTTAGAGCTTGGGTATGTTTTTTAGAAATGATTTATTTTAACATAATTTGATTTTTACATTTTATTGATTTTATGATATTTTACTATTTGGTTCTTGTATTCAATATTTTCCTATATTGGTTTAGAGCTTGGGTATGTTTTTTAGAAATGATTTATTTTAACATAATTTGATTTTTACATTTTATTGATTTTATGATATTTTACTATTTGGTTCTTGTATTCAATATTTTCCTATATTGGTTTAGAGCTTGGGTATGTTTTTTAGAAATGATTTATTTTAACATAATTTCATTTTTACATTTTATTGATTTTATGAAGTTTTGCTATTTGGTTCTTGTATTCAATATATACATTTTTTATATTGGTTTAGAGCTTGGATATGTTTTTCTATAAATGATTTATTTGAAAGATGGGCACAAAAACTATAGCACTTTTAATAATTTTTTTTATTTCATAATCCGTCATTTTTTTTGCGCTAATATTTTGAACATTAAAATTTTTGGATTCCTGTCACTGGTTTTTGCTTTAATTCATAGAACTGGAAAGCTTTACAGCTAATCATAATATTGTAAGGTTTCAATTTTAATATAAATAGAAATGTATAATTGTGCTAAATTAATTATTTAACTAAATTAATTGAAATTGAATAAAGGACAACACAGACATGAGTTATGGACGTAGGTACTAATCTAAATTAATCTAAATATAAATGTAGCAATGTTGTAAAAACTGAAATTTGTTATTTGGAATTGAGTTGATAATTTTCCAGGATAATAGAATTTAAATTGATTTTAATCGAAATAAATGTTAGTCGCGCTTAGATCGTATTAAAATTCTGTATTACAAAAGTTTTTAAATTATACAATTTCGATTTATACTTTTTTAAGAATGATTTTGCACAAATTCCAAAATTCCGTATCTATTACAAAATTCTGAATTTTTTAAAACTTAATTTTAGATTTTTCCAGAATAATAAAAAAAAACAGAATTTCGTTATTAAAAATTTTTGTAAGTCGAATCTTGTGATCTACATTAATTTGTCAAATTCAGAATTATTTTATTACACAGAGTTTTTCAATTCAGAATTATGTAACCAGCTCAGTTGCATTTTATAAATCTGATTAAAATATACTTTAGTAGAAAATATTTTTTGTTTAAAACTTAAAAAGCTAAGAGAAGTCCCCATTACAATATTAAGGACAGTAAAAAGTGTCCTATTATATGTATTATGTAGTAGGGTTTGTAATTCAAGATCCTAAATGATAAAATAATCATAAACTGATAGTTCTTAAAAAAAAATATTTTTTATTAGATATTATTATAAATCAGATTGGCTAACCGCGAATCATCTACTATGCATCCTATCTTGTAATTATTCATAGTTATTTGAGCCCAATATTACAATTTGAGATGTTTGATAGAGTCTATTATATTATTATACATAATATTCAATAATATATTTTATAGTAAATTTAGCTCTCTTAATACTTTCATCATTTAAAAAAAGCAATTAAACTAGTTCCAGATACTTACCACACAACAGGGTGGGTGTTCTTACGATTATTACTTCACATAATATTCTGAGATCATCACAAGTTTGGAACAATACCTTTTTTGATGGTGATATAAAAATATATCAATATATAGGTATAAAATGCACACAATCTAAATTTTTATAGTGATTTTTAGCTGCAAGTAAGTAAGATCGAATGAAAACAATTAAGTAGATGATTCTTCTAGAAATTTTTTGGCTTGAATTTTTAATCTATTGTCATTTTTGATAAGTCTATTGTCATGTTTGTCACAGATATAACAGTTTATATACAAAAATACTCTGAAATGTCCTTTTCGTCCTTAAAGGATATATACATATAAATATATATATTTGGAAAGCTAGAAACACCAAGTATCCTTGGATTAGGTCCTACCGCGGGTACCCCATCTCTTTGAGAACTCCCACGATCAAAGTACATTTAAATACAATTTAGATTAGGCACCCTGTGATTTTATTGTTTTAAATATTAATAGTTACTGTATTTGGCCATATTTCAGTTTTTACAATGTACTTAAAATTAAATTTATTTATTATTATTATTATTATTATTATATTCTACACCCTGTAGAAATACATATAATTAATAAATACAACAAAATAAAAATAATAAAATAAAAATAAAAGAATATATCCTTTGAGTCTAAGCATGTAAAATATTTCAAAAACGTTGTTTTAAATATTTATTTAAAATGTAGAATACATAATATTATATTCAGATTTAAACAATATAAAAAGATTCTGTGAATGATATTTGTAGATTTGTATTTTATTCGCGAATAATTTTTAAAATTATTTCAGATACATTTTTTTTGTTGTTTTTAATTTTTTTTTTTTACCATAGAAGTTGTATTTTATAAGTATTAAATTTAATATTAGCACCCTTTATATAATATTTAGATCAATGCAGTTCAATTCAAAATACACAGATTGAATAAAGATGGACTTTAATGACACTTTGTTTTTGTGGTTAAATTTGCGCTTTAAATTGAAAATATTTTTTTAATATTTTTTATATACCAATTTAGTTTCAAAATGAGAATAGTAAAGCTCCAATTGTAAAATAAAACAGTTATTTTCAAGTTATCGACTACTCGATGTTTATTTCAGAACTAAATAATTATTATATTATACAGGATTAACAGACGACGACAATATTGTGTTTAGAATAAACGTACAAAATGATTTTTGATCCAACAGAAAACTTTAACACTGTCTCTCAAAAACCATACTGTAATTGAGATCAAACCATTTTTAATTTTAAAATTTTAATTTATAAAAAACCAAATAATTTTGTTAATTTAAGATGTTTTGATGTTGATAAGTTTTTAGTGAGAACATCTGCTCTCATGTCACTAGTTGGAATGTATTTCAACTCGATCAGCTGGTTTGTACAAGTATTTCGATATGCTTACTACGTCCATGGTAGACCGGATTTTTTTACTAAGTAATGCACACTTACGTTATCTCGAAACAGTTCAGTTAGTATAAATATCGATATCCTAGCTCAGTAATTATATTGCGTAGATAGACTACTTCTTTTGAGGCAGCTTATAACGCCATATACTCAGTATCAGTACTGCCAGTGCTGCTTAATGCCATAGATGATTTTAAACTAACAAAACGATTGCTGCATTCCGCACAATAAATACATAGCCTGTATATAATTGTCTATCATCGTAACTGCCTGCCCAATCTGCATTTGCATATTCTTAAAGACATTCACCAGTTTTTCTAACAATAAGTTTCAAATTTTGTATGTAATTAATATATCTTAAAATATGCTTAGCAGCAACTAAATGTTCAGTATGAGGCATTAAAGAACTTCAGACATTAAATTGTACTAATTTGTCCACTGAATGTCTGGGTCTTTGAGAAATGCTGAGATATGTTAATGAGCCAATTAAAGATTGATATACTTTTGGATCAATCTTAGTACATTTTTCTTGTCATAATCTTGGCATCTACTTAAATTAACCCCTGGGACTAGTGGTGTGCTACATTTTCTATTTTAGGTCATTTGATATTTTTCAAGTCAATCTCTAATAAATTGTCTCTGAGAAATACTTGTGATATGGTATCGCCTTGTTTTTAGATTTTCATACCTAAAAAAAAATCTATCGCACCTTTGTCGATTGCGACGAGGTCCAAACAAATTTTGTTTTTTATTTCAAATAGGATTTGTTCGCTGAAACCCAACAGCATGATATCTACTACGAAGACTGCCACAATTATAATATCTCCGTTACATTTTTTTAATGTAAACACAGATATCTACTGAGTTGCACTGAGTAAGGCCAATATTTTGTAGAGCTTGATCTAACTTCTTGCTCTCTTTTCTCTTACTGATTGTTTAAGTCCATACAGCCCCTTTTCTAGTTTACAAACTTTGTTTGGGTATTTTCTGTTAACAAAATGTTCTGACTATTGCATATAAATTTCATCTTTAAGGTCTCCATTGCTTGACGAAAACAGGTTTTAATCCACTCTCCTGCATTTTCTTTCCTGGCCGAACCTCTTCTTATTTCATAGTAAATAAATCCTATCGCGGTGCAGTATATTACATGAACATTAGCACCTTTTGAGCCAGCTGCTATAGTGGTGCATTTTGTTCGCTTCAATTGTCTGCCTTGATGTTCTTGAAATATGAATATTTAAATTCGTTTCATCTTTAAACAAAATAAGTTTATTTTGGGACTGAAAGGCATTCAACGAACTTCTTTCGCTTTTGTTTGTTTTCTGGAGAATTTCCCTTTGCAAGTTCATGCCTTAAATATTTCAGCGTGTAAAGGTGGATTTTCATTGAGCAATATTTCAAATCCAAAAAATTTTATTGGCTCTAAAAAGGGAGATAGCTTATTGAATTTTTATATAATAAAAAAATAGACCGTTGCAAAGAATTCTCTAAATTTATATTTGGGAAATTTATTTTATACAAAAAAAACAACAATTTAACCATCTGTTGAAAAAAAATATTTTTTTTATATACATTTACATAAAAAATTGTTAAAAAAAGTGTAGCCGGTGTAAAGCAACTATCCCCGATATTTTAAAAAAATTTATTTTATCAAAGTATAATATCCCAAATTTTTTGAAAATATCCCCAATTTTTGTAAAAATATCCCCAGTAAATGATGTTTCCTGTTCTTGTAGTACGCATTGAGCTCTCATATAAAATAATGTCATTTCTGGTTATAGAATCCCACACACAATGTCAAGCTACGGGGCTCATTGTGTCTTTTGAAGATTCCCACCAGCCATAAATAAAAAACAAAAAAAAACAAAATTCTGGTTATCTCCCTTTTTAAAGATTTTAATAAAATTTTTAAGATTTTAAATATTGGTCAATGAAAATCCAGCTTGACAGAGAAAATCTAGATTGTTGTTTTTAAGATAAAAAAAATTAAAATTTTCTTGAAATGCAGCACTGAGTTCCGCAAATGTAATGCGGCAGTTAGCTTCGATCGTTCCAACAAAATAAATTAATTTTTAAATTTTATATGTTTAACACTCTAAAAACGATCTCAAGGGTTTATTTTCGTATAAACTACAAATTTGAACTACAGATAGAAATTACAGATTTGTAACAAGACCGGGTCTGTATGGATAAAGCAGGTAATGGTCCAAATTGTACTTGTGATGTCGTGGCAAAATCGTGATGTGTGGCAGAAACGGATTTTTGTGGCTGCCACCTTTTTTTAAATAAAAGTAGACTACAGCTATGCTTTAATTCGAAAATTTATTCTGCACAGCTTAAATTATTAACAAAGCAATTTCTTTAATTAAAAATTTATACTCCATAAATATTTTTAAAATCAAAAAATTTAAAACATTAATTTTCACTTCGATTTCCTTCCATTATTTTTATTACTGTTCTAAATTTCTAAATTTAAAAGCTTTCAATTAAATTGCTTTTATTATCAAAATATATAAAAATAAAAACAACAACAACAAAAAAAAAAACGCTTAAACAACTAAAAATCATTAATTCTATTTCCTTTTCTTAAATCCTTTACAAATATTTTTTACACAAACAATATGATAATTTATAGTCCTTACTTCTTTTATTTTTTTATTATATATATATACATAATACATATATATTTATTTTAATTATTTCAAATCTTTTTTTAAATTTTCACTTCCTTTATGTTTTTTTTTTCATTTTTCTTTGTGTAAATATAAAATTACGTATTATGCAAAACTAAATTTACCATATAAAAGGGAACATATATCACACGTACATATATAAAAAAAAAAAATAAAAACAAAATATTCTGAAAGGTTTGTAATTATATCCTTTTTGTAAAATAGTTAAGAATAAACGAAATACTCATTAAAATGCACCAACGCAACGTAACGCACTTGCACACACAATACATTATCAAGATAATTTTTAATTAATGACCAATTTTGTATAATAACAAGGTTTATAATGAAAATTGCGTAAACGCATTTGTAATAAACTGTAAATACTTAATCTTTATTCACCTCTTTATAATATACAAAATAAAAAAAAAAAAAAAAACAATTAAAAAAAAATAAAAAAAAAACATTAACAAAAAAAAGGATATGTTCTTCCTTAACCAAATAGGTACTATGAATTTCCTTATTACATAGCTGTTATAAATTTTGATTTTAGTTAAAAAAAAAACCATTTTATATAGTTTTTAATAAAAATAAAAATTTTATATACAGGTTAGTATTTTTTTTTTATTTTCAGGTAATTTATTTTCTAAATTACGTATATACCTTATATAGTAAAATATATACAGGGTGATTCAATTATTTTAATTTGAAATAGTAATTTTGTATGATAATATAAGTAGTGAATTTATTATTATTATTATTATTATTATTATTATTATTATTTATCATTATTATTATTATTATTATTATTATTATTATTATTATTTATCATTATTATTATTATTATTATTATTATTATTATTATTATTATTATTATTATTATTATTATTATTATTATTATTATTATTATTATTATTATTATTATTATTAATTATTGTTATTATTATTATTATTATTATTATTATTATTATTATTATTTATCATTATTATTATTATTATTATTATTATTATTATTATTATTATACTGCTTTTGAGTCTGCCGTGGTCTGCTTGAGCCGGTGGCAAACATGCTTACTGGTGCCGCAGTTCTGTTTTTGCTAAATTAACAGCAAATTGAACTCTGCGACACTAGTTACTGCTGATGCTGTCGGCGTGTGGTAGATCCCGCTAGACTTATGAGCGAAATTAGATAAAACGTATCGCTGTTTTGTTATGTAGCACAGTAGTACTGTTTTTTTTTTTGTTATTTTTGTTACATATGGAAGTAGATAGTAACTCGCCAAATAGTCGGGCGTACGCAAAACGATTTTGGGAGTCAAGTAGATATTTGTAGAATAGATGTAGAACAGAAATAACCTAGTCCAGCGTCTTGAGGCAGCTTGACATGTTGGAAGCTACTTCAAGACAGCACCTCTAGGGATTATATAGCTCTGTATAGAATAGTTTTTGTTTGTAAATGGGAAATAACCTAGCTATAATAGAAAAGGATTAGAAAATTAATATTGTTTTTAGTAATAATATTAGAAGAGGGACAGTAGAATTTATTTTTCAGTCTGTCGCTGTCGATAGACATATGCAGAGAAGAGCGAACGGGATAATTCACACGGAAACACCGAAGCCAGCACTTTTTCGCCAGTTTGAAGAAATGCTAACGCGGTTCCAATCTGGGATAAACATCGTGGGTTTCCTTTTTGCAGTGCGTCATAGTGTAATGCAAAAAGAAACCGACCAACCCGGCACTCGGTAGTCTGTTAAGCAGATTTTCCCCACGACACCATCTATAACCGTAAAAAAGCAAAAAAAATAAAAATTATTATTATTATTATTATTATTTATTATTATTATTATTATTTATTATTATTATTATTATTATTATTATTATTATTATTATTATTATTATTATTATTATTATTATTATTATTATTATTATTATTATTATTATTATTGTTATTATTAATTTTTTTTATTGAATATATTTTGAAAATATGCACAATAGTAATTTAGAAGCACTCTATATATAGCTGCTAGAGTTATGGGCTAACTGTGAACTTAAATTAAGCTAAAGTATTCATATTTTTGTTTTATTATTAGCCAATATTTAAGATATTACCTTTAGCGCATATATATGTACCGCTTGTTTGGAATAGTACAAAATAAAATTTGAGAGAAAGAACTAGCTTTAAATTAAATAAAGTACATATAATATTGTACACAGGATGTTAAGCCTATTGTCGGCCAGAGTTATCGGATTACAGTGAATTTAATTTAAACTAAAGTATTCAAATTTTTGTTTTATTATTAGCCAAAAAATTAGGATATTACCTTTAGCCCATATTATATATGTACCGCTTGTTTGGGCTAGTGCAAGATAAAATTTGATAGAAAGAAATACCCCTAAATTAAATAAATTTCATATAATATCGTATACACGATGTTAAGCGTATTATGCCTTTATTTAATGATTGATGGAGGTGATTAGGGTTATAACATACAAAATATTGGATTTATTCTTACAAAAAATCTATTGCTACAACTGCCTAAGCTTACACCAAAAGAGTGATAATAGGCAGCACATTGGCTGGAGTAAAACAAACTTAGAGTCGAACTTAGTGCATTTGAGTCCATTTTTCGTATTTAAGATCAGGGCTTACAACG
Organism: Argyra leucocephala; assembly: GCA_963942445.1. Lineage (NCBI taxonomy): Eukaryota > Metazoa > Arthropoda > Insecta > Diptera > Dolichopodidae > Argyra > Argyra leucocephala. Next base: position 15,134,596 of record OZ012679.1, on the reverse strand, counting down.
GTTGGAATTCAATATTCACCGAACACCGAGTTAATCAAAATATATGCTCTGGAATGATAATAATTTCGATTTAGCGGCACTAAATGTTTATATTTTTTTTTTTTTAGTAAGTGTAAGGCATATTTTTCATCTATATATCTACTTAACTTTTATACAACCTACACACGAAATGTATTTTCGATATATATATAAATAGCTATAGTAATCATCATATTTAATTTCTCAATAATCTATTTTTTTTTCTAAATGTATAGGATAGACTTAAGACATAGCAATTATTGTAAAAAAATTTTCTTCTTCGCTTTTCATTTTCTATTCTTTCACTAAGCAAATTTTAATGTCCGTAAATGTTTTGCAATTTTTCCATTATGTCTGTTACATTTATTTTTAAATTTTTAATTTTAATTTTTATAGTTTTATAATTTTAATTTTTCATTATATATTCTTTGTAACTATATTTATATAATTTTAATTATCATATTGTTATATTAAAACCTAAATGTAAGCTTATATAGTCTGTAATGAGATAACTCTCTTTAGACATTGTTTTTGAAATTAATAAATAAATAAATATAGCGCTTCATACATTGCTTTAATTTTGATAAAGTACAAAACGCACCATTCGTTTCATTGATATAAAATATATCTCATCTACACCTGCTCCACTAATTGGCCAACGTTACATTGTTAGATATTTTGTGAATGAACTAAAATTACTACTGCCAACTCTTAACCAATTCCGTTGACGAATGCGGCCTACCCACCTTTACACTATAGAAATACTAAAATGGTTCAAGACTGATTATGAATATTCGTTCATAGTAAAAACTTCTAGAGTATGGAATTGCAGTCCACTACAGACATTTCAAATGCTTTTATGTGTTTAATTCGCAAAAATTTAAAGTGAACATCAATAACATATACATATAGTTCGTAACTACACACAGAACCTTTCTATTAGTTTTTTCTCTTTTTGTTTTTCTAACCATCTCTTTTCGTTTTCAAAAGTAAACGGTACGAAAGTATAACGGCTTATTTAACATAAATTTAATAATATAAAAAAAATTAAAGCTACAAATTTAAGAAAAACATTCAATTATTTATAATGAACCGCTGATATAACGTGATGGTCTATGAAATGTTGGATAATGTAGTAATATGGTAATTATTAAAGTTAACTTTCAATTATAAACCTTGATGATTTAATTTGATTATTTCGCTCATAATTCTGATGAAATCATTGTTTAATATTTAAATAAAAAATAGAATAATTTAATCATCCTGTACATTTCAAGCCATCATTCCATTAATAACTAACTAACATTTCTCATCCATTCCATTACTGACTACTATTTAAACAAAGGCTTGTTAACAAACTGTCAAAATATTTTGATTTAACAAAACAATAATTGTAACCGAATAATATTAAAAAATCAAGCCATAATGCCTTAAAACTAACTTTTTAGTTGTCTAGGTATAGTCTAATATCATCATACCTACTGATTAGTTCCAGCAGTGTTGTTGAACTATTTCTGTTGTTTGTGAACTAAAATTAAATTTTATAGGTTGAAATCTAAATCAAAATATTTTGTCAGTGAACAAACCTTTCAAGTATCTTAACTACTAAATTGTTATCCAAAATTATTTTGTTTGTTAAAACCTTTCCATTCACTTTCAAGACTACTGTAGGTTATTTCTGAACCATCCTGTAACATTCTATATACCTATATATTTAACATTTTGTCCTCTTCCAACTAAATGCAATAATATACATTATAATTTATTAGGATATGATTATTTAACACATTTTAGAAATAACGTAATTTATTTCATTTTGCATGTAAAATAATATTTTAGATTATTACAGATAAAAAGTTTTCGTAAAAAACAAAAAAAAAAAAAAATAAAACAAAAAAAATAATTTCATTGCGGGCATTTTTATTTATTTTATTTTTTATTTTAAATAAATTTTTTTTAAGTATAAATATTTTGTTAGACCCGTAACAAGTTTAATAGGTCAATAGTAATAATTGTAAAAATAATTACCTAAATATAATATTAACTATAGTATAATAGTTTTATTTTTAATTTATTAATTTCAATTTAATAAAATGAGCTCAGTGGTTGCGTAGTGCTCAATTATGAAAAATCCATCGATAGAACCGATGCCAAATTTGATAGAACCGATGATTGAATATACATATACATATTCAGTTTCTAATAGATTACTTCTCTACAAAATAATAAAAAGATCCGTCTCACATGTTCAATCAATTTTCACTCAATTTTTCACTCAATTTTTACAATTATGTTACCATCTTATTTATTGATATGAACCAATATAATGATATGAGATAGCAATATATAAAAATGTCAATATATAAATAAGATGGCAACATAAATGTGAAAATTGAGTGAAAAATTTAGTGAAAATTGATTGAACGTGTGAGACGGATCTTTTTATTTAAATGACATTTATTGTGGCATTCCATTTTTATATTTTATAATTATAAGTGTATTATGCTCATTTAAAAACAGATAAATAAAACGTCAACAAAATGGAATGGAAATTTGAAAGTAAAAAATATGGCATATAATTAATTTTTTTAAACTATTTTTGACATTTTAATTTTTATATCAATTTCTATTTTGACATTTCGTTATTTGAGAGATTTAAATTTTACAATTTTTTGATATGTTGCTGTAATTCTGATGATGCAAGTAGGTATACATACTGATTAAATGAAAACGTAGCTAAAACTTGAAATTGTCTAAATATATTATTTTGATAAGGTTAAATTGTCAAAATATTATTAATATTATTAATATTATTAAAAAATATTAGCTATGTCTGAAATATTATTAAACGTCATATTTTGCCCTAAAAATTACTGTGAAAATTGTTTAAACCAAAAAATATTGAATGTGGGCACATATATATTCTGATGTTTTAAAACTTCAAAAATATATGAATTGAAAATTGAAAAAAGGACAGGTTTTACACTACACTCTATATTATTGCTTTATTCAACTAGGTAAGTATAAATGGCTACTAAATTCGGCACAATTATGACTAAAGAGATCTGTTATGATATCGTTGAAAATGTTCAAAACGTCAAAAATATTGAATTGAAAATTAAAATAAAAATTTAACGTTTGGAACAGGTCTTATGCACTACATTTTATATCGCTTTATACAACTAGATAGGTATAAATAACTACCAAAATCAGCTAAGTTTACACTAAAGAGGTCTGTTTTGACAACATGATATCGTTGAAAACCTTTAAAACATCAAAAATATTGAATTGAAAATTGAAAGAAAAATTTGTTTGCTTACTGGTTTAAACAATTCAAACTTTGAAGACAAAAATAGAATTATTTAATTTTGTTACCTGTAAGATCATCTAGTGCAGTCTAGAAAGTAGACTTCTATATGGGTTTTCCTTTCAGAATTATTACGAGGCAGATGCCGAAAAAGGCCAAAATTGTTTCATCTTGTTCTTTATCTTTACAGATTGTGTAGACTCTTGTAACAGCTTACAATGCTCATATTTAATATACTAAAGGGAATTTTCAATTCCAATTGATTGTAATTCAATATTCAATATATTAATTATAAAAATTAATTCTCTTTAATATGACATCTACATCTATTTATATAACTTAACAAAGGATAGTTAGAACATATATTATAGAACCGATTTACGTTTCGTGCGATATACACAATATAAAAGTAAACAAACATTAAAATTACATTTGATATAACATTCAATAACTAGTAGATATAAAATATTATTATATTAATTAATTCAAAATATATCAAAACTAGCTTTGTAACTGGTACAGAGCTTAGAATTTTTTTTATTTCAACCAACAATATTGAATTATCATCTGATTTAGATTCATTCAAATTCTAGTTGAAAAACTATTACAGTAGCATGTATGCCAATTTTTTCATTTAAATAATATTGTAAAATATTTGTGTCTATTAACACTGAATGACAATACCACAATTTTTTTTTCGCAAATTTTTCGTTCCAGTCTAGTTAAATTGAATTGAATTATATGAAATTATATCGGAAACGAAAATAATAAGTCAATTTTGAGCCCAATTTTGAAATATTGAGTCATACCACAAAGACAGTATCTCTAGTTCTTTTTTGAATCAAAAATGGAAATTTTACCTACCATATCCAATTTCATACCCATCATTTCTCTAGTAAACAAAATATTTTCAAACTTTACATTAATTTAGCTCATTATTGACAATTTAGCTTACGAACATTTTTTTTACTACATTGCAGGTTATTTTTTTTTATTTCACTTTTTTTTCCAAAATTTCAAATTAAACGCCATAAATTAAAAAAAAAAAAAACAAAAAAATAAATTATTCTATTTTGTATATTTTTATACTTGTGTGTATCTCAACTCGAATGTACTTATTCCTATTTTATTTAAAAATATCGTTAAAAGCGAAAATAATTACATGCGGCAAAACCTACTTTTGGCACGCACTTAAAAATTTTTATAGAGTATTTTCCAAAAAAAAAAAAATATAATAATAACAAAACTACAACAATAGAAAACCAAAAAATAATAACAAGAAGAGGAGAGGAGAACACTGATGGTCAGTAAATAAAGTATTTATAATGTGTAGCTATATATAATGTAAAGCTTTTATTGTTGATTTCTTAAATATAGGAAAATTAAAAAAAAAATAACATTTTTTTTGGTTTAATGAGTTTGTCTAATAAAAAGTCGAATTTGAAAAAAAAATCAAAATCCAAAACTCAAACGAAAAAATTAATTGGGTCGATTTTTACATTGGATAATCTAAAATCCTTTGGATCTATTGTACATCCTAGATGTATTTAACATGACAAACAGATCATATTATGTTACGGTTTATACGGTACCTACCTATGAATACAACTGAACTTAATAATATTACCTGACTTGTATATCACTTAATTAGACGTAGTAGATCAGATGTCCAATCAGATGTTATCGACCTGTTTATTAGATGTTAAGATTTCAAATACGCCTATGCGAAACCCGTTGAACTTAATAATATGATCTGAACTGTATATCACATAATAGGACATAGTAGACCAGATGTTAAATCAGTAGTTATCGACCTGTATATCAGATTAAAATTTAATATATTATCTATTCTAATACATTTTCTAGTACATTTTCTAAAAACAAAATCAGTTTTGTGGTAAATTTAAACCAACATAAATAATAGTTAATTGTCGAGAATGAATTAGGAATATTGAACTAGAATTCAAATATTCGGCTTTTAGCTGTAACGTCAGGTAAATTTTCTTCATTACCTGGTTCATCATTTTTGTAAATTACAAAATATGGCATTAATTTGATAACATTCTGGACAAATGCATCTCATCAATTGATCTAATAATAATTTTTTTATTACCTAGCATGTGTTTTTTATTACCATCGCACAAACGTGTACTGGTTGCTATTCTAAATGCCACATGTGTTAACAATGCTCGAATATAAATTTGTAACAAAGATACATTTTTTGGTGCCACATTAATTGACCTAGTATATCTATTGTAATTGACTTAATATATCTATTGTGGCATTTATATTGTACTAAATTTGATGTTAATGAATGATCTACATCCATTTTTGATAATAATCCTATAATTATTGCTTGCAAATCAGCCGAATGCATGATTTTTTTTAATACATTTGTGGTTGGGGAATATAATGTGCATACACGAATTCGACGTTCACCTTCACTATTTATATATTATAATAAAGCAGCTTGGAAACATATTGTCTTAACATCTGAAATATTTTCTTTATATGAAATGTGCATATAATAACCAGCATTTAGAACTACATTTGGTAAATATCAATTCAGCGGATCAGTTGAACGAACACAAAAATTACTATGGAATGACCTTGTAAACCTACAGTAAAACGAAGTGATGAAAGCTTGTTCAACATTTTAGAAATTTTTACAATAAATGAATTTTCGAATAAGTTTTGGACCACCTGTGCATTCATTCACATCACGGGTATAGAAATGAGGATTTCTTGATTTTGATTATTTCAGTTTTTTATTATTGCGGTTATAACGTAGTAAAACGGACACAATCTGTTTTAAAAATGGAGATTAAAAATAACAATACATTGCCATCAAAAAACTGTTTCTAAGTAACAAGAAGAAAATTTTAGTGTCCGCGAAAGGGTTAATGTAAAAATTATTACTTTTTTTCATTATGGCTATATAAAAAATACAATCTTCTTCTATGATAATTCTTATTAGAAACGGTTATTAGCAAAAAAAAAAAAAAAAAATCAAATGAGCGGTGGGAGGGTGTACCTCACTCCAAAGGAATAATTATATAAAAACACAACAAAAAACAATTGAATTAAGTAAGTCAAGTGAAAAACTTCAAGTAAATTCGACCATACGTAGATTATTATGTACCTACATATTGTGTTAAGAAAGCATTACATTGATTTATTTTCAACAACTTCAATATTAAATTTTTTTATTTTACTTTTTGTAAATACAAAAAAATATCCTTGCGTAAGTAGACAAAAATATGGAAAATACATATCTGGATTTACAGGTACGCATTTTCAATATTTTTCCAATTTTAATTATTGCATTTCAGATGGTCAAGCAGACCAGACTGTCACATCACCAAGCAAATTTGGCTCATGCTGAACCTGAAGCGATTCTTTAACCTACTATCTTTGAAAAGGTGTGACATCGGCGCTATAGTAGGTGTCATTACGGGTCATTGCGAACATATGGCAGAAGGCTTGAAATCTCCTCAAACAACTTTTGTAGAACGTGTTTAGATGAGGAAGAAGATGAAGCTGTTCATTACCTACTATGTACATACCCTGGTTTTTATATGGAATGGAAAACTCATCTAGAAGGTTTGTTTCACGACTTGCTGTGTGTCCGTGAATTCAATAAAATTAAAGTCCTCCACCGCTTTGTAATAAGCTCGAATTCATTCAAAGTGTAGAGTCTTATGCAGAAAAAATTCCCGTGTTATTACCATGGATCCTATTAGTCTATCGTATCGGCGTACTTTCGACAGCCAATAATACCGACCAATTTATTGTAGCGTATTATGATTTGCTACACATTATATTAAAATTCTTTTAATACCAATTATCTTCTATTGTTGATTACTAAAAGTTTTGATGTTAGAATGAGGTTAATGGACAAAATCCCAAAACCAAATTTTGCAGTAAGACAAATTTAAAAAAAAAAAAAATGGAATGCTTGAGATGTACTCAAATGATTTCTGCAGAGCCTACAAAAATGAATTAAAGGATGAAACAGCTCCCATTTATACCTTCGAGGCATTAGTTCACAAAAAACACACCCATCTAGGAGCTACTATTCCATCTAAGTTCGCTGAATGGTTTTGCAGTTACGAAAATCAAATGCCTCATCGCTTTGTGCTGCTTTGAAGAAAAACTGCTAAAAGGCTTGAACTCCATTCAAAAGACTTCTGCAGAGACTGCAAAGATGTAGAATGGGACGAAACAGTCTTTGTAGCTGCATTAGTTCACAAAAAAGTCATCTAGAAGCTACTGTTGTCTTAGCTTGCTGAGTTGTCTAGAAGGTACGAAAATTAAATGCCTCCATCGCTTTGAATTGCTCTGAAGAAAAAAATGATAGAAGGCTTGGGCTCCACTCAAATGATTTATGTAGGGTCTGCAAAGATAGAGAAAAGGACGAAACATTTCCCCTTTATACCTACCCCATATTAATTCATAAAACAAAAATACAGTAACGAAAATGAAATGCCTCAACCGCTTTACATTTCCTTTAAGAAAAATTGCAAGAAAGCTTGCGCCCCATACAAATCATTTCTGCAGGGTCCACAAAGATAAAGAAGAGGATGGCAGAACACTCCTTTATACCTGCCCCGCATTTTTTTTAGTCTCTGTACTCCTCTTGGGAGCATAGGTATTCCAACTGACATTTCCATCATACTCGATTTCTAGCTGCTACTTTCGCTTGTGTTCTGCAAGTTTTCGCTGCGATTGTATCCATTTTTGACGTTATCCTGCCCCGCATTAATTCATAACAAAAAAATCATCTAGAAGCTATTTTGCCTAAGCTGGCTGAGTGATCTTGCACTTACAAAACTTAAATACCTCTTGTATTACGCTGAAGAAAAACTGCTAGAAGGCTTGAGCTACACCAAAATGATTTCTGCGGAGCTTGCAAAGATAAAGAAGAGAACCGAAACAATTCCTCATTATACCTGTCCGCATAAGTTCAAAAAAATGAATCGATCTAGAAGCTACTGTTGCCTAAGCTCGCTGAGTAATCTAGAAGGTACAAAAATTTAATACCTTTCTCACTTTGTAAAAAGTTCAAATTGATTTTGCCAATTAGAATCCACGCGGAAGAATCGGGATTATGTTGTATAATAATGGATTTCCTTGGTCTAAGTAAATCGACTTAGCGAATTATACCCGTACCTACATACCTACCAAGAACAATAGTTATTAGGAAAAACTGAAAGAAAAATATATCGGATCTTAGAATCGGCATGAGTTTTGTTCCACAAACTAAGTAAGGGAGTAAATCATTTAGTAAGACATGTTGTTGAAAACATGTAGCTCAAGACCTGTTGCAATGTCCATTCAAACAAAAATTATCAAGAAATCTGAATTCATTCTGGTATTTTCACCAAAATGTTTTATTTTTATTTGCAATACAAATTTGCAATACAAAATTGAAGATGTCTCTTTAAAAAGTAGTTTTTTTTTTAGCAAAAATGAAATTTAACTGTTATAAAATAAAATATAATACAATTAAAAACAAAAACAAATTTTTACTCACTTTAAAAGTGAATTTTTCGAAAAAAAAGAGTGTTGTCGTCTTACCTATACCTACCTTACAATAACAAAATATTTTGATCAACGTTTTTATGACGTAAACTATTGTGTATAAAAATAATATAGAGGAAGCAGAAATACAACAATTTAAAGGATGCGACTGACTACAACTATACATATTTTCAAAAAATTATTTCGCACATAAAAATCTAAACAATTTTATTTTTTCCAGTTTTTTGCATTCCTGGTTGTTATAAAATAAAAATAATAAATAAAAAAGTGTGTACTTTAGATATGAATGTAGGTGGGTGGTTATACCTATATACAAACATAAGTGTGTATTTTTAGACGAACATAATTTACCGTTAAAACTCACTTCAACTTTTCTTGTTCTGGTTTTTTTTTTTGTAAATTATTTTACGCTAGAAATATTACATTGTTAATGTTAAATTGCAAAAATGCAATTTATGGTCAAATTAAAATGAAAATAACAAAAAAAAAATAAAAAACAAAAAAATTAAATAATGCTGGTAATAGTAAAAATAAAAATTGTTTGAGAGTAAAAGAGAAAAAGATATATAGATAAAGTTAAAAAAAAAGAGAAAACATAAAAAATGGAGTGAGACAAGAAATATATATATATATTTTTTTTTTATTTTCATATTGTATTATTACAGGAACTTAGCCTGAAGCATTTCAACACTCTATGAACTTTTTTTTTTTTTTTTAATATTATTATTTTATTATGTGGTAATTCAAATTTACCACACTATGATGGATTTGTGGTGTTATAATGTTGTTGGCCATGGTGCATCTAGTATACTTGAACAATTTTGGACAGTTTTTTTTTTTATTTCATTTATGGTATTTTTGAAGTAGTTATGGTAAATGGTATGAATGAAATTACCTTCAGTTTTACTCTCTTCTTATATCTTCTCTCTATATAATACCTATACAGCTTAACACGCACTAATTAGAGTTACCAAATGATAATCATTCCCTTTCAAATTAAAATTATTATGAGAAAATATTTTTATGATAATTAAAATAAAAAAAAATAACATATAAAAAATTATTAGGAGACCAGACAGCTAAGGCTAAGGTCCGAAAAAAAAAATTAAACATAATTAAATATTATCCTACGTATGTAATTTTAAATAATAAATAAAGAAAGAAAAAAAAAATTAATCGAAAAATATTTAGCAGATTTTTTAAGTAGTTAGTGTACCGTTAAGTTACAGATGGTTAATACACCGTGTATATCTCACGTAAATAGACACAAATATAGTGGGTTCAACACACAACAAAATCATAAAATTTTAATTTTCAATACAATTCAGTTACAAACATTTAACCCTTTCACCAGCAAGAAAAAAATTTCGCTTAGATTAATTTTACAAACCTTAAAAATAAATGCGTAACCGATGCACTTAATTTTTTGTTTTACAACACTAAACAGACCTTTTCATTGATGCTTTTGGGTTTTAAGCCCAAATATCAATTTTAATGCGGTATAAAGTAATTTCATCACATCTCACAACCGCATAAACGATGTATGAAAGGGCTAAAATGAATTAAAAATATTTGTTTATAAACAACCTACATAGAACATAGATGTTACCCCAGTGAAAAGAGAGAACTATAGTGAAAAATGTGTATAGAATTACCATAACATTTGTATTGATTTTATACAGAAAACGAAATTTTTCTATTTTCAACGACTTCAACCCTTTGTATGAATAATTGCACAAATATCGAAAATCAGATCGACATTCTGAATTGCACAGGACAATTCTATTACTGAGGGATTCATTGCGAGAGTGAGTCATTGAAACAATAAACAACAGCTAATGGGTTATTCCAATTGTCAAAATTAATTATGTTGAGTTGTAATTGGTTTTCCAGAAACACCCGGACCAAAAAGCTGCTATTTTTAGTTCTTAAGAAAAAGTAAATGATAACAGTAAATATATTCCATTAAGAAAAAGTAAATAATAACAGTAAATACGTTACATTGCATTGTTGAAATAAAAAATTATCGTTATGGAATGTAACTTTGGCTTGGACTGTGATTATCAATTCTTCTAAGCTACTTACAACAACTATTTTCATGTAAACGGAACACAAACAATAGAGTTATACAAAATTATTTAGTATAGAAATCATCATGATCCTGCAACTCCATCCGTGGGGCATAGGACGGAAGTAAATTCTTTTCATCGGCTCCTATTTGCGGCTAACCTCTTCAATTGTGCCCACGTTCTTTGCTGGGTACTTGCTTCGGCTAAGACAGTTGTTCTCGGCTTTCCGTTCGAAGAATACCGTTGTTCCCGTTTACACCCACAGTAGTAGTCATTATGTCATACATTACTACTAAAAACAATATGGATGATAAAATACAGCCCTGCCTTACTGCCTGACACACCTCGAAGCAATTTGTCAGCTGTCCTCGATGTAAAACGCTATTAGTATAAAATTAGTTATACAAAATTGATCAAAACTAAGAATTAATTGGGATTAAAATTGTGATCGGTATTCAGTATCAAAACTATGACATCAGTATTCTATATTCATTTATTAACTTATACAAACCTAATTAAATTTTAACAAATAGTTGGGATCAAGATTAATGGTAGGTAATCAATTTAGAACAATAATTAATATTACTTGATTATTAAATTAATGTTACAGGGAGACTAAAATGATGAGCAAAACGAAATCCAATGCATTATACAACACTATTAATGATTTATTACGGTAAAATACATTTTTCTTATCTACACTGCTACAGAGATTTGACATTTTTGTATTTTGATAGACAGTTTCAATACATTTTACAATCAACAATCAATCCAATTTGATAGTTAGTCTTAGTTTTTAACTTCTTTAATATTAATACTTTAGTCCTATGTCACCCGACCGATAGACCGAAGGACATTTAGTGTTCTTCACACTAATTAAAACCTGTCTTATTTCTTTGAGCTACATCACACGAATACGTTTTATTTTTCTCCGTCTAACGTAAATGTACCTATCACCGCCCTAGTACATTATGCCGCCCAAACCTTTTTTTTTTTGTAAATACAATACTCCCACGCTTTATATTTCAAATTTATTTTTGAAATAAAAGAAGAATATTATTTCCTCGTTGTAATGCAAAATAATGCACACTTGTATTCATATTAATAAATAAGTTATTAATAGAAAACTAAACTAGGTAGACATTTTAGTGAAAATATTGGTTCAAACGTTTAAAATTTGTTTTATTTTGTTAAGCCCATAATAATTGCCCATATGATGTTCACTTATTTATTGTATTCAAATAATTGTAAAAGACATATGTATAATTAAATAGTTTCTAATACATAATTCAGATTGTAAATAAAAAATATTTAAAATTGCTAATTAATTTGTTTTGAGCGGGAATTAGGGATACGTAAATTTATGTTGTACGTATTTACGATCGACCGGGCGGAATTAGAAAAATGATATATCGAAATAACTGATTAAGTTATTCAAGTATTTTTGGTTATATAAGGATGCAACTGGACAACTTTAAATTGAAATTGAACAAACTAAGCTGGAGCTAACTACGTCCTATAAATTTAATTTCGCATATGTGCTTTTTGTTATAACTAAGTTTTGAGTTTTTATTAAAATTTGTACGAAAAAGCGGGTGGGTAATGCGTGTAATATATTCTAATTCCGAACTAAATATGCTGGTGTAAGCTATTTTCACTAAATTCATACCAAGTCTATATTTAAAGAAAATATTCGACTATTTCTGACAATTGGATAAATTTTATATACTCTAACGCTAACCCTAAAGAATAAGTTTTTCCAAAACTATAATTTACTTATATTATATTTTGTATAATTTAAAAAATCTCTGGAATTACATATCTTGTCTTGCCACAAAAATTTCATTAAGACGTCCATTATAAATTACCAAAATAATTTCTTTGTGTACATTTCACAATAAGTTTAATAGATGAGTGAAAACAATGACCATGTCTGGCACATTTTGGAGATGGCCTGTAAAAGAATTTAGTCTAATATATTCAGACAGTGACATAGTCTGCAAAATTGAGCCTACAGTTTCAATGAACAGCAGAGGACAATATATAATGTACTTTAAATCATACAAAAATATGTATATTTTTATGTGTAACAAATAGTTTTACTTACATTTCAACTATTTTTTTTTTTTTTTGTTAAAATTACTTATAGTAATATTGATTTTTTATTATAATAAATACTAGGGGCCCCTGTTGAGTAATTATATTTCAAGTTGAAATCAAATTTAAAGTTTTTAAAAAAACAGTAATTTACGTACTGACATAGACTTCGCACGATATAGCAGAAACCACTCGTGTTTAATAAAAAGTTTTGTGGTTAGTAAGTTTTATTTAGGACACATAAATACACGTCCCTCATATACTGCTTCGTTTCCGATATATTCCCTATAGTAAGTGGCATTTAGTGGATAAAATTACTAAAAATAAAAAGTTTTGTTATTAAAGAGGTACGTATATATATACCTACATAATACATAATTTTAATAAAAACTATATTATTACTACAAATAACAAAAATTTAGAAACAGTTACTTAAAAGGATAAAAATGAAGAATTCAAGTGACCTACTATATCAAAATGAAGTACTCTAACTCTACTATATAAAAATAAATTTGCTCGTCATATGAACAATTCAACTGATTTTTTTTGTTTTTGCTTTTTTATATTTTTTACTTGAGATGAATTTGTTTCTTTGTTTTTTTTTGGCATATGTACATAAATTCATTTGCAAGTACATAATATAAAGTATAATAACTGATTTGTTTACTTTTGTTTATTATTTTCATAAGATCTCCCTTATGCATGATGTATAATAAAATCATATGAGTACAAAATTTTCAACTGTGTGCGCATTTTTGTTTTATATACAATCTTATATATTATATATATATTAGAAATTCATTAAGGAGTAGGAGAATCGAAATAAAATGAAAAGGTGTCTACTGCGCAGGACCTTAAATGCTTGTCAATTATAATTATAGATTTTTTATAATTTAACTACTAGTTAATTATTTAAAAAATTATTTATTAATTTTACTCTTAATAATTATTTTAAATAGCTTTTTTGAATAAAATCGTAAATAGGTACTGCGAATCGCAAATAGGTTCAAAAAACGGAATTGAGTTTATATAAGGGCGGAATTAGTTCAGATTGGAATTGTCGAGCGGAAATACGTACAATCAAAGTTTTTTTTTTGCAGTAATAATATTTTATTATTTATTTAGAAAAAATTAAATTATAATTAGATGAAAATATTTTTTTTTTAATAAAAAAATACTACTTGTTGTAATTTGAAAAAAAAAAAAAATTAAAAAAAACATATATATTGCTTATTTTGTCAACTTAAACAAATTTTTTCTTAAGGGGTCGGAAATTGGTACATTTGCGTTATTCCATTTACATTTTTATTTCATTTACATTTTCATTATTTATTTTTTATTTATTTCTATTTGCCTTAATTTGTCTAATTATTACTTAAAAATATATGGTTTTATTTACAGTGTTACAGCAAATCCTTTTCATCTACAATTTATATGCTAGAATGAGTTATATTTTGTTTAATTTTTATTTTGAGTTAACATTTTCATTATATTTGCACTATAAATTGATTTTACATTTTATTTACCCTGTTATTTATAGATGGGGTGTGTGTTTAAATTAAAAAAGTATACATTTTTTTTTTTTTTTTAATTGCTAATTTTAGTTTTAATTATTATTTTGAAGATCATACAGTCTTTGGCTAAGATCTAAATTTAAATTTTTATTTGTAATATCAATTACTTTTACTTTTGAATTAATAAAGACAAAAAAACAAAAGTTGGACCACAGACAGATAAACCGATATCAAGGCAATCAAATAGGTAATCATTTCATTTTTCATTTCTATTTTGCATAACACGGGGCGAGGCAGACTAATTAATAAATCGCTTCCATTTTGAAAATAAAAAAAAATATCAATTTTTAATTTCTATAATTCCAAACATCTGGCAACACTAATATCAACTAGTATACTCATATTATAGTTAAATAAATGTATAATTAAATGAATGATTATGCAATTGTTCTTTGACTACTGTAATTACAACATGGTGGTTAGTTAAAGGCATGTTAACTGTACATTTAAATAATAATAATATTTAAAAACAAAAAAAAAAAAACAAAAAATACAAAGAAAAACTGAAAATACAAAACTTCCTTCTAATGAAAAATTATTTTAATGGCGGTAATAAATTATTTTCTTTTTTTTTCCCCTATTTTAATAATATATTATTTAAATATTGCGTAGCGTATACAAGATATTATATTATAGGAGGAGTATTATAGAAGGTTCATTAGGGTTGAAGAGAATATATAACGTGTAATGGTAGAGAGGAAGAAATAGAAAAATTATTATATTTCTCTCAATGAATGGGCACTCTCTTGTGAATGAGTGTTTATTGTGATGCATGATTTTTAAATGATGTTTTTTTTTTTTTTTGTTGTTGTGCACTTCCCATCCCACTGTAGTATGAAGTATAGTTTAGTAAAGTTAGATTATTAAATTTAAATATTAGTTAGCTGTTGCTGTTATTTAACTATAATTATTAAACTTTATTTTGATTTATTTTTTATTTTATTTTTATTTTTTTTTTTTTTAATTATTTATTATAACACTTTTCATATTCCCATTTTCATATACATGCATAAATATATAAAGAAGGGATCATCTGGATATAAGTAATTATGTTTTGGTTTTAAATTTCGAAAGTTTTCAAAATTTGGTCGACTTTGGAAAATGATTTTTGAATATTTGGAATGAGTGCGTTTTGAATGTGTAATGGAGTGAACTGGGTATTAACAGAATAAAATTCAAGTTATTTTGGGTTGTAGTGAGATTTTTTTTCCATCTTAAATTAATGAGGGGGAAAAAGTAGCTGATAAACAACCTACAGTTTAAAAAAAAACAATAATTTGGTACTTCTTCTTGCTGAATTAGGCATTATCAAAATTTTTTTTAAATTCAATTTTTATTCTTAAATATAGGTACGTGCAAATTCTATTCCAGTTCGTCCTGAAAACATAATTTATTAGAACTAAGGTGTGTCGTTCTGACGCCAAGACTACATGATTGTGTAGCTTATTATTATTTTATCCATTAACTATAGTTTATTAACCGATTGAACTAATTGGATATAGCTTTCATTACCAAGTTGAACATTTGAAAATTGGAATTTATAGTTGGGTGTGAAGATTATCCAAATGTAATTATTTAATTGCTCTGTTTTGGATTAAATCTTCTTCGCTTGGACACATAATAAGGAAAATTGCTTCCATTTATTCATATAAATATAATGAAGCAATAAAGCAGAGCGGAGCAAATCTATCTAACATAGGCAGAACCGAATAATTATGTTTTTTCTTGTTGCACAATCAATACGCCATCACGAAAGACAATAACAAACCCATGACATTATGAAAATACACGTCGATAAGCGCATCATTCACTTCTGTTTTATTTACAGATCGCCTCAAGCGAACCAGCTAGAAACTGATATGCTTATAGAAAGTCTATCTAATCAGATAAACTCAGTTCTGGAAACCACTCCCGAATCTGAGATTGTTTTGGCGGGAGACTTTAATATTCATAACAGGGACTGGCTTCACTTTTCTAGTCACAACAGTCCCGAAGGCAAACAAGTTGAACTTTTTTCCAACTTTTTCAACCTTTCTCAACTTGTCAAAAGCCCTACGAGGATACCAGACCGACGCGACCAGAACGGACATCTCCTGGATTTATTCCTAACTACCCATCCAGAGAAATATGCAATATCTGTTAACTCTCCGCTAGGTGGTTCCGACCACTGTCTTGTAAGCACAAGCTTCGAAGTAGGCACAACAACCAGTTCTTCTAAGTCTCCCAAAAGACTAGTCTGGCATTATCACCAAGCTGACTGGGAAGGCTTCAACAACTTTTTAAATGCATCGAACTGGTCGTTGTGTTTCCAATATAAAAATGTCAACTTTGCTGCAGAGGTGATTACCAAAAGGATTCTATTAGGAATGAAAACCTTCATTCCAAATAGCCTTAAAAGTATAAAACGAAATCCCTCAGCTTGGTTTAATGATATCTGCAGCAAAGCTCTGAAATCCAAAGAAGAAGCCTATAAAAAATACAAGAATAATAAAACTGTCAACACATATGAGAGTTATAAAGTGGTTAGGAATAAATGTAAAAAAATTATCAATCAGCAAAAATTCCTGCACAACCAAAGGTTGAGACGAGAAATCTTTAATCTCCCTAACAACAGCAGGTCCTTCTGGACGTTTGCTAAAAGCGTTGGGCAAAATTTTTGCCAATCTTCATTTCCACCTATGATTGATAATAGTACAATTATATCAGATTCTGTTGGAAAAGCTAACCTTTTTGCAAAATTATTTGCAGCCAATTCCACACTCCCTAATACAGCCCAAGTTCCGCCAACAATCCCTGTTGTTAATTCTTCGCTTGGAAGGATATACTTCAGAACAAGAGCTGTAGTAAAAGTCTTGAAGAATCTTGATATAAAAAAATCTACCGGTCCCGATGGTATACCTGCGATTGTGCTGCGACACATTGCCCTCGCCATTTCTAAACCTCTGCGCAACTTATTCTATTTGTCCTTTTCTTCAGGAACTTACCCGTCCAATTGGAAAGTTGCCCAAGTTTATCCTATTCCTAAAAAAGGTGACAAAAGCAATCCTTCGAACTATAGGCCCATAGCAATTACTTCCATTATTTCCAAAACGATGGAAATCTTAGTCAATCAAAAGTTGAAGAAATATCTTGATAGTAGAGGTATAATTCATGATAGTCAATACGGCTTTCGAGCTCAGCGTTCCACCGGTGATCTCATGACATGCCTCTGCGAAAAGCTTAACACCAGTCTTCATCAATCTGGTGAAGCTGCTGTTGTAGCTCTGGATATATCTAAGGCTTTTGATCGAGTCTGGCATTCTGCTCTTATAGCAAAATGCAATGCTGTAGGCCTCGGTCCAACCTTTTCTAAATGGATTGAAAGCTTTCTCCTAAATCGATCTATCATAGTTTCAGTTGACGGTAGTTTTTCCGACCAACTTCAAATCAATGCTGGTGTTCCACAAGGCTCCGTCCTTTCACCCACCCTATTTCTCATTTTCATTAATGACCTTCTCAAATTAACTTTCAATCCAATCCATAGTTTTGCTGATGACAGCACTCTAGTAGCATCATATGATTTTCTTAAAACAAATAATGCTACAACTTCAGCAGTCAACTCCAAAAGAACAATGATGGCTGGTGCACTCAATCACGACCTAGCCAAAATTGTCGACTGGGGTAGAGCAAACAGAGTCGAGTTTAACACTTCAAAAACTCAAAGCTGTCTTGTTAGTAACAAGCTAACAACATTCGAACCAATTCTCCGACTTCAAAATGAAGTTATTCAGCGACTCAAAGACTTGAACATTCTCGGGATGCGAGTGAATCAAAATATGCACTGGAATGAGCATATTTTCGATATTGCGAAAAGCGCCGCCAAATGTTTGGGCTTTTTAAGTCGCTGCAAAGCTTATTTTTCATCTCCAGACCTCTTAAAAATCTATAAAGCATATATACGACCCAAGCTCGAGTATAACTCACATTTATGGGCAGGTGCACCAAAAGCTGCTTTAAATTTTTTGGACAAAGTTCAAAACCGCGCCATTCGTCTTATAGGCGACATAAATGTGACCTCATCCCTTATACCACTTGGTCATCGTCGTATTGTTGGAGCACTTTCTCTATTTTATAGATATCTACTTGGTGTAAGCACTTGTTCCGAGGAACTAAAGTCACTTCTTCCTCCTCTCAAGCAATTCTGTCGCATAACACGAGAGGCATCAAGTGCACACCCTTTCACAGTGGAAATTCCGAGATGGTTTAAGTCCGGCTATGGAAATTCTTTTATAGTAAGAACATCTCGATTGTGGAATCGCGTCCCAATCGAAGCATTCCCAATGAGAGAAGGATTTTTTATTTATGATTTACAGAAATTTAAGACGAATATTAACAACATTGTTCGCTCTTTCCCACAAAACTATTCTTCTTCCTTTTTCTTTCCTTTCCTTTAGCTATCCTTTCCTTTTTCAAATGGTCAACGGTACGCAAGTACTAAAAGGTTCAAAACCTAAGTTTTGGCTATAATATAAAAAAAAAAAAAAAAAAAAAAAAAAATTTCTACACTATGAAATACAAAATTTTCAAACAAGCTTTCCAAGTTTAGTTTTTCAACTTTTTAATTATTCTATTTTCCTATTCCTAAATTTATCTTTTTGTGTTATAACCGCCCGTTTTTTGATAAAACATTTAATATTTACGTACCGTTTGACGGCGATCAGTTAGGATAGTTAAGAAAAAAATTTGTATTCAAATTAAATGAAAGTTGAAGTAAAAACGGTTAATTGTTTGTCTTGAATTTCTGAAGGTAATATAATCCAAGTATATTGAGGGAACGCATCGTCGAGGGAGGCCACACCTTCGTTGGAGGGATGAAGTATTGGCAGATATGAAAAAACTTCAAATCACCAATTGGAGAGATTCCGCTCGTAACCGAAATCAGTGGAGGACAATTTTTCGTCAGGCCCAGGACCTGCAAGCTCTGTAGCGCCCAGCAATTAAGTAAGTATATTGAACAAATCCGAAGGTATGTGATTCCACAATTAAAAAGCTTAAAACCCACAGTGAAATGCCATAAGTAATTTTTTTTCTATCTGGTGATTTTCACAGTGTAGTTGTGGGCATTTGTTATTTCTCTTGTTTCGCGATGAAACTGGGAAAGAGCAGGAAAAACAGTGTTTTTATTTCTACCAAGAATGGAATCAACACCAACAAAATATCTATAAAACAAGGAATATAATCAACTTTCGGAGCGACGATATCCAAGAAAAATGAAGGATGATTTTATTTTACGATAGGATGATTTTCTACGTGGTAAAGATAGCGTGAGGCTAATAGAGAAACGACAGTTTAAATATATTAATCGTATCACTTAAATTTTTTAAAGTTCTTGCTCTACATTGACTTAAATAGCCTAAACACTTGACAGCTCATTTCCCAATATCAAAAATATCATCATTAAATTAATTTTTAATTCTCGTACATAACTGGGATCAGCACCCAAAATCAGGTATTCTTAGTTACTCAAACATTAGTTACAATAACTAATAAACACACAATAAGCCCATTTGCAGCTGCGGTGATATAGGGGACAAACCTCCTCCCGGTTTAGAGTAAAAGTTTAAATCTAATTTAATCTACCTGAGATGTTTAGACTATCCGAGTTTTGCACATTTACCTTGAAGTAGTATTTATGTGACATTTAGTCAATACAGAATATTAGGATTTAGAGCTTAGTAAATCTGGGCATTATAAGCTGGTTTTAAAAATTTTTAAAATAATGCTGAACGCTTTTATATCAGAATGAGATATCTCCGTCTTCATAAAAGTATACTTATTCTTCTTCTTGTCGGATTTGGTTGTTTGGGCAGGTTGTCTATCTCTAATTGCTAATTGTGTATTTTATAAAATTGATCTCAGAGTAGTTATTTCTACAGTAAGAAGAACACTTTTTATTTTATTTCTACCAACTGTATTTTCTACCACTTCGGTTGACTATTTACTAACGATTGTAATTTCTAATTCCGCACGGATATGATGTTTTTGTATAACATTGCGGATGTCTATGAAAATTATTTATTTAATAAATGGAATTCTAATTCGGTTTAATATTTTTATATTCAGCCAAAACATTCGAATATTAACTAGCACTTACATATAACTTCGTTGGGATAGGCATGACAGATAAAGTGATAAAGAAAAATATGGCAATTGCAGAAAGAAGATAACAACATTTTACTTAAATGTCTACAAATATGGAAATAAATTTGAGGTAATATGATTCCACATTTTTGATGGACGAACAAAGATAAATTTTTGTAACCTGTTTTATTTTCATATAGGGGCTTCCGTACTGTAGCGTTGAACACTAGTGGCAATTCTCATGTTCTTGTTTCATGTTCAAGTTTATTAATAGAAAAATGTAGTGTGTTATCTATAGCTGTAACAGTATATTTAAATGTAATTGTATTTTGTAATAGTATTGTATTTATACGAATAAAATTAGAAGGTATTGTAGTACTAAAATGTACTTAAAAGAGAATGTACGATTGAATAAGTAAACAAGCACATATTACAAATAATACACAGTGGTTTTATTTCTGCTAAGCCTGTATTCACACTTACGAAGTATTAAGCAAAACCGTCAATTTATCCCAATCAAAAATATTGTTCAACATATACATTAGCATTTAAATTATATAATATCTACCAGCACACTAAGACCAACATCTAAACACAGATATTTTTTCCATACAAAAAAAATACTTTCCAATACTCAAAAACAACTGGATCGTACCACAAGTCATTTTTTATATATAAACAACAGGATCATACCATAACTAATTTTCTCTAATTCACTTTTAATTCAAGAGTTCAATTGCTTAGGTATATACCTATTTATAAAAATATCTGAGCATAATACCATAATTTAAAAATTTTATTTTTCAAACCCTTTCACACTCCATATTCTCCATCAACAGCTACAAAAAATCCTATTCTAGAATGTAAAAGTGTAAAAGAAGAATTTCAATGGACGTGTAATAATGTTAAAAATTTAAAAAAAAATAAATATATTTTTTTTTTAAATAAATTAAAAATGCACTGTAATTATACACCTGTTGTGTTAAGTATTTATAAGAAACAACATTAAAAACGATACGATGAAGTTAAAGTTAAAAGTGTTAAATATTTATGATTTCAACAAAACAAAAAAAAAATTAAAATAAAAACAGTTTAAGAAAATTTGATTTATTAAGTTAAAATTTAAAAAATATTAATCAAATTAGAAAGATTATTAAAGTATAACTATGACTCTGTGTGTAGAACGATGATTAGTTATATTTTATTTATTTTCATTGAATTCGCAAAGGATTAAGTAATAAAAAAGGATAAAGAAAACTACTTCATTAACATTCATAGTGTGATAATAAATATATTTTGTTTTGTGATAAGGGTTGTTTTGTTCTGTGCTACCTTATATTACCCACATATTTAATTTCATCTTGACTACTGGTCAATACCCTCTTATTTGGAAATATGCCAAAGTTGTTCCCGTTCCTAAAAAAATAATCCAACGATTGATGACCTTAGACCCATTAGCGTACTGTCCGGTATTTCGAAATCTTTTGAACGGTTATTGCATGCACAAATGAGTCAGTACGTAAGTGATAATAATCTCTTATACGAATTCCAATCAGGTTTCAGAAAGCAGCACAGCACTACCTCAGCACTTCTAGAATTAACAGATAACATTTACTGTGAAATCGATAAGAAACATGCTGTATTATTGCTTCTTCTTGATTTCACAAAAGCTTTTGATTGTGTGTTAATCTTAACTTATTATGCTTAAAACTTAGCGCAGCTTTTAATTTTGAATCTTCTGCTACTACTATCATTCAAAGTTACTTAGGTAATAGAAGTCAATTTGTGTTTCTAAATGATATTAAGTCTAATAATCTACCTGTTGAATGTGGGGTACCCCAAGGATCCATATTGGGTCCCTTACTCTTTAGTCTATTTATTAATGACTTACCCCGTTGTTTGTCTGAATCTCATTGCCAGTTGTATGCAGACGATGCTCAACTCTACATCAGTGGTCCTATAGTTGATATTAACCGCTCTATTGCTAAATTGAATGATGATCTTGATGCTGTTGCTTTCTGGTCTCTAAACAATGGTCTTCGATTAAATTCGTCAAAATCCCAGGTTATGTTAATTTATGTTCGTAATATTGATACAACTAATCTCCCTAATATCAAATTAAATAAAAATTCTGTGGTAAAGTTTGTAAGTAAAGCTAAAAACTTGGATGTTGTACTCAATAAAACTCTAACCTGGAATGATCACATTAACTTTATTTCTAGAAGTGTTTTTTGTAAGTTACGAAAAACGTTACGAAGAAGTTACGAAACGTTTTGGAAGTTCTCTTACAATATTAACGAGTGGGTAAAAAAGAAATTAGTTATATATCTTTAATCTTTCCACATTTCACTTATTGTGAAGTAGTTTATGCTGAGATGAGTATGGACGAGTTTTCCAGGCTCAAGGTTATTTTCAATGCTTGCACTAGATTTGTAACTAACCGTCGTAGATTCGATAGCATCAGTGATGTTTCTAAAGTTTTGCTTGACTGTACTTTTGAAATCGAAATTATAAGTACATCTGTTTTATGAAAAAAATCCTATCTAAAAATACGCCGGTATATCTTTTTAAGAAAATAACCCCTGGACGATCATTAAGAAGTACAAATTTAACTATTCCTAGACACTCTGGTAGATTAAGACATCTATCCTTTTTTGTAAGGACTGTCGGGTTGTGGAATTCTTTGCCGAACGTAGTCAGGTGTGAGTTCTATATTTCTAAATTCCTTGAGCTTTGTTGGGTATATTTTAAGGCAAAAGAGTAGTCATTAATTAAGAAGAATAAAAATTTTGTAGAATAATGCTTGTTAGGTGTGAGACGTCTGAAAGATAGTTTTGTTTGGAGGAGAAATTTTTTTTTTTTTTGTTTTTTTTTGTTTTTGGAGTTTTGTTATTTTATTATTTTATCTCCACATTTTATAGTTTTAACTTTCATTATTGTTAATTTCTTTAGGTTAAGGTTTAATTTAATTTAATTTAATTTCAGAATTGTAATGAATTTGCTACACATTATACTTTATATACTCCTATAGAGACTTACCGTCTCATGTATATGTACGAAATAAAAATAAAAAAAAAAAAAGGGTTGGTTAGCTTAAATCTTCAAAAATAAAATATCAAAATGTATTTTAAATAATGTTATCAAGCTTTAATCAATTAAAAAAAAATGTCATTAATCATACTTTGGCTAGATTAATTTGAATGGTTTGTCAAAAATGTTTCTACTTGTCTAGTAGAGTTTAGTTAATTTTATCGACAACGTCAACGTTACTTAGTTCTGGGGAATACTATATTTGTCGTCTTTGAGCTTTGTGGATTAAATGTATTTATAGGTGTGAAGGGGTTCTAGGTAAAGTACAGTGCTTAATGATATTTGAAACATTTTATTGAGGCAATAAATTTGGTTCTTGATTTTTTTTTATATGAAAACTACCAAGAAGTTTTTTAAGAAATAATTATTTAAACCGGGCCTGGGCAACCCGTGACTCATGAGCTGCATGCCGCTTTTCGGGAGATAATTTGGGGCTCACAAAATTATTATTTATAAATATTTGTAACATATTCCAAAAAAAATTATATTGTTAGTATGAATAAAACACAATACATGTGTGTATTCATTTTTGTTTCCTCATAAGAAATCCAAAATCAAAAACAACATTTGTTTTTTTCTAATTAATTTAAATATAAAAAATCAATACATTGTGAAAAAATGTTGTGAACATATTATTGGTGGAATAAGAAAATTAAAAATATTGAAGCTGGAATAGATATTGGACAGGCTTACACATTTTATTGCATTATACATCACGAGAGCTTATGTAGCCAATCATTAAAAATGGATCATGTAATGAATGTCGTGGCTAAAACTATTAATGTTATTCGTAGTTATTTGGAAGAAATAAATTCACCCTACGGAGACGTTATTTACTTTGTCTAATGTCTGATCTAATGTTCGTTGGCAGATGTTTAACAAAATTTTTATATCTGAAAGAAGAAATTAAGGTTTTTATGGAATTCTGTTGAAAAACTTTCAGATGATAATTGGTTGCTTGATTTATGTTTTCTTGTAGCGGAAATTTAAAACATCAGGGTGAACAAAAGCTCGTTGCTGAAAGTTGTGGTGAAATTAAATTTTTTATGCTCAAATTACATTTGTAGGAAAATCAATTAAGGAATGGTGATGCATCTGATTTTTCTGAATTAAATAATATTAGTTTATCGGTACAAAAGAATTTTGTTAAATATGCTGATTGTTTGAAGAAATTGAAAAAAACTGTCGATTCAAGATTCAATGAAATTGTTTCATATGATAAACATTTTGAAATATTTCAATCACCATTCAATGTTAAACCCAGCACAGCATCATCTGCTTTGCAAATTGAATTAATTGGTCACCAATGCCATTCCGAATTAAAAGACATCTTTCTTGAAACATATACAGTTTTATGTAAAATTTATTCAAAATTTTAAATGTCCAAATATAAGAAAATTCGCTGCGAAAGTCATAAGTGTTTTTGGTAGTACCGAATTTTTTTTCTCAAAAATGAAATTAACCAAAAACAAATATCGTAAATCAATTTAATAAGAATTTGCACAATCAATTACGAATCCCACATCTAAAATAGAAATTGATATGGACGATTTATCCCAGCAAGTGGAGAAACAAGTTTCCCATTAATGCATTTTTCATATTTGATAATATTTTTTATATTTAATATATTATATATATATTATTCTGCATTTATCTGGATGTTTGTAAGTTCGACGGAACGCTCCAACACATATACAAATTGCATATGTATACAAATGCATATATATACAAATTGGTTTGGTGCTTTTTTTTAACCCCTGTCTACCATGCTGAACCTTTGCAGGAAAAATTGATTGCATGAACTATATTTTTTTAATTTAATGTTAGTCTTCTTCGCAAATAATAAGGAAAAATAATAAATAATAATAATAATAATATAAATAAAACAAACAATTTTTTGATTTATAATAATAAGGACTAATAGAAATTTAATCAATAACTTAATATGGTATAATAACCAAAAGGCAAACAGCATTTAACACAAAAAAAAACATAATTCACTCAAAGGTTATTCTTATTACTTAAAATTATACACAATACATGTGTATCAGCATATTTGTATTGTATAGTATTATACATTATACTACTTTATTGCTTCTACCTTTTATTTTTGTCATTATTGTGCGTAATTCACTTCACTCAAAAAAATTATTTTTGTTTTTTTTTGTTTTTTTTATTATTTTCTGTATTTGTATTCTGTATATGCCCCATTCCAAAAATATTATTTTATTTTCAGTGTTAAGTGTTCACTTTTCACTTCACTGTTCAGGTTCATTCTTCAATCAATAGAACTTGATAGAAGTAGAGTAGGATAATTAACTCTACTTCTACGCCGGATAATAAAACATTGTTTTTTTTAAATTGAAAATTATTGATGAAAATGTTTTTGTATTTTTTGTAAATTTTACCAATTTAGATACAAAATTTTGAATATTTTTTTAAAAATAACACAATACCATAATAACAGTTTATTCATATAGCAAAATAAGATCCCTATACAGTATACAAAAGACAAAATTTATATGAAAATAAGATCCCATTTTTAAATTTGCTCTCCCAGAGGCCACAATAACGCTAATACGGTGTAATTTATACTAAATGGAACCCAACTAACGAATTATAACTAAATGGAAGTGAGTACGAGTATACCATACAAAAATACAAACATTTTATACAAATTTGTTGGTATGGTACTTCTTTTTCTGTTATATAAAAAAAAAAAAGATTAGTGTTAGGCCAATATAAACATAAATAAAAATAAATAAAAAGTGATATAAACATAAGTACTGTAATTTCGGAACAAAGAAAATAATGAAAGAAAAAAAGAAACTAGGATTTATTTTGCTTCCGTCATTTATGACGGGTTACAAAGCTAGTTGCATAATAATACTTGAACAATTTCATTTTCAAAAGATATCAATTAATTATAATTTATATAATATTATGTATGATGTAATAAAAAATGATTTAAATTTATTTATTTCGTAAATTTTTTTTCGGCTCATCCAATTATAGATTTTTTCATTTTGGCTCATTATTCAGTTCAGGTTGGCCAGGCCTGATTTAAACCATAAAATAAATTTAATTAATTAAATTATCCAGCTAATGTATTTGCATGTGTTGTAACGGCGTTATATTTTTTTAAACTAACGGGGTCTGAAACATTTAAAATTTGAAAAAAAAAACATGGAATTAGGTAGCAGATTTTGAAATATTTTATAATCCTGTCATTTCGTATAAATCAGGCTTGATTTGTTTGTGCTCGCAGCACATTTGCTTAAAATCTAAATCTTAATATAGAAAAAATATTCAATATTGTCATACAAAATAAAAATATAAGAAGTAAATAAAATCTAAACAAACTTTTCATTTATATTAAGTTATTAAGTTATTTAAACCAATCAAGGATTCTTATTTAGCTAAATAATATCCTTCAGAAATTTCAAATAATTTGTATATTATGTATTTTTAAATTTTTGTATTTTGTTGAATACAAAATGAAGAACAATTTTCTTTTAAAATTAGCGCAAAATTAAAATAAGAAAAAATTTTTTTTTAATCAACAAAATTGAACTAAAAATAAACATAATCAAGACTGAAACAATTTCGTATAAATAATAAAAAAAAAAAAATAAGATAAGATAAAAAAATTTTAACGCTACTTAAGTTTTGGTAAAGCGCAATGAATAAAATGGATTTACCTACGTAACGCACATTGCACAAAATATTATTTGTGAAACAAAATAGGTAAGTTACAATGTATAATTTAGAATATGCAAAGGTAAAATGTGCATTTGAATTAATGTGTGTGTTTGTAATAATATGAAATAATTAAATAAAAAATTTTAAATTTACAGAAAGCATTTCTAGTTGTTAAATAAGTTAAGTTTGCCAAATTTGTAAGTACTTTGATCCTTCTTTTATTGCTTCGGATGGCGCAGAGCTTCCTCTTAACCGGCACAGAGTTTAGATTCATTAAGTTTGTCAAATTTTTAATTACTTTGTTCCGTCTTCTACTGTTTAAGACGATCCAGAGCTCTTTCTCTTATATGGCACAGAGTTTCGATTTCCCGCCATTCCGTGGTTTGAAATTATTAAGTTTTTACAATGTATGTAATTTATTAAAATCTGTTCTCTAATACCCCTGCAAAACATGGAAAATTTAAATAAACATAATTACGAAAATGTGCATCAATAGATGCCTCCGGTGGATTCTAAACATGCGTTCGCTACAAACCATTTTCAATAGAATGTTGTGAAATGGTGAATGCGGGGGAAATCCAAAAATGAAAATTGCATTGGATTAGGCATACTTTTAAGAAACCTGACAACATAAATCATAAACCAATATTTCAATTGAATCATCAGGGTAGACACCACGTCAGAAGGCTGAGAAAAACATGAAAAACAACAGGCTTAGTCGAATCCAGTAATCAACAAAAATCGTAGATAAAATTGAAGAGGTGCGCCGCAGATAGAAGCCGATGGAAAGATTTTATTTTCGTCGTATGCCCTGCGTAGTATGTCCTACAGATTATGTGGTTACAGGATAATAATTATGATGAGTTGATTTGTTAGTTTAGTAGTAGTTCCACCTATCATAAACATAGTGAAGTTCCACATAGTGAAAAAATCGAATTTTATCTGTCAAAAGTCACAGTGGAGTTGAAGCCGTTTAAGATTTGCTTGCGGGTTACGAAGAAATGTTACCCGGCTTTAAATCTTATTTTATTTTACTGTTATGATGTTCTTTAATGTTATTTGAACTTAACATTAATATTGTTATATGTCGATGTTATCATAATAATTTATATAATCCATTTTTTCTAGATAGGAAATTCATAACATTGATAACTACTGGACAAAGTAATAATACACAATCAGGTCTATTTTTTTTTTTTTTAATTATTTCAACAGACTTAATACAATATGAATGTCTGAAATTTGTTTCAACAAATTGAATGCTTTCATTGATCTTTATCACATCAAAAACCTTCTTCATAGGAAATCTGGACCTCCTTCATAGAACAAGTCTGTTATAGTCGAATAGACTGTTTGATTTATTCTCTGAAGCCTGAAGTCAAATGAAAATGACATCGTCTCGGGCAAATGTGTCAAAATATGTTTTGAACAAATTTGTTTAAATGGCATTATAGCAATAATAGTACCACATGACAAAAATCGACGACAAAAATTTTATTAAAATTCGAAATTTGGAATCGTTGTACTGCGACATTTCGTTTTAACAGTTTTGAATGTTTTTCTTCTTGTTTTTTGGATTATTGTTTGAAAATTAAAATTAAAATGTCAATCTTGCAATGCGAATCTAGTACGACAATATAGTGTTGTTTTCATTGGACTTCAGGCTTGACTTAGTGAAAAAATTTATTTATTAATTAAAACTGGAGTATAGAAATCAGTGCACAAACAACATTAAATTCGAAAACCTAATTAATCTTATTTAACTTCAAATTTTTTAGCTCGATATAATTTAAAAATATTTTGAATGTTTTCCAAGAACTATTATTCACTCAAAAATATCGTAAGACAACATTACTAAATCTGCACTTTGGTTGAATTTTCTTAATATACAATATTTACTTTTTTTTTTACTATACCAGTGGGTCTGGGATATAACATCACGAATTCGAAATTTCAATGAATGATTATTGCAGAATAAAATCCCCTAAGAGATGAATCAATACCTATATAATTAACTGAATAGGTTTTATACATTTTTGGAATTAAAATGCAAAGCAAAGATTATCAATATCAAACACCAACAATAGATTAATACGACCTATAATCACTTATGATCAACTTCGGAGGTGGTGTCGCACTAAAATACAAAATTTCTACAAAGCCTTCCAAGCAATAATAAGTAGAATAAATCATTCATTTGAATTTGCGGATAAATTGGATAATCCAACATTAATTATTATTAGCGAAATAAAGTCCGGGCTTACATAAATTTCCACTTAGACTAAGTCCAATTAATAATAAATAAAAAAAAATTTACATTCAAATCTTCCGCAATTATCTTTTAAAACATAAAGCTTATTAATTATCAAGAACAAAAATTCCTGAAAAATGTATTAATGATAGTTAGGTAGTTAAGTAGGTCGAACTGATGAATTCAGTTGATTCTGAAGGACCAATTAGCAGTTAATTGTACTTTCTGATACCACCGGCCACCCACAGATGATTTAGTTACAGGACAATAATGATGATGAATTAACTTATTAGTTAATATTCCACTGTTATTCTAGTCTAGTGGTCTTCAGTTCCACCTATCATAATATTATATAGTGGAAAAAACGAATTTCATCTCTGAAAAGTCACAGTGAAGCTGAAACCGTTTCAATTATCTTTTAAAATATAAAGCTTATTAATTATCAAGAACAAACATTCCTGAAAAACGTATTAATGATATTCAGGTATTTATATAGGTCGAACTGATAAATTAAGTTGATTCTGGAGAACCGATTAGCAGTTAATTGTACTTTTTGATACAACCGAGTAATCGAGTAACTTATTATTTGTTGTTGTCGGTTGATTTAGTGTCTTACTCTCACACATAAATCATTGGTAGAGCCTATTCGATTGAGAAGAAGACTGACCAGATAACCAATTTCGCTTTCCACAATAATACCTATATTTTTAGGGGAAACACACTGAGCCTAGATATTGTAAACATGCTAGGGTCAGATTTGTTGGGTTTTGATTTGCTGGGTTTTGGGTTAAGCATGCTAGGGTCAGATTTGTTTGATAATGTTGGGCTGTTACAAACAGTTTCAGTCCCATTTTAGTTTTTCAACTGCGACGAATGGGGATTATTTAATTCCTGATACTTTAATTGTGGCTGCCAACCCCTTTAAACTAACTAACTAATACTAATATTATTGCTTTTACACTTGATTTAATTCGACTCATAAATAAGGACTCATCTATTTTTAAATATCTTCATTATCATGACTATACACAATAATTATGGCTAATATACTATGTAGTACAAGAATGCCATAATTTAAAAACAAAATTCATTCGAACAGCATAAATTTAAGTTTTTTTAGTTTCGTTTTGATTATTAAGTGTGTATTATTTGACTACAGTTAGTTAGCAACTTGTCTAAAGTTTTTTTTTTTCTGATTCCATAAAAATGTTTATTTCTTATTTATTTTCTAAGCATTTTTTTTTTTTTGTTTTTGTTTTTCTGGTTAAAATTAAATACACATAAGAAAAACAACAAATATAAAATAAATAAATTTTTTAAAATAATTGAAATTCACAAAGCGTATCCTTATACTTTTATGTTTTTTTATTTTTTTTTTTTTTATTATTTTATTGTTTTTGTTATTTTGTTTAAATAAAGCTTCAAGAAGAACATTTTAAATTTACTAAGAATCGTATCATTTTTATAAAAATGTTTATACAAAACTATTTACTGTTTTCTATATTAAATAACAAACATTCAACATTTTAAGTTTACTACAAAAAAAAAAAAAAAAACAAAAAAAAAGAATAATAAAAAAAAATAAGAAACAAAACCAAAATAATCAGTACAATGCATCGCAATGCAGTGCATTGAATTTTGGTGCACTAAAAAACAACATTAAAAAAAACACGAATTTTTGTTTTTTTATTTGTTTGTTTTGTTGTTGTAATTCAGTGGTTTTCAAACTGATTCGTACGAAATGAATTTTTAACTTCCTGTTACTGTTATTTTAGCTATATAATTTTTCTATAAATATTGTTTTTTTGTCCTGTTACTGTTCTCTGTTTAATGCAGTGATCTTGATTTACTTGCAAGTTCGCTCATAACTGGCTAATTCAGCTTTTATGGTTCGACACCAGACGTTATTGGGTTTTCCTATTCTTTCCTTTCTTCTACTGTCTTTGTTGGTTGGTTAGATGGATGGGATAAGTTTTTATCCCTCGCATTTAGGTTTTGGAACTTGTACCAATGTAGGTCTATTCCAGTTATATATTATGTTGGTGATGTTGCCAGAGTGTTACCTATCCATCCCCACTTTCTGTGCTTAATTTGATTCAAAGTCACGTATTCACCGGTAAGCCACCATAAGTTCATATTACTAATGGTGTTTGGTCAGAATATTCTGCAAAGTCTTCTTTGGTATTTTTTCACAAATACTTGAAGCTTTTGATTTATCAAATTTGTTATTATCCAAATTTTGCAGCCATACAAAAGAGTGTAAACAAGCTTTGAATATTCTAAATCTAGGTATTTCTGGTAATTTGGCAACTTTTTATATTGAACTTAGTTCACTAAATGTAGTTCTGGGTCGTAGTCTGTTGATAATATTTCTTTCTTTTCCACATTTTGTTGTTAGTTGTTGCCTAGATATGAAAAGCATGTACTTTTAAGATTTTCGGCTGTTTGGCCTTATATTTTGATGGTTATTGGTGGATATTGGTGTTATTTATTGTTATTGCTTTGATTTTATAACTTATAATTTTACAAACTGTACAGAATGTTGAAAATATTGCCAATGTATTAGTCAAAGCCTGTTATTTGTCATGAAAAATTTTTCCCTCCTTCCACCTTTTTTCTGACCAGCAATACTTAAGTAATAAGTATTCGTTTCTATTTTTTCTACCTCGTGGTATCATGAGAAAATCTATAAAAGGTTTAGATTATAAAACTCTTGCTACTTATCTGGTATGTAATCCTAAATATTTTTCTTCATTAACATCGGTTCCAATAAAATTCTAACCATGCTGGAGATCTTAAGTGTTTTCTGTTTGCCGATATTTAATTTCTTCAACGAAAATGATGACACTTTCGACAGTGTTTTCCCAAGGGTTTAGATTCAAACATTATTTTAGCTAAAACAAATGTTTATTTCCTAAGCTTAAAGAAGTTTCTTCACGATGATTCATATTGTCAACGAAATTAATATTACCCTCGACAACACATTCCGAAGGGCTGGGATTCACAAAAATCATGTTGTCTACGTTTTTTTTTTATTTTTTTCTTTCCCTTGTAATCTTTACAATCTGTTTCTAATGAAGACATTCAGTGGTTCTTATGATAATTGTACTTGCCATATCGGGCTCAAAATAGGGCTTAAAATAGCTTTATAAATTATAAGCTCATTTTCCAGTGACATTTGTGAGTTGCAACTAATGATCCAATACATTTGATTTAATGTCAACCCAAGTTGTTTTGTTTTGCTTTGAATATGGATCTTGCATGTAAGTCTTCTATCCAAATGCATACCCAGGAACTTGACTATTTCTTTTTGTGGAACTACTTCGTTATTTAACACCACCATCGGATAAAATTTTCTTTTCGTGGTGAATGTAACATTTGTTGATTTTGCTCCATTACTCTTATTCTCCACTTCTTTAGCCATTACTGTTTTTATTTATGCTGTATTGCAGAATCTCTGTAGCATATATTGGGTTATTATGCGATGCCAATATGGCCGTATCATAAGCTTTCGCTGATGGCGGTTGTTGTCTCATTTTTTGTTGGTAAGTCCGTTGTATAGGTGAGGTGTAAAACAGGACCTAGGACGCTGTTCTGTGGTACGCCTGACATAATTTCATTGATTTGTGTATAAGCATCTGGCTGCTTCACTGAAAAGTGAGGTATGACCTTTCGATAAGGTATCACCGCAATAATAAATAATAGTACTGTGATAAAGAAATTGTTTGTACAGCAGTCCTTCAAGCCATACCTTATGTTTAACTAATATCCAAAAAAAACCGATGAATAATATTTATTTTGTTCTAGGTAAAAAAAGTTGCATGTTCATTCTTTCTGAAGCCGAATTAAGGATTATACGTCAGTGTACTGCATGAATCCATTCATTATTGTGAACACTTATGAATATACTTACATTTAACAATATACAAACAATACAATACAAATAAGAAATGAGTGAAAATATCAATTATACTTATTCTGTATCTGTATTTATATTGTATTGTATTCCTTGCTAAAATGAATTATACTACTTTCAAATATAGTGAATAGAGAAAATGTATTGAGTATATTGAGTATATTGAATATTTAAGTTTTTTCAACATTAGTAATTTTATTAGATATGAATATGTATTGTATTGGCAAGTTTTTTCAGAAATTCAAAAGGAAGATGAAACCTTTGTTGAAAATGTAGTTTGTTGCCGGAAATGTTAGGGATTATTAAAATTTAACGGTAAGCAAACTACAAATCTTTTGCGTCACAAATGTTTTATTGAATTCTGCCATAATAAAAAAATGTAGAAACAAAAATTCTTCAAAAAGTGGGAGCTGAAGAATAAAAAATATTTTGGATTTATGCTGTAAGTAGGCTATTAGAGATTGTCGATCATTCTCTGCAGTTGATGGAGAGGGTTTTATAAATTTAGTTCAAGAACTTATTAAAACTGGAGCAAAAAATGCTGATTCTGTGGACGTCAAAGATTTATTACCCCATTCTACAACAGTTTCCGGCATGTAAATGAAACTGCCGTAAAAGAAAGAAAAAATATTCGAAAAGAAATCCAAAGTGTAGTTAATGAAGGTATTGGTGTTATAACATCAGATCTTTGGACGGATAATTTTATTAGAAGAACTTACTTGAGTGCAACATTTCATTATAAAAAAGAAGCGGAAATGCAAGAAATTGTTCTCGGAATGAAATCTATGGATTTTGAAAGATGTACCGGCAATAAAATATTATCAAAATTAAAGAAATTTTGGAAGATTTTGAAATACAAAATTTTGATAAAATTGTATTTGTAACTGATAGAGGAGCTAACATCATAAACGCATTCAAAGATTATAAGAGAATCAACTGTTCGGATTATCTATTCAAATCGTAAAAAAAGGCTCTTTCTATGTTATTAATAATGAGTTTTTCAAATAGTGCATAGCTATTTAGAACTAAAAAAATGTGATCCTTTTTGTAAACATGTATGTACGTACATATATATTTATATTGTTTATTTATAATATATATTTATATTTATATGTTATGTTTCTTTATTATATAAATTATTTATTTTTGAATATTGTTCAATTAAAAAAAAAGAATAAGCAAAGAAAATTATTTTTATTTAGAAAACAATAAAATATATACAACTATAAATAATAAATATTCATATGTATGTACAACGGTTCACGTACAATATATCAACAATTATAAAATTATTTTATTACAGTATTGATTGAGAAAAATAAAATATTTTTTTTTCTTAAAAGCCTACTCGATAAAAATGATATCCATATTTGAAATTTTGGAAGTTAGAATTTCAAAATTTTTTAAAATTATACAAAATCAAATAACAAAAAATGAAAAACAATAATATACATTCAAGAACAATTATACAGAAACAGACACATAAAAATTAAAAATCAACTATGTATATGTACACCAATTTATAATTATACGATTATATACTATACATTATAATTTATAATACACCATTTGATATATTGTAATCGTCAATATATTCACTATACTTGCTATACTTACTCAATAAGTAAATCATATTCAACTCATATCAAGTATGAATTGATATTTCATAAATCTAAGCAAGTGTAAATTGTTGATTTGTATGAAACAAATCCAAGTAACTCATACAAAATATTTTATATTGTATTGCATTGTATTATGATTTAATGAATGAGTTATTTTTGTTTTCAAGTGGTATTATGCAGTACACTGTTATACGTTAAAGATTGAAAACTTTCTTCATTTGGTTATCAGCAGGATTAGATTTAAAGCTTTTACCTACCGATAATGCATCTCTTCAACAAAGATGATTCCAACCTCATAAACAGCATTCCCAAGTGTTTTTATAAAAATGTTAGTCGAATCAATTTTTGTTACCACAAAATTTATAATGAATAAAACAAAATATATTTGTTTGAAAATCACTGTTACAAATCTATTGTTGTATACAAATTTGTTTTAAATGCTGTACAATCCGCCCCAAAACGAATGAATTTCAGAAAAAACAAGTAATAAATATACACACTGGTTAATTTTTGTACCCTGGTTTCTACTTTTTTTTTTTATTTTATTTTTGTTTTTGTATTTTTGTTTTATTTTGAAAAATTCCATTGTAAAGATTTCATTTGGATATTTTTGTTTTTGTTGGAGATAGAAAATAGGAAGAAAGGAACATTTGTTGCAGTTCATTTTGTATCATTCGTTGTGTAACAAAACTAAAATTTAGTAAATTTTGTTTTAAAAACACATTAAAAGCAACCACAATGTACCTATATATATATATATATATATATATATATCAAAAAGAAACAAAACAAATCACAGAAACAAAAAATAAATAAATAAATAAACATTCTATTATAGAACCCAAATAACACAAACATAAATACAAATATAATAAAAACAAAAAAAAAACAAAACAAAAATAACATAGAAAATATCGCGCACATGTTATGCAAGTGAATTAAGTTGTAAATGACTCAAAAAGACTGTTTTTTATTCTTCTAATTTTCTTGTTTTTCTTATTATTTTTTTTTTTTTTAGTTTTTAAAATGCTCCACGAGTACGATATAAGTAAATTTATTTTCCAACCAAAGAGTGTATCCTTGAATCCAGATATTCAAAATATACAGAGAGTGAGAGAGAGAGAGTAATATAATAATACTACTATTAATAATAATAGTAATTAAATTATAAATAATCAGGGTCGGTTTTGTAGGTGTTTGTCATTTACACAGTTTTGAAAATAAGGGCTTACACATGAAAGCCGAAATATATAAAATAAACCATTGTCGGACTTTTAAACTACAATTAATATTTAAAAAAAAAACCAATTTATTAACAAAAATACTGTAAAAATGTAGACAATTTTCGAAGTGATATTGTTTTTGTAAATAACGTTTCTAGGAATTGGTACTTCACCAAAAAAATTATATTTGACAACAGAATACCGTTATAGACAGTTTTTTTAAATTTAAATGTGAGATCTTTTTCGAAAATACACCTTAAAATTGTTTGTAGCAATTTTGAGTCGCATTCGCATCATCTGTTACCAACAAGAACAGTATAGCTATAATTATTCTACAACTGTCCGCAAAAAAAATAGTAGCTATTTTTCACTTCTATCAACAAGAACATCAGTAGTTATAAATTGTTCTACTGTCTGCAAAAAGAACAGTATCCTGTAAACAATTTCGACAAAAGTGTTCCTAAAAAGTCGTGAATGTGTTCCGTGCCCATGGAACACATTCACGACACAAGTAGGGATAAAAATGGTGCAAATGGTCGCAAATGTCCAGACATATGTTTCTCTCATTATAATAAAGTGTCGCTTGTATGTCAACACATTTCGAACACATGTGTTTCTTGATATTTACAGCACATGTGTCAAGCAATTGTTGACACTCTTCGCACACATATGTTCCTCATATTTACAGTAAGTTTAATCGACAAAGTGTCGACACATTTTGGACACATGTGTTTCTTGATATTAACAAAACAAGTGTGGAGAAAGTGTCGGCACTCTTCGGACACATGTGCACCTAATATTTACAGTAAATTAATATAGTCGACAACGTGTCGATCAATTTCGTGCACATCTCCTCCTAATATTTACAACACATGTGTCGAGAAAGTGTCGACAAACTTCACACACATGTGTTCCTATTTACGGCAAATTTAGTCGATAAAATGTCGACACATTTCGTATTCTCTTATAATATTTTCCAAAAATTAAACAAAATTCAATTCTTGTGCCAAATGCATGATTACTGTAGCATATTTCCAGCTAGAATACAGGATAAAAAAATGGAAAAAGTAGAAATAATAACATTTAACGTATTAATTTTTTTAATTATTTAATTTAAATAATTTATATAATAATATAATTTTTTGAATATACAATAATATTTTTGGCCTTTTTTGTTTTTGTCTTACGTGGCCTCTGGTTCCAAAGATTTCATAGCTGAACTCAATTCTCTAGATATTGTAGTAATTTCAGATTTTGATATTTTATTGAATATTTTCTTCCTTTAAATTCTTGCACTGTTTTATAATCAAGTTGATTTTTAATTTCTGCAAACTGTTTCATAATTTGGGTGCTGAAAGTTTGAAACTATTTAGTTTTAAACTTTTTATCTTTTTTTTTTAAATATTTGGTAGTTTATTGATGAGTTGGGAGAATCAAACATTTTCTAATTCTATAAAAAAGTAACATAACATTGATTTTTACTAATTTATAAATATTGCTTCAAATTTTAATTTTAACAGACCTTGAATTTTTTCTACAAAACTTGATTCAAATTCCGATTTTCTAAGAATCAAAATACATAGGTACACAGTAAAAACACTGTAGGGACACTGCAAAGAAAAGTCGATAAAATATGTAAAGTTGTAAGAGTAGTAAAAATACGGACACAACAGAAAAACTTTAGGGACACTTCAAAGAAAATTTGGTACAACTTTGTTTTAACATTAATCTTGGCAACATACCTGGTATTTTAAACATTTATTTCAATCCAATTTACACCTTTTATTTTTTTATTTTAAAAATTATAAGAATAATTCACACTTAGCTTAGTACTTACAAGGAACAATAACAAAAACAAACTAACGCAATAAAAAAATAATTTGTCAACCGAATCCTATTACACTTTATTGCATTCGGTCGTCATAGTTACCAAGCTATTGCTAGTATTTAAAAATTATGTTCTACATAGATAATTATTGGATAATTATTATAGAAATAAAAATTAAGTGAAAGAAAAAAAAAAAAAATATTTTTATTTATTTCTCTTCTGCTGAGTACACATTGGGTTCCTTCATCTTTCTACGACACATTTTGTTTATCGGGGTAGCTATTTCGTCGCATGAGAATTATTTTATTGCGTAAGCCATTTAGTACATTTTGAGTAAATCGATTTTGAATGTTTAGGGTGACAATACTAAAAAACCAGCCGATAAATATTTAAATTTTTTACATTGTTAATTTAAATTGAACAATTTTGCACTTAAATTTAAATTTTGAAGATAATTAGTTCATATTAAAAAAAGTAATGACCAAAATTAAGTTATGTAAAATTATTGGAAGTAAATTATTAACTTTATACCACCTCATACATAGCTTTTCTTATTTGTTCTTGTTGTATGACATGGTACAAAGTTTTTTTTGGATATGTGACAATATAAAAAGTAAGAAGTAATTTTTTTCAAATAATGGTTAAGAAGTGATATGGAATAAAGTAATTTTATACGGATTTTTAATATAGCTTATCTATAATTATAATTGACAAGCATTTAAGGTCCTGCGGAGTAGACACCTTTTCATTTTATTTCGATTCTCCTACTCCTTAATGAACTTCTAATATATATAATATATAAGATTATATATAAAACAAAAATGCGCACACAGTTGAACATTTTGTACACATCCGATTTTATTATTCAGCAAATACATTATGCATAAGTGAGATCTTATGAAAATAATAAACAAAAGTAAACAAATCAGTTATAATATTTTATAATATGTACTTGCGAATGAATCTATGTAAATACTAGCTTTGTAACCCGTCATAAATGACAGAAGCAAAATAAATCCTAGTTTCATTTTTTCTTTCATTAGATTCTTTATTCCGAAATTACAGTACTTATGTTTATATCACTTTTTATTTATTTTTATTTATGTTTATATTGGCCTAACACTAATCTTTTTTTTTTTTATATAACAGAAAAAGAAGTACCATACCAACAAATTTGTATAAAATGTTTGTATTTTTGTATGGTATACTCGTATTCACTTCCATTTAGTTATAATTCGTTAGTTGGGTTCCATTTAGTATAAATTATACCGTGTTAGCGCTATTGTGGCCTCCGGGAGAGCAAATTTAAAAATGGGATCTTATTTTCATATAAATTTTGTCTTTTGTATACTGTATAGGGTATTTTGCTATATGAATAAACTGTTATTATGGTATTGTGTTATTTTTAAAAAAATATTCAAAATTTTGTATCTAAATTGGTAAAATTTACAAAAAATACAAAAACATTTTCATCAATAATTTTCAATTTAAAAACAATGTTTTATTATCCGGCGTAGAAGTAGAGTTAATTATCCTACTCTACTTCTATCAAGTTCTATTGATTGAACAGTGAACCTGAACAGTGAAGTGAACAGTGAACACTTAACATTGAAAATAAAATAATATTTTTGGAATGGAGCATACAGAACATACAGAATACAGATACAGCAAATAATTAAAAAAAACAAAAAAAAAAACAAAAATAATTTTTTTTGACAGAAGTGAGTTACGCACACAATAATGACAAAAATAAAAGGTAGAAGCAATAAAGTAGTATAATGTATAATATTATACAATTCAAATATTCTGATACACATGAATATTATTGTGTATAATTTTAAGTAATAAGAATAACCTTTGAGTGAATTATGTTTTTTTTTGTGTTAAATGCTGTTTGCCTTTTGGTTATTATACCATATTAAACTATTGATTAAATTTCTATTAGTCCTTATTATTATAAATCAAAAAAATTATTTGTTTTATTTATATTATTATTATTATTTTTTATTTTTCCTTATTATTTGCGAAGAAGACTAACATTAAATTAAAAAAATATAGTTCATGCAATCAATTTTTCCTGCAAAGGTTCAGCATGGTAGACAGGGGTTAAAAAAAAGCACCAAAGCAATTTGTATATATATGCATTTGTTTCCATATGCAATTTGTATATGTGTTGGAGCGTTCCGTCGAACCTACAAACATCCAGATAAATGCAGAATAATCTATGTAAATATGCCAAAAAAAAAACAAAGAAACAAATTCATCTCAAATAAAAAATATAAAAAAGCAAAAACAAAAAAAATCAGTTGAATTGTTCATATGACTAGCAAATTTATTTTTATATAGTAGAGTTAGAGTACTTCATTTTGATATAGTAGGTCACTTGAATTCTTCATTTTTATCCTTTTAAGTAACTGTTTCTAAATTTTTGTTATTTGTAGTAATAATATAGTTTTTATTAAAATTATGTATTATGTAGGTATATATATACGTACCTCTTTAATAACAAAACTTTTTATTTTTAGTAATTTTATCCACTAAATGCCACTTACTATAGGGAATATATCGGAAACGAAGCAGTATATGAGGGACGTGTATTTATGTGTCCTAAATAAAACTTACTAACCACAAAACTTTTTATTAAACACGAGTGGTTTCTGCTATATCGTGCGAAGTCTATGTCAGTACGTAAATTACTGTTTTTTTAAAAACTTTAAATTTGACTTCAACTTGAAATATAATTACTCAACAGGGGCCCCTAGTATTTTTATATTGAATAAGTCGAAACAAGTCCGGAAAATTGATTAAATAAAATATAATGAACAATTAAAATGGTAATTCTATAATAAAAAAATAGAAATTGCAGAAGTTTTTCTTAGAAGTAAAATGTAAGTTTTTCAATAAGAACCAACCCCAGTATCTATAATCAAAGTAATTTTAAAATTAATACAAAGTAAACAAATATCTTTATTTGTTTTAAAGAAAATAAAATTTTATTTCATATATTTGTGAAGTTGCCTTAATCTAACAGGTTTTTTTCAAATGTATTTAATTTTCGTTTGTAATAAAATATTGATGCTGCTGCTTTCGGTAGACTAAAAAAATTTTCCAAATGATAAGATACAGTGATATTTGTTTATATTTGAACAATCTGCATCCCGTTCCGCTTTTGCCATCTTTTTTTCTTTTTTATGCAATTCAAAGTGTAGCAATTTAGTTCTAAATGGATCTTTATTCATTTTATGTACATAACATTTGTTACATTGATCTTTTTTTGGTTTAAAAAAACAGAAGTTGAATTCACTGTTGAATACTTTCCTATACATTGATATTTTAAGTGGTTCAGCAACCTGTTCTTTATATAAGTTATACATTTTGGGTAAACTTAATTCACTTTCGAGATATTTTCTTTTCGAATTCGCACGACAATAATGTAAATCTATAACACGAAATGGTTGAATATGTTCCCGAATTTCATTCAATTACACTGGTGAAGTTACTCTCTTAGCATGTTTCCCTTTTTTGTTTGTGTAGGTATACCACAGTTTTTATCCAAACAGTGTTTAAAGCAATAGTAAATTCGGGTTTGAATTATCGATAGAGTATAATATAGAAAAAACGTTCTACAAATTCTATGGGTTCGCTCTTCCACTTGTAAATAAAACATAAAAGAATTTTGTTTTATATCAGAGTTAGTTCGGCGCTGTTTTATATTTATTTGCCTAACAAATTTGAAATAAAATTTTACTTTTTCTTCATCTTGTAAATTCCAAAACTGATTAAATATTTTCAAATCAACATTATTTTGTTCCATATTCGTATAATTAAAATTTCTTGTGCGTATGGGACAAAATATTATTAAAATTTTTTTTGTTATTATTTCATTCCAAATCCATTGGCAATGGAGGTAGGTGAAAATAGTACTAACAAAATAAATTAGCTTTTTACATGGCATATAGTATAAATATTACATTTTATGACGTAATGGAGATAAAAATTCGTTACATGCATGTAAAATAGGTGGATATGGGACAATATCAATACTCATTATCTCAGAAACTAAATAAGATATACCAAAACGGAACAGAAATTCTGAAAGATTAGAAGAACAAAAAGAACAAAAGATTATTTTTGACTGATGTCAAGAAGAACAGTGTCTATATTTTTTTCACTTTTTACCAACAAGAACAGTAGCTATAAATTCTTTGATGGGCAGTAAGAGGAGTATAAGTCAAAAATATCAATTGTTCAGGAGGGCAAAAAAAAATAAATAACATTTTTTTCTTTTCTTATAGGGTTATTATTTAAACGACAAAATAATATTATTTGAAGTACCGTAAAGATCAAATTAAGACTTTTGTTAAAAGCGTTGAAAATAATAAGAAAATGTGACTTATACTTATTTGACATTAAAAAAATTTGTTTTGTATTAGACTTATACTCGTGTGATATGGGATATTCGGAGTTTTTTTCTGCTTTTCAATTAAGCCGTGATCTATGTCACACTCCATGTGGCTGTGTCCACTAACCATGAATTTATGGTCAATTATATTTAAAGTTGGCTTATGTTGCAAGAGATATGAAAACATTGCCGCTACATGCGAATTCTTGTTTTGACCTCCGCATGCATCGGAATATAATATAACATGTTCGATTTCATCGGGTAAATTTACAAGCTCGTTATATAAAGCAGTTGCTATTTGGTTAACACCACGCCCTCCTTCTGCTTCATGCCACATATAGCATTTTACATCTCCGTTTCCGAGATTATGGATAGTTAAAATGAAGGTCCAAAGCTGTCGTTTATAAAAAGCTACGGATGTATTAAGGTATGGGGTGGGAAGGCAGTGTTGGAGATCGAATGTGAAAGTTCTTAATTTTGAACATTCTTTAACTTGGTTCTTGTCTTCCTGTTTTGTATTGTATGTTAAATCTGCTAGATTGTGGTGTTCCTGTAGTTCAGTTTGTAAAATTTGCTTCTGTTCAAAAAGTGTTTAATTTTTAATTTTCATGTTTAATGTGTCACATGTATTACATGTATCTACTTGTGGAACTTTAAAAATCAAGTTAAGTTTATGAAATTTCCTAGAGTATATTTTTCTAGAA
This sequence comes from Argyra leucocephala, assembly GCA_963942445.1. Classification (NCBI taxonomy): domain Eukaryota; kingdom Metazoa; phylum Arthropoda; class Insecta; order Diptera; family Dolichopodidae; genus Argyra; species Argyra leucocephala. The sequence goes on along the minus strand of OZ012679.1, from coordinate 15,091,129 downwards.
ACAGGCTTAGAATTTTTTTTCGCAGTATAACGAATACATTTTTTGCAAGTTCAAGTGAAATGGTAAATATTTTTTATTGTTGGTGCGTCTCGTATAATGCGATTCGTAAGCAGGAAAAGAAAGAATATGCTGCGTAACGGAAGCAATAGTTTTATCTGAGTGTTTGTTGTGGGATACTAACCCTCTTCTATCTAGCTGAGGAACACCAGAAATGGACAACATTGCCTTTTTAATTACATTAGTTAAAAACATCTAACTAACGTCGTAAGTTTTTATAAAACATGAACGACATACTCGCACTCTTTCGACCTTTATTTTCCAATAGAATGTATTCGTAGTGTTTCTAGTTTTTCTCATTTCTTCCGGAATATTTTCTCTCTTTCTTGTTACTTTGGTCGGAGCAGTATCTATTAAATTTCCTAAGTATGAAACTTGCTTTGAATAATTTGCTAACGACCAGTATTCATCAAAAAGAATACGCCTGGTATCTTCAGGAACTTTATCCTTACATTTCAAACGATATGTATGTAGTATTTTCATTTCTCTCTACTTATTACTTTTCCTGCAATATTTATATATTGTTGGCCAGTATTTCTTTTAATTTTCCGTTCCGTTTTGTTCTTCAGCAAAATTTTTTTGCAAGATTAGTTACATTTTGTAAATCATTCGGGTTACTTAGATCTACATTTACTTCATTCACGAGATCTTCACGAGGTGGTGAACTACAGCTTGACGACCATGATTCAGGAAAATAGTGTTGATCCTTTACAGAATCATCACTGTCAAAATCCATCATAATTGGAGTTTCTTTGCTTGTTGAAGGAATGTTTACGATATTTTCGGTGACATCCGATAACACTAATAAAAAATTTTAAAAAAATTGTCAAACGGTTTCTAAATTGGTTGGTTTAAGACAAAAGTTTATATACATATACTCATTTATATAAAAAAAAAATGTTTATGCTCTTATTTGAATAATTATTGATATGTTTCCTATTATTATGCTCTCTTTTATGTAATGTTGGTCAATCAAATATAAGTCAATAGCGTATATTATTTTTGCTTAACAAAAATTTAAAATTATTGTGTGCTTAACAGTATAAGTACACTTATACTCCTTTAGTCGCGCAGTTTTTTGAAATTACTATAGACCATTGGTTTTTTTAAAGGTTTACAAGTATAGTAGACTTATACTTCTTTGACAGAACATGCAATTTGAGTTTTAGATTACAACAATGTATTTATCACGTTTTAAAAAAAAAATGACTTATACTCCTCTTACCGCCCATCAAAGAATTGTTCTACTATCTGCAAAAACAACAGTAGCTATTTTTGTTCACTGTTCTAAACAAGAACAATTACTATTTTTCACTGTTCCAAACAAGAACAAATACTTTTATAGCAATTATTGTTTTTCACTGTTATCAACAAGAACAGTAGGTACACATTTTTTCACTATACCCAAATATTATTGATAATTCAATTTTATGTAGCTTATTAGTATAGCTATTAAGGTATAAATTTTGTACAAGAAAAATTACGATTGTGTTGTGTTTCAACTTATTGCATTTTATTTAATTTTTAGTTGTTCCTACCTGACAAATGCAATTGCTTAAGAATTTAAGACTACTCTGTTGTTTTTGTGAAATTTTTATTTTTTTAAATAGTAGGCAGCAGAAATATTATTTTAATTGTATAGTAAATAACTTATTGGTCCTATTTTCACGAATCATCATGATGACGGCTTTAGCAAACGTTTTATACCCTCTTATCGACAAACACATTGTGTGTAGACGATTTTCTGTATTAACGAAAAAGAAGGTATTAAGTATTTTAACAAAAAAATTTGTTCAACGATCATCACACACAAATACGTAATACCAAATACAAATTTTGAGTATAGAGTTGGCAACATTTTATGTCTTCGCTGTATTTATCCATGTTTATATAATTTTTATTTAAAAATGTATAAAATTTTTACACACAACCATTGATAAAAAATATCATCGCAGTGATGACAAAAATGGAAACATAAAGTGATTGCATAAAGCATCGTCATTATGATTCATGGACACAGGATTATTCACAAACCGTATATTAATGACTGCAGAATATATGTCAATTTTATTTAAAAGCTACAAGAGTGTGTTTTTGTGGATAACAAAAATTAGTTATTCACTATTATTAATATTTCTATTGCCATTTTAAAAAATAATAAATTACATAACTACTAGGGGCCCCTGTTGAGTAATTATAATTCAAGTTGAAGCCAAATTTAAAGTTGCATTGTATGTAACTAATAATAATAACTGAATTGTTTCTTTTTGTTTTTTTTTTTTTAATAAGAACTCACATATATAATATTCATAATGTATTTGGTGAATAATAAACGCATATTAAAAAAAAAAAAAATTTCAACTGTGTGCGCATTATTGTTGTATATAACTTATTTATATTATTAAGAGTTCATTAAGGCGAAGCGAGATAAAATGAAAAAGTGTTTACTGCTCAGGTCAGGTAAATGATTGTCTATTATAATTATAGTTAATATAACTTTACTATAATATAAAGATGAATTTGGCAGTGATATGAACATTTATGTCATTTGTTGTTTTTATATTTTTTATTTCAGATGAATTTTTTTTTTTTATTTTAAATATTATATACAATGTACATTCTGTTCACTGCAAGTAATTATAATAACTGATTTGTTTGTTTTTTATTTTAAATATAATATATTTGCTGAATAATAAAACCATATGAGTAAAAAATGTTCAACTGTGTGCACATTATTGTTTTATATACAACTTATTTATATATTAGGAGTTCATTAAATAGAAGAGAAATAAAATGAAGAAGTGTCTACTGCGCAGGTCCTTAAATGCTTGTCAATTATAATTATAGATTATTGGGATATAACAGTCACTGTTCTTCTTTTTGTTCTCAAAATTTGTTACCAAAGGTTTGACATATTAGTGACAAAATTACTGTTCTGTATTTATATCGTATAATCTCTAATTACATAATTTTTAAACATACATAATTGTTCATAAGTAAAAACAAAAATAATTATAAAATAAAATTGTTAAATTTGTTACATTCACACATAATTCGATGAATATTTTTAAAATACTACAATAATAACAGTAATTAAAATGTCAATACTATATAATGCGACAATTATAGTTCTGTATATACGCAATAATATTTAACAAATTAATATACCCCTAACGCAAGACAATATTATTCAGCAACATTTTAAAATTATACGTATTTAGGTATTAAGTAATAAAACTGGTTCTAAATTATTTAAACTATAAAACAAAGAAAACTTCGCCATGTGTGGTTTTTTGATGAAAATAAAAAGTCTATCTCTCCTACGATAAAGTCCTCCGAATCCAAAAAAAAAAAACAATTTTATTTTATATTCATGAATAAACCTTAGACTATAAAATTTTACTAATCACTATTTTAACTTAAAATACTTTTAAGCTATTTTAAATTATTCCCTCTTTTACGTTCTATCACCCAAAATACTCTACAGGTTACTACAAGTCAAATCCTAGGTAACAGTGTATAAATTTTGCTACTATTCAATAAAAATAAAAACTAAAATTTAACCTAGGAAAACTCAAATAATCTGAACCGACTCTGATAAAATTAACAGTTATTATAATATTATACAGGAGTGCTGAAATTGTATTATTTACAACAAAACAAAACAAAAAAAAAAAAAAGTCTGTATATTGTAACTTAGCTATTATAAAATTTTCTGATCAAAACTTAAATGTTTAGGTATCTTAAAATACACGAGTATAAATTTTATGGTACAAATCTTTTTCTTCTTTTTAACCACAATAATTGTTTTTGTAGTGTAATAGAGAACGTTAGACAAGTAAATTATAAGGTACACATTTATGCGTTAATAATACTTACAATGAAAGCAAAAAAAAACAAAAAAAAAAAAAAATACAAAATATTTTATTTTGTTTTCAAAATTATTACCGCTGTCAGAATAACAGTATTTAAAATTTTCATTTTAATTGTTTAATAGTATACCTATAATAATTATAATAAGTATGAAAGCTTGAATGGAGTGCGTGAGTTGGGTTCACTATCTCTTTGATAGAACAAAAAGTGTTAAATAAGCACTAGGGGCCCTGTTGAGTAATTATAATTCAATTTTAAGTATTTTCCGCCCTATGCCCCACGGATGGGGTTGCAGGACAATGATGATGATGAAGTATTAGCTTTTGTGTAAAAATTGTGTACCTACAGGTTTTTTTTATCAGAAAATTGCATGCTAAATTGAATGAATGAATAAATGAATGACAGGGAATGAACATTTCTCTATGTCAAGATTTTAATTTCATTAAGTTGTTATTCAATTGAAAATACTACTAATGAATATTTTAATGCAATGTGAACTTACATTGTTATAGTCTGTTTTATTTGTTTTTTATTCATACTCCTAATTATAAGTTATTTTTAACCGGATTGTCATTGTACAAATCAGGATATGGTACTGTATGCAAAATAAATTTATTCCAACGATCCAAGAAAATTTTAAGAAAATACCTTACCTTACCTAAATCAAATGTACTTCATATGCAGCTTCTTGATATTATAAATTTGTTAAACTTTGTAAAAAATGACTTTTAAATATAAAAATTATTACGAGATTGAACTATTAAGGTAAATATACGTCAATTAGATTATTTATTCTAGTTTCAAACTGCACTGGAATTACTAAAAGTTTATTAGAAGTCGCTTTTCATCTAAATTTTGTGAAATCTATTTTTAATAATGGTTTATCAGTAATAATATATATCTGACCCGAAGTACCTTGCTTAGAAATTCTCCTACTTCTGCTCTTCTTTAATACACGCTAGATCTTATTTAGATTGCGAATACAATTATATAGATGTATATGATAAAATTATGTTCACAGAAATTTTAAATTACTTATGGCTCGACTTATCCGCTTATGTTCTAGCAATAAACAAATTTTATTATTAAAAAAAAAAAAAAAACAAAAAATAACTTACTTAATTTCTATTGTATTTCATTAGATTAAAAATTATTATTAAATTAGTATTAATCTTTGTTGAAACCCCACAACTAATTTCTTGGAAAAGTAAATTTAAGTAAAATTTAAATGACTATACATCACTATAGTGAATTCGCCACTGTATACTTTAAATTTTATTTGTATATATATAAGAAAAAATAAAAATAAACAAACAAAACAAAAAAAAAAAAAATATACCGCAATGAATACACTTTTATATTTATTTACCACCCACTATATTAGGACGACAGACGGCGGCATACACAAACTAAAATTTCAAAATAATTTGTAAACCTCCAAAAATTCAAATTTAACTAATTTTCTAATTAAATAGTGAAGAAGAATATTGTAAAATTTGTAACATGATAATTTCGTGTTAAAACTGTTCTTCCACATGATTTATTTTACTTGACACGACTGTTTTGTATAACCCAAAAATTTATAAAAACATAGATTTTTGGTGCTTTTTTTTTATTTTCAAATTCAATTGGTTGTAATTAAAAATAAGAAAAAAAAATATTTACAATTGCAATAGGTACGTTTTTATATTAAAAACAAACAACATTAACAGGTAATTAGAATAAAATATTTATTGAAAGTGTAAAAAGAAAATGGCGATTCTTTAAAATACTTGTGCCAGCAAATCAGACCCATTTATGTCAACATAATAAAAAATCGAAATAAAATAATCACCATAATATTCAGAATTCTTGAAAGTTCTTCCTGTCAAAATTTGGTTTGGTTCTGACAACTAGCTGTTTAGTAATTTACTTAATTTAAAATGGAAGCCTGACAGTTTAAAAACAAAGTGAATTTTGTTTTTATGTCTAAGTACAGTGCCACAAACGGTAAAAATATTAAATACGAACAATACTAATAATTAATGGATTGTTAATCTGCTACAAGTATCCCCCTTCTAGTTTAAACGACTAAATATATTATTTTATTAACCGGATTTGGATAAAAGAATTTGATTCTAACTACGGGTTGGCGATGAAAGATGTCTTTAAACAATCGATATTAACAAAAGTAGTTTTATTTTAATTTTGTAACATTTCGTAGGTAGGTAGTAATAGCTGTTGACAGTACCTCGACACACTTAGACCGGTTAGGTCCATTGTGATACCACGAAAACTTTCCTCACGTAGGACCCTACTCGTTGAACAAACTGGAGCTTTTAACGAAACGGCGAAGATCCCAGTCTTCTGGCATGGTTACAAATCTGACAATGACCCGTAATGACCACTACCATAGTGCTAATGTCACACCTTTTCATATTTAGTAGGTTAACGGATCGCTTCAGGTTCAACATAGGCCAGATTTGCTTGGTGATGTTACACTCTAACAGACCATCTAAAGTTTAAAGCTTTTATTGCATCGTTACGAAGCAATAAATTACAGAGGTGGCAAGAGATGCGCCCAGATTGCTTCTTTCAGGAAGGATTTCTTATATAGTACCCTCTCTAGCAAGTTGATCTGCCATGCAGTTACCCGGAATATCACTGTGTCCTGGCACCCATCGTAACAATATGCTGAACCTATCCGCTAGTTCGTCCAAAGAACTACGACAGGCCAACACGTTTTTGAGTTGATGGTTACCGACTCCAGTGCTTTAATTGCAGCCTGACTGTCTGTGGGTGCACAGATATCCTCTTTCAGACATTTCGTAAATCTTTTAAAAAAAATTTCATAAAGTCCGTTATACGGGGGTGTAAAGCGAATTTCGTATAATTTCATCTCTTACAAAAACATGGGTAAACTTGTTTAAGTCTTCCGGGATAAATATTGCTTACTTCGATAAGAAGACTGGTCGTAATTTTTCAGAGTAGCTTTTCAATCGTTGAATCATATTTCATTTTCTTTTTATAATTACAACTACCTTCTTCAGCTATTTTCCCTGACAATTGGATTGTAGTACCAAAAAGGAGTTCAGCTGGTGAAGCTCCTACGCCTCTTTGTATCGAGAGTTGAACGCTAGCCAAGCATTATCAACGGTATCTAAACTATCTATCTAATGGTCTTTATTATAAAGTCGCAGATGCCATCTTTCAATTCAGAAATCAGCGGTTATGACTTGTTGCCGCAGATACACTCTCTTACAAGTCATACGTTTAAAAACAGTATTTTTTTACATGTATAGACAATTTTTTAGCATTTCAAATAAATTTTGCATTAAATGAAATTAGAATTGAGGTTGTTGGCTCGCAGTGGTAATTGCAGTAGATGTACAATATCTGCAAACCCATGAACAAATAAATTTTTTTGTTATTGTTTCAACAGTTATTGGTATAGCTTTAGAGGCCATTTCGAAAATCGATCCATAATCGTGAAGCAGTATCGTTTACCGCTATTTAGTGGGAATTGTCCTACAATATTCATGTTAATGTTTAAAAATCGTTTATCTGGAATTTTAATATTGTCGGAAATAAATTTGTTGTACGTTTGTGTTTGCTGACATGCAATGTAATGTTTTACTAATTTCGCAATATCCTTTACGTAGACAGCCAAACTAAACGTACTGCTATTAGTTTGACTATGAGCTACTAGACGATCTAAATTGCGTAATAATCTGATAACTTGTTCTCGAAATTGTTTCATAATAAATGGACGCATAGGATTAGAGGATGTGCCGCAACATAAAGATTAATTGTCCTTGCATTACTTCGCCCTATGTTTAGTAATTATGAGTCAATAAAATAAAATTATAATCTTCCTAGCTGTAAAGACCTTAGTTAGTGGTCTTTTAAGTTAAACAGAAATGTAAAATTAAAATATTACAAAATAAAGCACTACTATACCATACTATACCTTTTAGTAATTTAATTATTGACAGGTACAAGTCATTGTTTTGTTAGGGTACGTAATCGCTTATGTCAATATGACCTAAAAATATTTTTGTTATATATAATTGCTTATTTAACTTAAAATATTTTAATCTTTACAAGTAGCCATACAAACGCATAAATTGACAAGTATTTTTTGTAATATAATTTTCAAAATCCCAAATGTATCTGTTCTAAGGTGTTTAAACGACTTATTTTACTTAAGCGATTTTAACGAAAACTATTTATAAATTATTTTTTAAACGATTTTTAAAAAAACCTAAAACTGATACAGTACACCGTTATATTTTTAAACCCTTATTTGAACTTTAAAATTGTTTTTACTCAAAATATCAATTTCAGAGATAAGCTGTTATGACTTCTTACCACTGCTACATTCTCTTTTACAAGTCCTACGTTTAAAAACAGAATTTTTGTTACATGTATAGACAATTTTCTCATGTATTTTAAAAGTCAGCACTCACATATTAAAAATATGAAACAAAATTCTACCACTACCTACACTTTCCATCTCAAAACAAAAATTAAAGAAAAACGTATTATAAAACAACTTGTTACAATAATTTCGTGTTTTAATAATAAAAACAAAAATGTACAACAACAAAAAAAAATAAAAAAAAAAACAATAAAAAAAATTCTCATTACTTTAAACTCGTATATCCTTCCAAGAATAAATATATTTTCATTTTTTATTAATAAATTATGGTTATTTTAACGATCAATTTCTGAACTAACAATGCACATAAATTTTGTTTTTGTTTTTGTTTTTTTTTTCATATATTTTTCCATTCCAAAATACTCTATAGCTATGACTTTTCTGGTTCTTATTTTATTTTTTTGTTATTATTAGAATGAAAATTCCATTCAAAACAATTTAAAAAGGACAATAAAAGAAAAAAAACAAAATTCAAGGATAAAAAAAAATAAAGGATACAAACCTCTTCTTTTTTTTTTTTAAATTCCTTTATTTCAAAATAATATAGACATGAAAATTATATACATACATATGAAAAGGATGTGAAGGATAAAGCAATTTATATTTTCATCAAACAAACAAAATACAAAATAATAAAAACAATAAGCAATACAACAAAAAAATAAAATTATGAGACGCTTGAATAAAAGAAGACAATATTCTTAAATCATTTAATAGCAACATTTTCAACATTTTAAGTAGAATATATTACAACATAAACACAATATTAAAATAACATTACAAAATACAAAATATATGTATAGGTATAGTTAAATAAAAGACAACCAAAAATTCAAATGTCCTTTTTTTTTGTATTTTTTTTTGTTTTTTCAATTCACTTTGATAAAAAAAAAAGTAGAAAATAAAAAATAAAATCAAATTATGTTCCGGTTTTTTATATGACATCGTTATGAATATTGTTTTGTTTGTTCAAATAAATATTATAATGCAATAATAAGAATATTAAAGATTTATTATATATCTGTAGAAATGTAAGCGGTCATGATGTATATTTTATATATTAAGTAAAAAATTGCATCGTTATGCCGATTGAATTGAACTATCTATAAATTTCGTCCGTTTTGATCCAAATTTATTTATTTATTTAATTTTAATACCAAAATTTAGTATATAATAGAATTATTAAATTGAATATGTTTAAGTATAGTTAGTAAGTATGTACAGTAGGTTTAGTTATAGTGATATATCTTATCTTTGTTTTATTAATGTTTAATATTGAATTATTTTATAATAAGTGAATCTTGCTGGTACTGTTATTGTTTTGTTTTTCTATTATCCTACACTATTTACATTGAATTATATTTGTATTTTGTATATTTTGAATTTTAGTTTACATGATCTATTTTATTAGAATATATTATACACTCTGTACGAGCAATTGGGCTCATTTGAGAATTCTTAAATAAATAAATAAATAATTAAATTACATTGGGATTTGCAGATAAATATGATATAAATCTGAATAAAATTTTTAATGCATTCGTTAGCATGTTTCAATCCTAAATAAAAAATTTTGGTTGATTTTCTCATTAATTTCAGATACGAAAATATAAAATTGTTCAAACTAGAAATGATTTAAATCAAGTTGCATGGCTTTTATATTGACGGTTAAAAAAATATACAAAGAAATTAATTTACTTCAATATGAGAAAAATTGATTGAATTTTTCATTAGAAATTACATAAAAATTTAAAAAAAAAAATAATGCATATTAAATTTTGATATTTTGTCATCATAGGAGGTCAAGCACAAACGCTTAAGCTACATTTTCTCAAAACGACCAAAACTGAGTTACACAAGTTTAATTCAGAGTAATTTTCATCATTTGACAAAATTTTTCTGTTCTCATGCGATTTGAACCAGTAGTGTTCATTGATTGTTACATTACTATATATACTCCAGTGCTTTAAGCTACCGAGGCCACTGATCCAAATTTTTGACAATTGTTTTTCTTTTTTCAAGAGATTTAAGAACTATTTAAGTGTTTTTTGTACAAATATAATGAAAACTTATTATCTTCAAAACTATTTTGACTTTTTCTTGCTGTGCTTTATCCATTGCGGACGTTAGCTTCCATAAGTTAACTTTATCTGTCAACTCGAAGCAAAAATTTGGTGCTTTTATTAAATCATATGAAATAACATAGATTTATTTTTCAACCAAAATTGTCGACTGGGGTAAAGCTAACAGAGTCGAGTTTAACACTTCAAAAACTCAAAGCTGTTTTGTTAGTAACAAGCTAACAACATTCGAACCAATTCTCCGGCTTCAAAATGAAGGTATCCAGCGACTCAAAGATCGGAACATTCTCGGAATGCGAGTGAATCAAAATATGCACTGGAATGAACATATTTTCGATATTGCGAAAAGCGCCGCAAAATGTTTAGGATTTTTGAGCCGCTGCAAAACTTATTTTTCATCTCGAGACCTTTTAAAAATCTATAAAGCATATAAACGACCCAAGCTCGAGTATAACTCACATTTATGGCCAGGTGCACCAAAAGCCGCTTTAAATTTTTTGGACAAAGTTCAAAACCGCGCCGCGCCATTCATCTTATAGGCGACATAAATGTGACCTCATCCCTTATACCACTTGGTCATCGTCGTATTGTTGGAGCACTTACTCTATTTTATAGATATCTGCTTGGTGTTGGCACTTGTTCCGAGGAATTAAAATCACTTCTTCCTCCTCTTAAGCAATTCAATCGCACAACACGAGAGGCATCAAGTGCCCACCCTTTCACAGTGGAAATTCCAAGATGGTTTAAGTCCGGCTATGGAAATTCTTTTATAGTAAGAACATCCCGATTGTGGAACCGCGTCCCAATCGAAGCATTCCCAATGAGAGAAGGATTTTTTATTTATGACTTACAGAGGTTTAAGACGAATATTAACAACATTGTTCGCTCTTTCCCACAAAACTTTTCTTCTTCCTTTTTCTTTCCTTTCCTCTAACTATCCTTTCCTTTTTCAAATAGTCAACGGTACGCAAGTACTTAAAGCTTCAAAACCTAAGTTTTGGCTATAATATAAAAAAAAAAAAAAAAGAAAAAAAAAAACCACGATCACCTTCTTCTTCCGGGGCCTCATTTTGCCTTTGGAAAATAATTTCAAATAGTTCATATTTCTCTGATACGACATATTATGACTATATGGCATCGGACTCTAAACGGCAATTTCATGCAATAATAAAAAAAAATAGGTTTTTGAAAACAAACAGGAATGAAAACGAATAAAGGAATTAAATCTAAGTTGAGCACCAGCCTAAAATAAATAAAAACTCATTAAAATAATTTATAAATATTAAAATATTTACTTACATTTTGTACGTCAGGTCATCACTAATCAATTATTTATAAAATCGTAAACAAAAGCTTTTATCTTTAATGTACTCCATTGGACGAGTTTAATCGATCATTTTTTGATAAATTAAATTTGATTGATTTGGACTTTTCTTTATTAATTTTACGGGATGAACACCTCAACTGCTCTTTACACAGAGATTTACACAATTTATTCGATAGAGATTTGGAATACACAAATTTTTATTATCGGGAATGGAACCTGGGACCTTTCGTTTGACTGAACCATCCAGTGTGTCACTGACTAGTCTTTTTTAAACTTACTATTTAATTTATTTTAAACTGAAATAATACAATAAAATTAAATATATAAATATATCTGGTAAGCCCGGCCAGATATAGATGTCCTACAGTTTACCTGCAGTTTCTGGAAATTAACCCATTATTAAAGAAAGTATGAAAATGTTGATGATATATGTGAAAAATTTATATTATTGATTCTAAAGGTACGAGATGTTTGTATAAGTATTCACAATATACCCATTTGAAGCTATAGTGACATGGGAGTACTACCCAATCTCATTTAAATCTAGTCGAAAAAAGATAAAATTGAATTACAATCTGTACGAGTCATAATTGAGCTCATTTGAGATGAAAATAAAATAAAATAAAATAAATAAATATGAATAAGTAAGATTTTTGACTTTAAAGGTGGTAAATATTTTTTAGAGTGGTATAGGAAAAAGCCTATAATAACATTTTGTTACTATTCAGTTAATCGTTAATTATTAAAAATCGAAAGCATTGATAAAGGATAATTTAAAAATTTTTTTGTTCTATTTTTGAACTTCGAACTTCGAAATCATAATTTCTATATGTATAAATTTCTTCATTTTTTTTTATCCTTTTGAATTATTGTCCACTGTTTTGTTTTTATTTTACGTTATTTAATATCGTAAAGTATTATTTATTTATTTAATATCGTAAAGACGGAAGCAAAATAAATTCTAGCATTTCTTCCTTCATTAGAGTTTTCATTTCAAGTTTAAGAAAAGTACGTATTTGCTTACTAATTTATCATACCTTTATTTTTGTATTATAACGCTTTTAATTACCATATTCAGTAACAAAATATTTGTAGTAAGGTGCAAAACTTTCTATTCCCTAAGGGTCATTTACTCGATCATCTCAACGACATTTTATTTGCCATCATTGAAAATTTAAACATATATTATCCTAAGACCTCAATAATTCTAAATAATCAATATTTTTAGACATTCTATTGTATTCAATTAATTATAATATAAGTTAGTCAAAAAGATAATTTCAATTTAAATTAATATAGAAATACTAAATTCAAATAATATTTTTAATGAAAACAAAATCTAACTATATAATATAAACTTACAATAATTTTATATTTTTACAATCATAGCAGCGTTCTACTGTAAAATTAAAATTTTAAAGTAAATTAATTAAAACATAATAAAAGTAAGAAGTTCTTGGGCGCCATCTAAATTTAACAGTTGAATGACATGACAATCATTATGAAATGATGGCCAAATGACACATATAACAGATGACAGATGACAGATTACAAATGACAGATGACAGATGACAGATGACAGATGACAGATGACAAATGACAAATGACAAATGACAAATGACAAATGCCAAATGACAAATGACAAATGACAAATGACAAATGACAAATAACAAATGACAAATGACATATAACAAATAAAAAATGACAAATGACAAATGACAAATGACAAATGACAAATGACAAATGACAAATGCAGTAAAAAATAGATACTATGTTTATGACAGTTACATGATGTTACAATTTGTATATATATTGCAATTTGTATAAGTTAATTTAAACACATTTTTTGATTTTAGGAAGGTGAACCTTCGTTTATTACAATCAAATGAAGACTTAAATTCTAATAAGAATTTTCTTGCTTTTTATACTATTTTAAAACAAAGAACATAAATTGGAATTTAGAGCAAGATTACAAAATCAATAAAAATTTGATTAATCGATATTTTTCAAAAATTGCAATACATTATTTCTTATAATAACAAACAAAAAAAATAATTATTATTTTCTTTAAAATTTAGTTTACAATATTAAAGAATTTTTGATAATGCAAATTTGTCTTTTAACAAAGAAAATTGATTACAAAGTAGTAATTTTTATATTTTAAAAAATGCTTATTAATTAAAAATTTAAGTTTTTTTATAAATTGTTATTGTTTATTTTAACCAGAGTTAAATATCAAAACAATCAGAATGTTGAATTTTGTGTATTAAAAACATAATTAAGATAATACCTATTAAAAGTGCCGTGAGTCCATAATTTGCATATTTATGATAATTTTTTTCAACTTGTAAAAGTTTTATATGATTTATATTATTTATTTGTACTTCTTTAAGTTCTTCATTTAATATCATATGAGAAATAGTATTTCCTGATGGTTGTAGGACAGCAGGTAAAGCCTGTAGCTTTGTTTCTTCGTACGGTATGAAGTTTCTTCCCTTTATTCGAATCGTTGTATTATAATATTTTAAAAGAAATGTACCCTTTAATTTTTGAGTAGTATTTCCAATTTGCAAAGTGTCATTAAATTTGTTTAATAACAGCATGCCTTCACTTATTTCTTCCACTGTAGGTATGGATAGTTGACTTGTTTCTTCACATGTGAATGGACGACTTTTCAGGAGATTTGGAATACAATCTGAAGTGCTAATATCGACAATGGCATTATGTTTACAAATTGATAGAGAGTTTATAATTTCGCATTTATTTGTGATCCCATAAATTTCTTTATTGTTTTTTAAGATTTCGTTATAAACAGTATCAATAGTTAAATTATTTGAATTTTTTATTGGTTTAATTAACAATTTTTCATAGTTTTTACCAGTAGTTAATGGAATATAAATAATATAAAAAATACATGAATTATTTGTAAAAACTTTAACATTTGCAAAATTTAAAGCTTCTTCAGGTGAAGCATATGGTATCTTATCTTTGATCAAAGTATTAATTATTAATTGTATTTCTTTTTGGGATAGTAATATAGAATTTATTATTCCCAATTTTGCTGAATGAATTGCATATTTAATATTGAATAATTCTTCTTTTATTAACTTAAATTTATATTGGATACTAGAGGCAAGCTCATTATTTAATCTACCTGTTCTACGAATTGATTTAGAATTTCGTTAGTTATTGTTGTTAAATTATTTATTCTATCATTATGCAATTCATTTATTACAACTTGTTTATTATTATTTTCTAATACATTATTCATCTTATCTTTTATTATTTCAAAGTCGTCATGGTCGGGACTACCAGCAATCCATTTCCACGTTGTACCAATAAAGTCAAGTGATCTCTTTTGTCTATGTGTCTGTAAATTTTCTATTGATTCTACAATTTGTAAAATTTTTTGTTTTCTTCTCTATGAGAATACTTTTTATTAATATTTTTTTATTTTTTTTTTTTTTTTTATTTTTATTTTTATTTTGATTTGAAGATCTTCAATTTATTTATATTTTTTTTTATATTTTTTTTTTTTGTTTTTGTTTTTTTATTTTTAATTTGATTTCTCCGTACACATGCGGATACTCTCAATGAAATATTGTTAGGTTTTCTCCCTACGTATGGGGATACTTTTTGAATATTTCTATATTATAATTGCCTTTAATATTTTTATAAAATTTTTTTTTTTATATTATTTTTTATTTTTGTTGGCAATTTTCATTCAAAATTATTTTGTACAAAGAAAAATTTGTACTTTACTTGTTTTTTTTTTTTTTTTTTTTTTTTTTTTTATAAGTGTAGATAAAAATATAAATGGAATGGACTTACAGAATTATAACAATGGCTTGGAGTCCCATTTGGCACCACTTGTAGTCTTTTAGATCAACGGATCAGGCGGCTGTTACTCGTACTTAATATTTATGTAAGGTAACTCCTTTTTGCTCTACTTTGAGCTACTCGGGGGCCTCTTTTCCTGTTCACAATGTTAATCTAATTTCAGATAGATGATGTTCTATCTTACTTGCTACGCGTGATATAGTGATTTTACAGCTTCTGTGCACCTGAACAAGCTTCTGCTCTGAGTTGTTTTGTTTCCTTAGTTATTCAGCTTTCTCTTATGTTCACTTTTTTATTTATTAAGTTTCAAGTTTTAATTTTAACGTATTATTTCTTTTCTTTTCAGGTAAGCACTTTCACTAAACACTTATATCACTGAGTGGTCCCTGCCTTTTTTT
Source organism: Argyra leucocephala (assembly GCA_963942445.1). Lineage (NCBI taxonomy): Eukaryota > Metazoa > Arthropoda > Insecta > Diptera > Dolichopodidae > Argyra > Argyra leucocephala. The sequence goes on along the minus strand of OZ012679.1, from coordinate 15,075,133 downwards.
GTAGATTTAATATCGTTTAACCAGACTCAGTTAAACTTTAAGCCAATTTTGTCTTGGGCAATATTAAAAATTCTACAAAGCCTGCTCGGGCTCGGGCTCGGGCTCGCCTGCTCGGGCGCCAGTTAACTGGTCCCTGCTCGGGCGCCAGTTAATTTAAACACATTTTTTGATTTTAGGAAGGTGAACCTTCGTTTATTACAATCAAATGAAGACTTAAATTCTAATAAGAATTTTCTTGCTTTTTATACTATTTTAAAACAAAGAACATAAATTGGAACTTAGAGCAAGATTACAAAATCAATAAAAATTTGATTAATCGATATTTTTCAAAAATTGCAATACATTATTTCTTATAATAACAAACAAAAAAAATAATTATTATTTTCTTTAAAATTTAGTTTACAATATTAAAGAATTTTTGATAATGCAAATTTGTCTTTTAACAAAGAAAATTGATTACAAAGTAGTAATTTTTATATTTTAAAAAATGCTTATTAATTAAAAATTTAAGTTTTTTTATAAATTGTTATTGTTTATTTTAACCAGAGTTAAATATCAAAACAATCAGAATGTTGAATTTTGTTCTATTAATAAAAATAAATACATTGTTTTGAAATTTAAGTATCAACGTATGATTTAAGTTTATTATTTTGAAATTCAAGAACTTAAGAATTTACAATGTTTGTTCTTGAAAATTTTATTTGTATTTTTGTTAATAAAAATATTAAAATTTAAGTTAGTAAATTATTGGTTGTGGTAGGTAAGTTAATAAATTATTTAAATTATTGGTTGTTAACTTATATGTGTTGGAGTCTTCCGTCGCACTTACAAACATCCAGATAAATGCAGAAAATTATGTACATATAATTATTTAACATCGTATTATTTTATATCGTACAAAAATATTATTTAATATCGTAAAATTATAGATTTTTAAGCTGGTTTTTTTTCGGTAGACAATTTAATTTCTAAGCTAGCTTACATTTTGGTTCCAATACAACACCACAGATTTTTGTATATCAATTTAAATGTCACACAAGTTATAAGCTCCTTTTAAAAACACAATTTTATCTAACTGCTATATCAAAGCCTACATATTATTTCTATACATTATTTTATTTATTTATTTCATTATGTACCTATCAAAGTAATGTAATGTCTCTAATACGTGCTCTGAACTGGTCTTAAAAACAACAATTTGACGTATTTCATCAATGATTTCATTACGAAAACATCATTGAAAACATTTGTTACAAATCGTATAGTTTTAACTTTAATTACCAGTCAACTATCTCTACTTTAGAAAATATATATATATAGATATATACGTTTTTTTTGGCAGAGATGTTGACAATAATAACAAAAGCAATTCCCTGTAGTATATAAATTAGATATAAGATCTTAATGAATTGTAAAAATTTTAATTTTTTGTTAAAAAGCCCCACATCCCGAAGGAGAAAAGGACCTCAAGTTGACCAGATTTATCTGCAGGTCCACTGTTAAATAAATAAAAATAAATAAATAAAATAAACAAAGCACAATAATGTACTAATTGGTTTTCCAAAAATACCTGCAACGGTCACTTCCACTTATCTAACTACTGCAAATCGATAATAATGAAATATATTTTCAGTTAGATTCAGTAAGACTTCAATTTTCAGAATTTTTATTAGAGAAAAATGAAAATCTAATGATTTTGTTATGCAATTGTTATATTATGCAACATCTGTGGAAATTAATATCCGTTTATGTAATTCATCATCATCATCATTATTGTCTTGAAACAGCATTAGTGAGGCACATGACACAATTCCAATAATAATTATTATCCTTTTAAAATACTTTAAATATTTAATATTATTTATTTTTGTTTTTAAATCTTTAAAACTCATTAGAAGATATATATTACTTGCATAATGATTGCATTTTGATATTTGCATTTCCTTTCAAATTTAAATTTTATGGTTTTTTCGTTTTGTTTTTCATTTTTTAATTAATAATGTGCTTTCTAATAATTTGTGAAAAAAAAATTTATATTTTATTTTTGTTACAAATAAAATTTTAATTATTATTCTTATTAATATATTCTTATTTAAATATTCTCAAAAGAATTCTAATTTAAATAATATATTATATTGTATATAATAATAATATTATATATATACATAATATTATTGTGTTTGATGTATATTTATTTGCAACAATATTATAATAAATATATTAATTATAAATTTACATATAATTATTTAATATTTATTTTTCTAAATTGATATTTATTTATATAAAAATTATTCACATGAATTATTTCTTTTTGATTTCTTTCTATTATTATTTACTTAATATCATGTTTGTATACTCGTTAAAATGATATTTTAAATTTTTGGTTACTTGTTCATTAGAAAATTTCTTAAAATATTCATTTGAAGAAAAATAATAATTTTTTTTTATAATATAGTTTTGGGATCTTGATCAGTATCAGTTTTGGGGGTTTAAATATTTGTTGTGCCTATTTTATAATATTAAATTTATATACAAGAGTACTTTGAAGAATAAAATGTCCGAAAATACAAATATATACATCTTATCTTAACGCATTTTATACACAGGTGTTCATTCTACTTCATTTGTGTAAAACTACTTTACTTTTTAAGACACGATTAGACTCATTGGTAGCTATTTTTTTTTGATTTTGTTACTGCTTATATTTACCTTGTTTTTATTTTATTTATTATTTTTTTTTCTCTTATTGACATTCAAATTATTTCTTGTTCATTTTGATTATTAAAAACTATTTTATAAATTATAAACTCTGTACGAGCTTACCTATAGCTATTTCTGAGATATGTTTAAAATAAATAAATAAAAACTTAAATAAAAAAAAATGTTTTTTTTTTCTCTAAAAATTCCTAAAGGTTGCAAAATTATTACAAGCTTTAAAATATTAATCAAAATTTTATTAAACATTTTCAGTAGAAATTTAAACAACAAAGTTATCTAAAACTTACAGTAGAAATTTTCAGTATAAAATCTTTATTCAAAAATTTGAAAAAAAAATTTGCAGTACCAAAAATTTCTTATTGAAAAATTTCTGCAAAAATTTTCAGAAAAATATTTCTGTAAATATTTTTAATACAAATTATTAGATGAATTTTCAATAAAAATGTTCATTAAATATTTTTTTGTAAAAATTTTGCAAAAAAAAATTCTTTAAACATTTTTCAGAAAAATTTTCTGAAAAAATTGTCCGAAAAATTTTTTTGTAAAAATGTTCAGTAAAGAATTTTTATGAAAAATTTATTTAAAAAACTTTATAGTAAAACCTTAGTTTAAATTTTCATTAATAATTTTCTGTGAAGCTTTTCCTAAAAAAAATGTCCGTAAAAATATATCAATAAGAATTTTCAAGAAAACTTTGTACAAAACACTTTACAGCTAAAAACTCAATTAAAACTTCCATTAATAATTTTCTGTGAAAATTTTTCGTTTTCAATCAAAAATTTTCATTTAAAAATGTTCAAGAAAAATTTATATAAAAAATTTTACAGTTAAAACTTAATTAAAATTTTCATTAATAATTTTCTGTAAAAGTTTTCCGGAAAAATTTTCTGTAAAAATTTTCAGTATAAAATTTTTAATCAACTGACATAAGAAAATTTACAGTAAAAATTGGGTTAAAATTTTCTGTAAAAATTAAAAGGTTTGTAATAAAAATTTTCATTAAAATAATTTCAATAGAAAAAAATTTTCTGTAAAAATTTTCAGTCAAAATTTTCCGGGAAAATTTTCGAGAAAAATTTATATAAAAACTTTTACCGTTACCAAAAACTCAGTTAAAATTTTTATTATTACTTTTCCGTCAAAATTTTCCGGAAAAATTTTCTGTTTTTAATCAAAAATTTTCATTTGGAAATTTTTTAGAAAAATTTATATAAAAAATTTTACAGTTAAAACTTAATTAAAATATTCATTAATAATTTGCTAAAAAATTTTCCTGAAAAATTTCCTGTTTTTAACCAAAAATTTTCATTTGGAAATTTTCAAGAAAAATTGATGTAAAAAATTTTACAGTTAGAACCGAATTAAAATTTTCATTAATAATTTTCTGTAAAAATTTTCCTGAAAAATTTTCTGTTTTCAATCAAAAGTTTTCATTTGAAAATTTTTAAGAAAAATTTATATAAAAAATTTTACAGTTAAAACTTAATTAAAATTTTCATTAATAATTTTCTGTAAAAATTTTTCGGAAAAATTTTCTGTAAAAATTTTCAGTATAAAATTTTTAATCAAATTTTCTGTAAAAATTTTTATTTAAAATTTTCCGCAGTTCTGTTTTCAGTCCTTCTGCAGTTAAAACTTAATTAAAATTTTTATTATTACTTTTCTGCAAAAATTTTCTGTAAATTTTTTTTAATTACATTTACATAAGAAAATTTACAGCAAAAACTCAATTTCTATAAAAATTATCATAAAAGTTTGTAATAAAAATGTTTATAAAAAAATTTCAATAAAAAAATGTCCGGAAAATTATAGAAAACTGTAAAAATTTTAATTAAAGTTTTACAGATTAAAATTATCTGAAAATTTTTAAATAAAATTTTCAGTAAGAAATTTCACCAAAAATTTTAGGTACAAATTTTTTTTGTATTTTTCCACTTGGTTAATAACTTCGATTTGCAATGAATTATTTTTACATTTAGAAATCTGAAATATTAATTATGAGAAATTTTTCCGAGTTTTACTCAGCCCGCCTCAGTAATTGACATATTGCAACAAAATAAACTTGATATATCAACTTTAATGACAGTTTTTAGTATTTAAAAACCTTGGAACACTCTTAAAATACCACTGTGTTCATAACCTAAACTGATTTTGAACATGGGTAGTCAATTATAAAAAAAACTTAGGAAAGGGATAGGTACTCAACATCATTTGAATGCATTTAAACTGAACTTGAAATTTCAAATAAGAATACCCATGGTAAATGTTTAATAAAAGTGTAGAATAAGTGTATATATCTAATCGTAAGCAGTGCATATTAAGAAAGTATGCTGCTTTCTTTATATCAATATTTGCAGTCAATTAAAATTAGTGAAAGAAAATTTGTCAAGAGAACTTAGTGACTTGATTTGTGATTTGTGAAGCTAGTGACTCCAGTTCAAACACGAATAAACAATATATCGTAATAGACCAAATATTTGTTATATCGGATATTCAAAAGAACAGGATACGGTTTGCGATAGTCAAAATAGTAAAATGGTGTTAATCAGGCTCAGATTGAGCATCTATTATATCTGTAAGCCTATCAAATAGGTAAGACAAGATTTTAATTTTTTATTAAAAGATTTTTAAAATGAAATTCGATGAAAAATATATATACCCGAATATTATATAAGTTATTAAAGACTTTTATATCATTCAGTCAAAGTTTTGTCAACGGATAAATGCGGATTATTATATTAATATCATAATTATTATCTAAAATAAAATAACAAAAAAAAAAATACGTATTGAAATTATTTTTGAATTGCATGAAAATTATACTTGAATTATATTATTTAAGTACAGACGTCACATTCTTAAATTGATGATAGCAATATATCTACAAATAGTACCAACATAACAAAAAATTTTATAACCCGCTTTCTATAAGCATCTACAGAAACACACAATCAGTTAGACGTGACTTGATAAATATTTTAATTTTATTCATCATTTCAGTGATGCACCTAAGACAATATGAGGGATTCACCATTTTCATAAGTCTTATATAATAAATTATTCAATAACAGTAACAAATAAAGTAAATACAACAAAGTCAATAGTAATTTCCTACAATTTAAAACAGATAACAAAACAGAATATTAACATTCCAAGTATATTCCAGTATAAAAAAATTAATCTAAAATAACATTACATCCTACATAAATATTACAACATAACTACATAATTAAATTTTAATTTTATTATACAAAAAAAAAACAACATGTCTTGTAAAAATATTTTTGATTTGCAATAACTCAACATCAATTCAATAAATTCAATGTCAGCACATCAAAATCTCTTATCTTCATCATTTTAATACAATGCGACACTGTTATCATCTTATGTCACATTATGTATAAATTTTTTAAAAATGCAAATTTACAACTACACAATTATTTATAATCCTTAAAAATTTACATAATATATACATACCATATAAATAAATACATATAATATATTTAAAACACAAAATATTGAGTAGTGTTATAACAGTAGTAGTACTAGTTTGGATTTTTTTGTTGTAATAATGTCATATGTATACATTATTATATAATTAAACAGAACAATTTATTATTCTCTATGATCTGATGTGCAGCAATAAAATGTCTCAAAATGTAAAAAAAAAAAAAAAAAAAAAACAAGAACATAAACTTAACTGTATATAATTTGTAATGTACAAGGATATAATGTTGCGCCTACTGATATTATAAGTAGCAATTTTTATAAAAAATATAAAAAATAAAAATTGTAACCATTATTAAGTATAATATCAGTATTTTATAATATGTATAAGAAAATTGTATTAATAAAATAGTACTAGGCAATATTATTGATTACTTTTATTGAAAATATATTTTAATTATTTTATATTTTATGTTAAGATAGTCTTTATAATTCATGCTTATGTTAACACTATTACTAACATCTATATTAGAATCTAAATATAATATTTTCTATTTTAATGCATTTGTAATTAAATTCAAATTATTTTTAAATAATTTTATATTAACATGGGAGTGTCTATTTATTTATTTATTTGTTTGTTTATTTGTTTCTTTAGATATTTAAAATTTCTTCATTTTTTGTCATTCTGTCACGATTTTTATGTTTTTGTTTAATTAAGTTTTATCGTATATTTCATATTAATCAATTTTTCTTACTTCCTCTGGTTGGATGTTTATACTCTTTGCAAATTAAATCCGAATAACCTATGCTGGTGCTTGACTTTAAGTATTTATCAAATCAGTTAATTGGGAGGACTCTTGTCATAGAGTATACAATTCTAATTTCAACTATTTTCAGATAATGGTTTTTATAGAAAAAAATGTCACCTGATGTCCTCGTTTAAGTAGAGTAATTACTTTTTTATAGTCGGTTATTTTATACCAATGACAAGTTATAAATTTATGTGGTACATAGCTATAATTATTGGCATTGATAAAGATTGATAATGTTGGCAATAACACAGTAATATTTATTGGTAATAACACAGCAAAAATATACTTGATACCATGTACGTTCAGAAATGATATTTGAATTAATTTTGATTGTATGTATCATATTTAGGAAGTTTCACACACATTGTTTTGTTCAGCTGATTTATAATGCAACAGTAGAAATTTAATTAATTAAAATTGTTTTTGTTTTTATTGCCTTACACTTCTTCATATAACTTTACATTTGGCACTTCCACGCTTCCTTCCATGTTGAGCTATATTTTGTCAGTTTTGAACAACTGTATTTTGTGGTTCTTAAAAAACTAACAAGTTCATACTTGTAATTTTGTTTAGTGTTTTTATTAGCATGGCCAATGTTTTGATATATAGGTACCCCTAACTCTATTCTTATAAAATATAGCTGTACTCAATGAATGAACTTACTAAAAATATGTTATACAATTTATTTTAGATTAAATCTCTTTCCCTCCAGCATTGAAATTTACAAATCAATAAAAAAATGTTATAAAAAAAAATAAGAGTATCTACCCATTATATTGGCAGATCACTGTAAATTTATATTTTAAATTTTTTGTTCTTCATCTTCTTATTTTCAATTTTTTATTATTATTATTTTTGTTTTTATTATAATTTCAAACAATACATTTTTTAATGAACTTTTGTTGCTGTTGCCGCTGCTGCCACTGCTACTGGTGCACAATATAATAATATGACTGCAATTTATATTATTATACACGCATTTATGGGAACATAAACTCACACAGCCACACTACATAATAAGTCAAAACAATATTATATAATATATTATTAAAATTAACTCCAATTCATTCATTAATATGATGGAAATATGTTTTTGTTTTTTTATAATATACATTACATATAATTATAATATATTATAATTTATTTTTTTTTTTTATATAACGACAACAACGACATCAACAAACAACCATACTCTCAATTTTTATTATTATTATAAAATTCTGTATGAATGAAAATCTCTTGAGATTTTTTTAATTGCAACTGCGACAATGATAATAATAATAATAATAATAATGATGATTAAAATGATGATGATGATAATAATAATGAAAATAAAAAATAGAAAAAAAAAAAAATTTAATAAAATAAAATCAACAACATTAATGCAACAAACCGAACATTACATTTATAATACCCAATGTTGTTTGTATAGTGTTGTTACAATGCACTGCAGCCCAAATTCACACTAATAAAAATGTACTTAAATCAGGAGGAAAAAAAAAATAAAAAAAAAAAAACAATATTAAATGTATAATATGCAACACAATATAAGAGCAACAGCAGCAAATATTAAAATTAAAATTAAAAAAAAATAAAACAAAAACAAAAGTGAAAGAAAATGCTTGAAAACACAAAAAAAAGAAGTTGAGTATTACTACCACTGCAATGTAATTTAAATTTATCTGCATCACAATAATATAAGTTATCCTGAAATTATATTGCCTTAAATCTTTTCTCTCATGAAATTAAAATAATAACAGTAATACAACCCTACACAACAGAATACAAAAAAAAAAAAAAAACAAAAGCATGAAAAATGAAACAAAAAAATGCAAAAAAAAATGAACACCTCAATCTAGGTGAAAAAATTAATGCTCCGATGGCAACTAGTGGAGGTGACTGTATTTTTGTTCTATTTTAATTTTTTTTTTCTTTTTGTATCTTGTAGATACATTTTTGTTTATTCTGATATTGTTTAAGGACTTCTTTTTTCAATATAGTTTACTCAAAGAGAATTATTAGTATTGTTATTTTATTATTATTATTATTATTATTACTGTCATAACAATAATTATTTTAACACTGTTGTTATTAATAATTCTCTTTAAATGAATTGATGAGTAAATAAGATAGAGAAGAGATATTTACAAAATTATATGAATTGATTTTCGTGAGAGAAATAAAATTTTTGATTCTCTTGAGAATGTAAATTATTAATCTTAAGTTATAAAATACATTATTTCTGAATAAAATATTATTTTGAGAGCTATAATTAATTGTAAAGAATATTGCACATTATTAATTATTTATAAATTATTTTTTTTAATGTAAATAATTTCTTACTTTTATAAACTTAAAGTCGGTAACATTTTATTTTTAAAATTAACAATTTTATTTGCAATTTACACAATTTAAATATACGAAGTCTAAATTCAAGAAAATGTTGATTAGTCATGATGTCAATTTTGGTTTAAAAATTAGGTTTGATAAATGTTGTAATGATATAGGTATGATCGATTTTGTTGTTTTGTGTTGTGGTTGCACCTTAAAAGTAGTAGATATGATGTTTTTGAAGTAGTCACATGACTGTACAGATGGATTCTCAAAATATCTTGGCCGGATAATTTTTCAACAACCCAAGAAATTTACAAAAGGGGGCTTAATAAATACATAGTTTGCTTCAACATTTTGATGACATATTTTTGTTTTTTTATATTAGGCTAAAATAATGATATGAGCACCCTAACTGCTTTCGCAGAATTTAAATGTGATGTATCAAATGATATGAAGTATCAATAATGCTTCAATTGATTTTAAAGATAGATGAGATATCGCCAAAACACAAATATCAAGGTTGCCTAATATTCAGTAATTAGTGTGGGAAAAACAGCATTTATTGATTAAAGTGGTAAAATAATTTATGAGCATTGTTTAACAAGTAAATTTATTGTAAACATCAGAAATTGAATTGCAGTAACAAACGAAGCATCCTAAAGTTTGTTTCATAATACACAAGCAACACAATTTTTTTAGTTCACTTAATGTAACACTTTATGAGGCTTCTAAGTCCTAATTCTAGATCTTACGAAAATAAATACTTCAGGTCTAAAATCTAGATCCTTCTCGGTCCTATATATTGGGTTGGCTTTTTTTTTCATTTCAAGAGTTTTATTCCAAAATCTAACTGTCTTTATACGGAGATGCCAAGTTATACAAAATCACAACACTATAAAAAAAAAAATTGTTCTAAATTATTGATGTATCAACACTAATGTATACATATGTTAAACTGCATTGTAGAGTCATTTCGCCTTCATAATGGTATAGGTCCAATTTATTATTTTAAGTAATGCGATAATCAAATTGTATTCCATATTAACTTTACAAGAATAATCGAAAAAAAAATTACTTACAAAATCTATATTCTGAGCAAGGATTCAAACCCGGTACATTCTGAGAAATTACATATTATTATCCACTACACCATAGTACTCGCCGGTTGATATTAAGTTCTACTTTTCTTCTGTAGTATACTTATAAAATTGCTCTTAAACGTTCAATAGATATAATATGAGGATCAGAATCAATATATAATCACGCTGGAGCCAAGATGTATTCAATATTACAAAAGTAGCATCGTTTCTACGAAAACGTAAACAAGCCTGCGTACGAAGTCTCCATTTAATATTTTAGTTATAATATAAAAAAATAAGGATAAATAAAAATTCTTCTGCAACCGTTACAGAATTTAAATATTCATTTTGTACAACAGTACCCCGGTGCCTTAATTTCATATGACTTTAAGTATTTAGGTTGTTTAAACGTATTTTGTGTTCCATTGATTATTAGAGACTCCTCGCTCAACTATCTAACATAACCGCATCAATTTTGCACTGAGTTGCTTACATTTATTCATATATCTTTAATATGCCATCTTGATGAATGAATAACGTGTAGGCATAATTTAATAGACATAAATTAGTAATAGACATAAATTAATAATTCATGAATTGATTTTTTGTTTTTGTTTATTTTTTGCCAATAAAAAGTTAATGTAATAAATATAATGTAAATTTAATGCAAAAAAACAATATTGTATTTTACCATTACTTGTTGATTTAATTTTAGGACACATAGTGTTTTCTATTGTGCGCCATTCACTGACCATGAATGAACCATATACACTGACTCTAAATGAGTCACTTTTAATTTTCATTTTTCAAACTAGCATCGATATTACTACAACTCAAATCATGTTGAGCTTAGTAATAGTAATACAGTTTGTGATAGTAATACAGACCAATGGAGAAGTATAAATTCGCTCAACGAAATGAAAATTAAGCAAAAAATGTATGAAATTTTGAAAATTGTTTTAGTTTTAATATGAAAACAGTTTGTATTTGGTATAACAAAAATTTGATTAGGGTTAAATTTTTTTTAAAAACAATTAAAATAAAATTGTTCTTAGCTAAATGCAACAAGGATTTTAATTTTATAATTATTGTATAAATTCTTGACTTTATTATTGAATTAAATTTTTGGTCAACATTTTTGTTTTTATTTATTATAAATCTAATTTAATTAACATTTTGTATCTAACGGGTCTTCTAAACGAGATCGTGTACACGCGTAGGACCTAATAACTATATCCCAAAGATATCTGATATTACTAATTTTTCAAAAATATATATTTTTGATTACGCATCTTATATGTCGCTGACGAAAAGGACATTTTGAAGTATTTTTGATGCTTTTGTATACCGGGTGTTTCAGAGCATGCATATCAGCTTTTTAAGAAGGGAAGGAGCTGTTATTTTAAAATTTGAAAAAAAATTATTAACTAAGTCGAGGGTGCTCTATCAATTGGTTATATTTTCAACTGACGGGAAGAACCGGAAAATGGTTTTTTAAGACTAAAAATCGCCGAAATTGGCCAAAATCGAGATTTTCAAATAGGAAGAAGCACTTTCTTATGCAAATTTGGATTCTACGACAACAAATAAGAATAACTTATGTTAAATGATTTTTTTTTTTGTTTTCTCATTATTTTTCTTTAAAATTAATAAAAATAAAATAAAAATCCAACATATTTTCCCTTAGGAAACCAAAATTAATAATGATCATTTTTTTCATTTTGTTTTTAAAAAAAAAAAAAAATTTATTTGACAAAAGTTTCTTATTTTTTGACATAGAATCCGAATTTGCATAAAGAAGCACCCCTTCCCATTTGAAAATCTCGATTTCGGCCAATTTCGGTGATTTTTGGTCTTAAAAAACTACTTCTTTTTAAAACTATCCGCTCCTTTTCGGAAGTTTAAAATGTCACCAATCGATAGAGCACCCTCGATTTAGTTAATAAAATTTTTAAAATTTTAAAATAACGGCTCTTTCCATCTTAAAAAGCTGATACGAATGCTCTGGAACATCCGGTATAAACCGTTACATCTGTTAGAATTATATATATTCGGTATTCATAACCAATATGACATAAAATTAAGTTAATATGCAGCCATACAGCTACTGCCAAGGCTTCAAATAAAATATTATTTCAAAATTCTTAAAATTTAATGAAATTATACAAGTATTAAAATAGTATCAACATAATTATGTAGATATTTATTAGTTATTATTGAAAATTAACTGATTTTTGTAAATTTAGAATTTTAGAAATAAGAAAAAAAAAATATTAGTTTTACTTCTTTAATTAAACTATCAACAAGTGAATAATCAACTGCACTAATATGAAATTTTAAACAGTGAAACATTCTAAGCTGACAGGATTCATACCGATTTTTTTACGATTTTACCTACGTAACAGAATATATACATAGTTTATTATAAAACTGTTTATCATTATAGAAATCTGAATAATAGAATATCTAATCTTCTATATATAATTCTTCGCCGGTGTCAGCATGTACCGTTATAATTTTTTGTTTGAAAGGGAAATATTGTTTTTGTTTCATGCATACATTATGTTTTTAACATAAATGAAGAAGAGAATTTATTTGCAATCAAATTGGAAAAATTTTTTTTCTTTCTTTCTTCACCTCATCAAGAATGCCTTTAATATAGGAAAAAAAAAAAACAAACTTTACTCAAATTGATTTAAATGAAACGGAATATACTGTACACATTTTTTGTTATTTTCTTTTGTTGTTTTCCTTCTTAATACATCATAGTAGAAAAGAATATTCTTTAATAAGAAGATATGCACTGGGGAAGTCAAGATTCCATTTACAAAAAAACTCCATTAGTTAAAGAAGCAAAAAACTATTGTTTTTCTTATGTAATAAGTTATGAGAAAGAAAGAGTGCGATATAAATGATTTAAAAAGCCATTTAATTTTTGAAATTTAATTTTAAATAGCCCACGGGCCACGGAGATGAGATTTCTAATGTACATGGTCGTCTGAAATCAACGTATTAAATTTATTAGGGAATGAGAGTAAAGAAATTTTGAATGATTGATTTTTTACAGGTACTTACATAACATAATATTGGTTTCAAAAACATGTTATTTCTTAAACATAATTTTATTTTCTTTTATTGTCTTATAAGGAAAGTAACATTTTTTTTTTATTTCAAACAGATTACAATTGATGTATTTTCAATATATAAATTTTTCAGGTATTGAGCCAGGTAGTTAAAAAGAATACCAAGAACCAATAATTTTTTTTTATGAATGACTCTATGCATTTTTATTTTCTTCAAAATTAAATTTTGTCATTTAATAATCAATTATAATTTATTAATTATTAACAATATTAGAATTTATAAATACGAAGGTAATTTGAATATTAATAATGTGAATAAATAATGTTTCTTATTACTATGTATTTTTAAATGTAACACATCTCGATATTTGTTCGATAATTTTTTTCCCACTTTGTGTTTTGAATTTTTATCTCTCTCTTACAAATTAAATTCTTATTACTTTCTATTTCTTACAATTTTGGAAATCGACTAGAAAAATGGTAACCAATCATTAACAAATTATAAAATTTTATTCCAGTGCATTTTCTTATTAATGGATCCTTTACCTACTATGCTTTGATAGTAGATGCGTGTGCGGCTTTATATTATTATTATAATTTATGTACATAATCTTTCCTCTTTTTATTTCAATCTACTGAGAATTGTTTTTGTTTTATGGATACATTTCTTTAACCTAAACGAAAGAGAAAAGAAAAAATAACAACAATAAAAACAAATAAATGTCGATTGAGCACGTAATTCTTTCTGTTTCCTCCCCTGCTAAAACAAAATGGATTAAAAATAGTTAGAATAATAATTTTAAAGCTATTGAATATATTCTTATTTACTTGAAAAATATATTTTAAAATAATTTTTTGCCTACATTGATTAGCGTAAGTTATTACGAAAAATAATCAAAAAAACTTAAATCAATTTATATAATCAACTACATAAGTGTTGGCATAAGTGATAGCATTTAGAGCAACGTTTACATATCACATTTTATTTGATAAAAGTTACTTATTTATTTATTTAAGGTTTGTTTGGCTCAAATAAAAAACAATGATTTTAAATATATAGAAATTAAAAATTGTACAAACAAATAAAATAAAAAATAAAAAATACAACAAAATTAAAAAAAAAATGTACCTATTAAATTTTTAAATAAATAAAAAATACAATTAAGAAAAAGTTGAAAAAATCTTATAAATGTAGGTAGTTTAGTATCTACTAATTGTTATTATCAATACTATTATTTATAACAATCAATAACAACAAAAATAATCAAACACAACAAACATTAAACAAAAGTTTAACAAATGACAAGAGTCGATTTCGATTTAAAGGAAAAAATTAGTTTCCAGCATTTTTTTTTTTCAAAAATGTTTGATAATAATAGGATAATATTCTATTTTTTCATTAAACAAAGTCGGATGTCAAAATTTGTGGAACAACGTTTACAGGACAGTCAAACTTTCAATAGTACAAACTAAATCTTGATGTGTAAACGTTACCTAATCGTTAGTACCTAATTTTAGCGGTTTTTTATTTGTAAATAAAAAAGAATAGCTATATTAAGTTTACTTTATTTTTAATATTTTAGTGTTTTTTATTTAAAAAAAAAAAATAAACAGTATAGATAAATAATAAATGTACCTATATGTAATATATAAATATATCCTATATCTATTTATTGATATCTGATGTTGTAGTCTTTTGTATTTTAAAATAAAAAAAAAACAGTAGTTTTTAATTTTTTGGTTTTCCTAATTTATAAAAAAAAATAAACAGTAAGACGCAAGTTTCCCGTCCGAGCTGCTTTTGCAATGACCATCAACAAAGCGCAAGGTCAAACTCTCAATAAGGTTGGTATTTTATTTGATGCGCCAGGTTTTTCACATGGACAACTATATGTCGGCATTTCGCGCACTACTGGGAATATAAATCATTTGAAAATTGTAACCGAAGAGAATAGAACTGTTAGAAATATAGTTTTTAATGAAATATTAATTGATTAAATATTTCAATCTATATCAATCCAATTATGTAGTCTGTCTGCTAATCTATTAATTTAACTAAAGTATTACATATTACTAAAATATTGTTGATAGGGGAATTTTTGATTTTGATAATTTATAATGCAGTACAATCTAGAATGCTCTAATTTTGATTTTTCACTATATATAACGGTAGCAAAAAGTTACGTAGTAACGGGTATTTAACTAGTGTTAATAATATAAGAATAATATATTTTCAAAAATGTATTATAGTTATAATAATAATAATAATAATGTCTGGAGATTGTCATTGTCATAATGTAATTTTAAGTCTATTAAAGTAAGATTTATCTATTATTTGATTAATCCAAGAGTACCAATGTCACTGTGGCCATCTTATGTCCATTTAGACCCATTTTACTTATTATAATATTACTAATATAAATTAATTTTCTAATTTTTAATTTATTAGACTGGTATGGTATAGCCTAATAAAACAATAATGTTATTGTTTGATCCTCTACTAAAGTACATAGAACTCATACATGTATCAAATATTTAATTTTTTTGATTGAATTAAACTACATTTTTCTTTATTTATTTTTTTTTTCTGTTTTAATCTATTTAATCAAATATACATCTATTAATCGCAAATTCTTTAATTTATTACTTTAATTTTACATTGATTACCACTTTTGTGGTATAGGAATTTGAACACATGTTTTACAATTTCTAAGAAATCAGTTATATTATTAGAATCCTTGAAATCAAACAAATAAAAAAAAAAAAATAGAACAAAACGAAACAAAAAATAAAACAAGTTTTTTCCATTATCCTTGATTTTCTTTTCTTAATAATCATATATGTTAGTATTTTATTTTTTTGTGAATTCTTTTAAAGATGATCTTTAAAGTCTTATCTTGTTTTTGTTTTTTTGCTTTTTTTTTATTTTTTTTTTTTTTTTTGGTTTTTTTATTATTGATTTGTGGTTATAGATTTTAAGAAGAAAAATAATTTCAATTCAATTGATTACAAGCAATTTTATTTTATTTTTTTAATATAATAATTTATGTTCTTTATTAGTTTTTGGAAAAAATGTCATCAATTGATGAATGAAATTAATTGAATGGGAGGATAGTAGAAAACATGACAAGTCTCGAAAAACAGACTTCTGTATAATAAGATGAAAGAGAAAATAAGAACAATATATATAATATATATAAAAAAAAACAGTTTCTAAAATTAGATACAGAGCAGCGGGTGCAATTTCATATAATATAGGATTCAAAAAATTGGATTTTCCTTCAGAGACTGTAGCCAAAATCAAAAATTTAATTATATATCAATATACATAAATACAAATATTTGATGTTGAATTAGAATAAAATTATAATTTAATTAAATTAGGAAAAAATAAACTCATCTAATTTAATTTTATTAAACAGACAAAATAAATTTATCTGAATATTATTGTAAATTGCATAAATATGAACTGAACTATAATTGAGTGAACTACTGTCATTGATCCTGTTATATATACAAATTTTTAAATCAGTCAAACCGTCACATTTTATAAGCCTTGGCATAGTATGTATTATTGACTATTTTCTTTTAATTTGTTGAAGATTTTTTAAAACAATGAAAAATTATTGGGCTTATAGAGTTGAAAAAAGTCTACAAAAGACAACAAGTCTACAAAAGAAATCAAGAAATTAGAAAATAACTATAAATTATCACTCTATAACAAAACAATAAAATAGCTTTAAATTATCACATTTTTTATAAGTTTGTTAATATTCGATCTTGATAATATTTCAACAAATTCATTTTAATTTCCTTATAAATTTTCTCTAATTGTTTTTAATCAATTTTAGTCTTATTTTTTTTTTGTCATAATTATAAATTCCAAATTTTAATAAAACACACATTATTAGCGGTTCTTTTCATAACATACCCAATCGATTGCAAAGCCCTTACCAAAAAATAGTTTCAGGATTTCGATGTTCGATAGGTTTGATTTTGCTCCAGAAATTTTCAAATGTAAATTTTTTTAAAATTTTCGATGTCATTTCGACATGATAGTGGTTTAAACACACCAATAAAACACCATAAATTTCGTCCTTTAGCGTAGAAATCAACTGTGAATCATTCTTGTAAAAGCTATGAGTTTTACTTTAATGGTTTCAGATTACATGATAGTGGTGGCCAATTAAAATCATTATTTTTAAAATTGATTTGTTTAAGCATCTGGAAATACACGACGCTTAATTCTTGTGTGTTATTTGAAGTTTGTATATGCCATAAAAGCTAAATCCTTTAGTAAAATACACAACTTTGTGAAATCTTGAGTCCAAATTGCTGTAAACATCGAACATCGAACAATGAACATTATTGGGTCTTCAGCAATTCTTCAATGAACGAACCAAAACATCTGCATCTTTATTTACTTTCATCTTCAACCGAACCAATTCCCTACATTTTTTGATTGATGCTGATTTTAGATGGACGATTATGCAAAATGAAAATTTTAAGTAAATTTTTAAAATAAAATCTTCCTGGGACGGCCATTTTCATAAAACTATTCCAACAAATTGAATGTATTGTTACATTGTATACGGCTCTATTTTTATAAATGTCATACAATACTATAACAAGACCCAATCAAAATTCCAAAGTCATCTGTATTTTATATTATAATTAAAGCCCCAACACAATTTTCAATACCCTTTATATGATTTTGATACAGCCATACAGCCCCCGATTTGATACACTTCTCATTGTTTGATAAATTGTTCCCAAATACACAATTTATCACTCCAGCACTTCAAAATATTGCACAACTTTTTAAAAGATTTTAATCTTTTAAACAAAAAAAATTTATTTCGATTTAAAAAATTTAAAAATACAAAAATACGCAACCCCAATACCTATACTAAAAATCAATAGAAATACATACACATACATAATACCAATGCAGATCTATATGAATATTTTTGATTATTGGATATTAAAAGATTGATTTGATGCCATCAACTATATGTCTACTCACACATATATATATATATATATATATATATATATAGCTTCGATTTGAAATATTTAACAATTTCAATTTAATGACAGGTACATTAATAGATTTCCATCTTTCTCATTCCTAACCAAATATATACCTTCATATTATATAACTGATATTGGTCATATATATAGGTATATATTAAAGGACCAAAAACATTTTCTTAAATATTCTTGGACTTTTCATAAATCAATATGAAAAACTAAAACCAAAAAAAAAAAAAATACATCAACCGAAAAATTATAAAAATGTATTGAGCAATTTTAGCTGAAATGTTTTTTGTTTTGGTTTTTTTTGGAATTTCTGCTATGATAAAGAAAAACAAAAACAAAATAAACAAAAAAAACGAATATCCTTTTTGAAGTCTCATTAAATGATTATCGCCTAAATGAAATTATCTTTTCACAATACAAACGATTGTCATCATTTTATTTCGACTAAAAATTATATACATTATATAAAACCGTATGTTAAGAAATGCATATACACTACTGTTTACTTGATTAGGAATAGATAAAATAAAGAATGAAAATGTATAGTGTAGTCCAAATTTTAATGGAAAAAATTTAAACTGTATTAAAATTAAGAAAAGGGTGTAATCAACATCTAGTACTCAAAATAATAATCCACATACCCCCCCTCATCTCCTCTTGCTATGCAGATTTTTTTCATTTCCATCAATTTTATTCTATAAATAAAAATTTTATTTGATAAAATTTATTTACAATTTGCCCTTTATGTAACGGAGTTTTATTTTTTTTACTTTATTGTTTTTTTCGATAAACATACCAATATGTGATTTTAGTAAAATGCTTTAGAACCAACCGTACTTAATAGTGAAGGCCTGAAACCCACTAAGATCATATCCGTTTTTGTATTGTAATCAATTTATGATCATAGATCGACTAATACGTTTTTTATAGTCTGTATAGAGAGGTTGTTTTTCTTCCTACTTCACTCCTTTTGTAACCAAAAGAGCTGGCATAAAGCTCTTCCATCTGACTCTATTCTGCGCTAGGTAATTAATTTCAATTAATGTTCTGTTGTTATTTTCTATTTTCTTATGGATTAATTTACGCCATGTTTTCCGCAGTGTATACATATTCTTATTTTGCCCTGCGAAAGCTAATACTTGCCTTGTCATATTATTCGTAGACCTTCTGAGGGTCTAACTAATCCAACTCCATCTTCCCTTCTTTATTTTGGTACCCCTTGATTCTTGTTTGAAAATTTCCTAGCCTTCATTGTTTCTAATTACGTATTTTGAAAATTTATATGCATGTTTTGAGGTGCAATGTGCATGGTGCATGGTGCATGGTGCATGGTGCATGGTGCATGGTGCATGGTGCATGGTGCATGGTGCATGGTGCATGGTGCATGGTGCATGGTGCATGGTGCATGGTGCATGGTGCATGGTGTATGGTGCATGGTGCATGTTGCATGGTATATAATATGGTGCAAAATATTTTGCATATTATCCGTAAGTATTTGTCAAGAAAGATCTACATCTTCCTTATGTAAGTTTTGTTTATCAACAATATGACGATACCATATAATAGCGTTGATTTCACACAGGCATCATGTATTTTGTGTTATGGCAATGTTACAGCCCAAAATCTTCCAAAACCAATTCTGACTAATTTTAAACGGTTTTCTATGTATGTTTTATATATTACTAAGTAAGACTGTCAACCGAAAGGGCCCAGGCTCAATCCCCAGCGAAGGCAATTTAATACAGTTTCAAATAATGAAGTTGAAAATACATAACCCAAATCAATTCCCGAAAGAAACCTACAAAAGCATTTGTATGTAATCGAAATGAATTGAACACCATGACATAGTCAACATCCAAGATTTTAACATGATGAATTAAGTACAAAAGAAACAACTTCGTATCTTCAACTGGAGCCGGAAAAAATTAAGTACAATACAGTAAAAATTAAGTTGTCAAGCTAATTGGCACGCTATACAATAAAATTTCAATAAGTTATTTTAAAAAATTGGCAACTACACAGAAATTTAAATTCCCAGTCCAATTTTGTTCTCATTAGCTATCACAAAATTTTTCAACCCAAAACAACTTAAAATTTTATTGTTTTTCTTTATCTTTAATCAACTGAACAGTAGTGTACATACTATTGTACATACTATATGAATATAATTATTTTACTTTAATATTGCCAAAAATACTCTGATCAGTCTGATCCCACCTCTTGATATCTGTAATCTAGACTGTAAACACAAATGGGCAATCTATCGCAAAATAAAAGGTCTAACAAACCTCACTACAATGTAGCCAAACTTATATGGGCAAGATGCTGTACCATAAATGTTTTTTTTTTATCTATAATCAAGTGAACAGTAGTGTATATACTATTGTACATACTATGTATATACTATTGTACATATTATAGAGTTAGTCTAGTTATTTTAAGAATTTATAGTTATCGTATAATTTTTGGTTTCACTTAATACACATACCACCTATTGGTTTTGTTCCATCATCAAAGTGTTTTATTCCTTCAAAATCGTTACTGAAATTTATTTTGAATTTATTTTGTCAGATTTCATATTAAAGATAATGTCTTATTTTATTTATCTTCAATATTTATTTGAATTTCTGTGTTTTGTATTATTTTTTTTTTTTGTTTTTTATATTTGCAGTTGGGATTGTAAGATTGTGTATCTACTTTCGAAGTTATTTCCTGTGATTAAGAGATAGGTAGGAGTTTTTGGTGGGTTATTGTATCAACAAATATTATAGAGGTTGTCGACCCAGGTCTAAGAAAATTTTGATCAATCTAACATTGAAAAACAAAAGATATTTTTGTTGTCTATTACCAAAGAAGTCACAATGCACCTTACAGGGTCTAAGTGTGTCAGCCTACTGTCAGCAGTCATGACTATCTACGTATATCTAGCAAAGAAGCACACAACATTTTTATTGTGTCCTACAAGATGAATACACAACCTGGATGAAAAATTATATAATAAGCAGCAGTAATAGACCTACTTAACCCATTATTTTCTCTATCGCTATTCGTAGATACCTAGAAATCATAATCGAGGTGAAAATTATATCTACTATTTATTGTGGTGGATAAATACACTACGCTATCTAGGGAACACACAATGCTAATGTATTTTAAAAAAACTTAGAAGAATATGCGGTTTGAATGAGTAGTTTAAGTTGCATTATAGACTGTATATCATCACAATTGGTAACAAAAGCTGGTCTTACTCCACCCTATTTACACTAAATCAAACTTTTTTTTGAAACATATGCGTGCATGCTATATGTTTTAAATACTAATAAATTAATTTGAAACAAATTGATGGTGGTCCCACTGATAATCATAGAAGCCAAACAACTCAAAAGCATCAATGATAATAAAAAAAAAATTCAAATTCAACTCATTAGACTTGAAAAAAAAAAAAAAAACAAAATGAATTCAAATTAATTATCTTCGAATATTCAAAAATATTAAAAGTGAAATAATCTCTTTTAAAAAACATTTTACTAAGACACATTAATAATTATTGTTCAAGTTTGAACACATAACACAATAATGCAGAAGAATAATTTGTGTTCAACAATGAAACATTTTTTTTTTCCTGATGGTTGAAATTATCTAATTAAAAATTTTGGAAATTATTTCATTTGAATAATAAAAAAAAAAAAAAAACCAAATAAAAATAAAAATTGAAAAATCTTTAAAAACCAACTATTAATTATTTTTCGTTCGTAACGAATAGACTGTGAGTAATAAAAATGAATCGAAAACAGTAGTAGTATCCTTATTGAAAAGGATTAAATCATATTAAGACAGATAAATTTTTTTTTTTGTCTATGATGGCTATACAGAGTGTTTGAGAACTCCTTATAACACTTTTTTTGGATTTGGCAAAGCCACTCAGGTATTGGAATTATTTATTTCAACTTTAACTTGATCTCATATGAAGCACTGCAAGGCGTGACAGTCTGTAAAAAATTTCTTTGCAAAAGCTCTTGTTTATTTTTGTTTTTGTATTTTTTTTTTGTTTTGTTTTTATTCAAACCAATCTCTAAAAGGCAGGTAATCCGCAGAAAATGATATGGACAGAAGGCCACTGATAACAATAAATTAGCTTTAAATTATTTTTACTAACCCTTTTGCAATTCCGTTGACTTTAATTGCATCATACTCTGACTTCCAAATGACTGTTTAACACTGTCGCATTCTCGACAAATACTGCGTTAAATAATTCTGAATAGTAAGGTAGTTGTTATTGAAATATTACCAGAACGATATGCTATCGAGATAATCATGGGGAAACAATACTCTACTGGCGGGAGATTATTATTGTCTCTACACTGATGAATTTCAAATAATTGGAAAAGTAGGAGGTAGTGTCTTCTTCGATAATTCAAATATTGGGCTATGTTTTAATTTTCCAAAACATTGTAATGTCTTTCAAGCATAAGTGATTGCCATAAAAGAAGCCTTAAATTGGCTTAGTTTGATGCCTGTTAGTAATATAGGTATCTTTACAGGACAAACAGGCAGCAGTTATATAATTAGAATCGGTAACCGTCAACTAAAAGACTAGGATGGGCTACCGCACTCCTATTAACGAGATGGCGGATCGGTTAAACCTATTTGTATCCTAATTCCTATTACTTAAACCTATTTCTTATCCTAATTATTCACCTATATTAGACGGGCATAGAAATATTTCAGAAAACTACAAAGAGGATGAAATTGATAAAAGTAAAACCGTTTTAGAAATCCTTCCAGAAACACTCTAGGTACACCCCTAGCCATCCGTAATCTAGAACTATAAACACAAAGTGTAATTTATCACAATTTTGTAACCACAAAGAGAATCAAAAGTTAATCGCAAAAAGCCCAATAGATCTGATTCCAATGTAGTCAAACTTATCTGTCCAATACTGAACCCTTATGGTCACTTAAAGTACCAGCAAAATTAATATCAGTACAATGGTGGGTTTAAATTAATATCAGTACAATGATTTTCACATGACATCCCCACCGCACTGCAGTATCCGCTCATATGTTTTGTTCAGAGTCTGCAAAAATGAAAAAGAGGATTAAACACCACCTATACCTGCTTCGCACCCAGCTTCGCAATGGCTCACGAAAGAAAGACCAATTTCAGAGTGTACTTTCTTGAATCCCTGATGTTATAGGTATGAAAATTAGGTGCCTTTGTAAATGGCTCAAATTGATTCTGATGATTAGGAACCGCACAGAGAGTCTATGGTATCATAATGAACTTCTTTGGTTTAATTACGCCGACTTAGGAAGCCATTTTGTACTAATCTACTTACTTACGGTAGTTCTAGTTATAAGCTTACATTACTTTCTGTTTCTTAATTAGCTAGTTATAGTGTTGCTTGGCTGTTCGAAGGAATGTAAAGTTTTGTGGTTCTTATAATTTTTACTTTTTTCAAATGTACTTCAAATGCCTATTTTCTTCTTAAGTCCTTCGGAATATAAAACTAAAATTAAATTAGCTCTTTATCTTACACTAGACCACTATTTTTTTAATTGATGTTTTCATTCAAAAGCAGAATGCCAAGCGACTTAATATAAAATAAATAATTAACTAAATTAACTGTAAAATAAACTAGAGATTAGATTTTGTAAATGAACGTGGCTTATTACTGGATAGGCTACGGCAAGTCATATTTTCATCATAAATATTTGCTTATTGTATAGAAATGAAAATACTGATTGTAAATAATAAAGGAAGTAAAAAAAAAGGTTTTCATACACGAGTATTATATTGTATGTAAATACATTTCTATACCCACTGATATTCTAGTGGACTAGAATTACATATTTGTGAGTTTTTAGTATACCCTAGAAGTCAGAAGATACCTTGTATTATTATTTGGAGAGATTTATTTACAAAAACCTGTAATTCATATACATTGTAGTTTGTTTATAAGCCATGTCTGACTAACATACAAGAGAATAAATTTAACACAGAATATGCTACCGAGTATGCATGGACATTCCCTGATTGTATTTAACGATATTCTGCATTCTCAATTGTCTGTTAAAACTTCATTTATCATTTCAAGCGTTATATTTTGATAATATGGTCTTGCTTTTAATAACATAACGTGACTTCCAAAATGTATTAAAACCGTAAAATTTACATTATAGCATCTTCCAAAATGTATATCAAAATAAATCTCTAAAATACGTAGTGGAAACGTAAAATAAGAGCAGAGTGCGCAGCGAGAAAAAAGTAGACTACATTTTAGATATATGCCATAG
Source organism: Argyra leucocephala (assembly GCA_963942445.1). Lineage (NCBI taxonomy): Eukaryota > Metazoa > Arthropoda > Insecta > Diptera > Dolichopodidae > Argyra > Argyra leucocephala. The sequence goes on along the minus strand of OZ012679.1, from coordinate 15,050,317 downwards.
ATAAAGTTGCCAGAATTAAAGAAAATAATAGGTTAGCATATATTTTCGGCGTAGTTTATTGCCAAATTATAGCAAAATATATATTAATAAAAATATTTTTGCGCCGAAAATATGTGCTGACTTATGAAGATCTGACGATGTTAATTTTCATGTAACGAAAGATAAACCAAAAATCAGATTTATTTAGATTGAGTTAAAATGAGTTAAATAAGGCCCCATGATTTGATTTAATAACTTAAAATGTGCTGAAAAATATACCCAGCAAAGCTCTCACACTCTTGGTATATATAATGAATGCCTGTATTAAGCTTACACATGTACCTAGTATATGAAAAATTATAGTATAGTCTAGATAATATTGATCCAAAAACCAGGAAAGCCTGCTAACGACACCAAATCCTACAGGCTGATATTTTTGCTCTCTACAATATCGAAGTTGTTTGAAAAATTACTATTGAGAAGGATTCAACCCCTCATAGAAAACAGGAATATAATACCTAATCACCAATTTGGGTTTAGGCAAAAACACTCAACAATAGATCTAGTACATCGAATAACAAACATTATAGAAAGAGCACTGGAAAATAAACAAATTTGTTCTTCAGTATTTCTAGATGTAGCCCAAGCTTTTGATAAAGTTTGGCATGAAGGACTTTATCAAAAAGATAAGTTGTTTGCTCCCTAAAAATTATGTTGAATTATTTTCATCATATCTCTCAAATAGAGCTTTTCGAGTTAAAAATGAGAATGAATACTCCTCTCTAACAGATATAAAAGCTGGAGTACCGCAAGGTAGTATACTGGGTCCAATTTTATATTTGTTATACACTTGCGATATACCCGATGTAGAAAATATAAAAATAGCAACCTTTGCAGATGACACAGCGTTGATGGTAGCTGGTTCTACTATAGAAGAAGCTACAAACAAACTACAAAAAGCTAATGACGAAATTTCCAACTGGTGCAAAAAATGGAAAATTTAATTAAATGAAGCCAAATCTAGTCATGCAAACTTCACCTATAAAAACTTAGTAACTCCTCTCTCAGTTAAAATTAATGATGTCGTGATTCCATACGAGAATAAAGTTAAATATCTTGGCATGACCTTGGACGCAAAACTGAAGAAGTATGTGAAAATCAAAAAACAAGAACTCCAGTTCAAATATAGAGAAATATACTGGCTGATTGGGCGGAATTCTACGGTCTCGACCTATAACAAAGTTTTGATGTATAATCAAATATTGAATCCAGTCTGGGCATACGATATTCAAATATGGGGATGTGCTAAACAAATCCATATTCAAACTATCCAAACGTTCCAAAATAAGGTACTGCGCAACATAGTCAATGCTCCATGGTATGTTCGCAATGCCGATATTCATCGAGATCTAAAGATCTCATGTATAAAAGACGAAATAATGAAATGCGCTGCACGGCATAAAACTCGTCTGATCCAACATGTCAATACCGAAGCTTTTAGCTTAATTGACAATCAAAATTTTGTTAAGCGACTAAAACGAACAAGATCACTTGATTTAGGTTAAAATCTTTTATCTATTAAAACCTTATAGGGTTTTGGTAGATCAAAGGTATCTTAAGTTTCTTTGAGTTAAATGTAAATTAATGGTTAGTCTATAAGACTAGTTTTAATGTTGCAATAATGATAGGAGTTTTTATTGGATTAAAGTCCCACAGTCCTTTAAACTGCCTTCCCCGGTAATAGGTAGTCCCTGAAGCCTCTTTCGATGATTTACAACTATCTGGAAAAAAATCAGATTATTACTAATTTATATTCCAAAAACACAAAGCTATAATTTAAACTTCAAAATGTATGTGTGTATTTATATTGTCAAAATGGTATTCCAAAACGTAGCAAAAGTTTTTAACTGTATTAAAAGTATTTAAACTGTTTTAAACTGCATTTTTAGAGTCATCAATATCTTTAACTATTCTGTCTACCTTGACTATAACATAATTCTTACACAAATAAAATACTAAAATCAACCACAGCCACCCACAATTAGACACTCTGTACATCACAACATTTAATTTTTTTTAATTTATATTTAAGAATTTGCATTTAGATATTCCTGGTATCGTTGTATCAGTTATATTCCAAAAATAAGAAAAATAATATAGCTAGAGAAGTAAAAAACAAAAACAAAAAGAAAAAATTAAAAAAAAAAAGAAAAATAAAAACAAAATAAAAGAAAAGGAAATCTTTATAGGAAATCACAATTGATTTGGTCATCGCATTAATTTTATGTTATCTTTTGCTTCCACATAATGAAATCAATTTCTTTACTATATATTTTGTTTGATTATATATAGTTCTCGGAAAATTATTTTATCTCTTTTCCTAGGATATTATTTATATATATATATACAATACGTATATATATATATAATATATATGCGTATTATATTAACATTTAGAGCCAGATTAAATGAGAAACATTTAACTGATTCTCTTTTATATAAAAAACATAAAAATAAAAACAAAAACAAAATAATAATAATACTATGTAGTTTCATGAAATTGAAGATAAAAAGAATAATTAGGTGGAGGTGGGTGAAGAAATTGAATCGTTTAGGATGAACGTATAAGAGAAAAAATTATTTTTAGTGTTTGGTTCAAAATAAGGTTTTTCTTTTCTTCTTATAATAATTGTATACGATCATATATTTATAAAAATACATACGCATAATGATTTTATATAGTTACTTACAAAAGTATACATATACTATATATATATAATATTTTTTTAATCTAACATGACAATATTGTAATTTAAATTTAATTTAATTTATATAATTATTTTTCTTAGACGTAAGTAGCTACAATTGGCTGCTTAAATTGGCACACTTAAACAAGAATATACATTGTTATACAATTGAATCTCGATTCTCCATGCAGAATCTGATATTAATCAATATAAGCTATACAGTGAAAATCCTCTAAGACGGAAATCCTTAAGACGGAAAATCCTCTAAGACGGAAGAAATTTACCCGCGAAACTAGCTTGTGCTGAAATTAGTGCATTTAAGACGGAAATCCTTGACACGGAACGGAATCGTAATTTTTGGGATCCTCACACATAATTCCAGACAAAAAAAACTCCTTTAAAACCGAATTTTTTTTTTGTAAAAATTTTTTTAGTTAAAAAATGATCAATTTGAATATTTTTCAGCGGTAAGCATATTTATATATAGTTTTTGTTGGTGGTACTTTTGACTTTTAATATCATAACATGAAGTTTGACATATATGTCTTATGCTTAGAGTCTCCTACTTACGGTATTTGGTGATGGAAAAATGATTAAACCCCTTATCATAGGCAAATATGGACGTCCACGATGTTTTAAAAATATCAAAACAAATCAATTAGGTGTTGATTATTATTATAATAAAAAGGCCTGGATGACTGGTTGTATTTTTGAGCAGTATTTGAAAAATTTAAATAAACAAATGAAATCCGACGACAGAAAAATTCTTCTTTTCCTTGATAACGCTTCTTCTCACCCGAATTTAAATTTATCGCATATACATTTTACAGTTTACTTGCCTCCAAACACAACTTCCAAATTACAACCGTTAGATGCAGGAATAATTGCAGCATTTAAATGCAATTATCGAAAATTTATGATGAAAAATTTATTAATTGAAATGGAAAACTGTAACACGATCTCGGCATTGACAAAAAAAATTTCAATCCTAGATGCAATTCAATTTTTTAAAACTGTTTGTGATCAAATATTACCCTCAACAATTGTAAAAAGTTTTCTAAAGTGTGGATTTAAATTTGATACTACAATTACTGAGCTAGAAATGAATAATCAAAATGAGCAATCAATATTAGAAATACAGAACTTAATAGATTCAGCATTTGGTGAAGCCATTTGTTCAGCAAGAAATCACGCTAGTGTAGATGCCAATGTTTTTACAGAATGTAATTCAACAAATTTAAGTGATATTATTGAAGCAACTGTTTTGCCGATCCCAGAAATTTTAGATAGTTACGAAGAGGATGACGAAGAAGATATTGAGCCCGAAATTAGCATTGCAGAGGCTCTGAAGGCAATAAAATGTTTAGATATTTATAGTAGACAATGCGGTAATGATGATTTATATACTTTGGTTGCGAAATCGAAAATCACATTTATTACAACAAAAGCAGCTGAAAGAAAGATGAAACAGAAATGTATTACGGATTTTATGAAGAAAGACTGAGTTACTTGCAATTGATTTTTTTTAATTTTTTTTTATGGTCATATATATTTTATTGTTTTTTACACGCTTGGAATAGTACAATGTTTTATAATTTTGTTATGTTATTAGTTTTGTTATATGTATGTGATGAATTTTTTATAAAAATGAAATAAAATGCAATAATTTTTTGTTTATCTATTAAAAATAACTTTAACAAATTTTTTCCTCTTATTTTAACTTCCCTATAAATTTTCTACAATACAAAATTCTGTAAAACGGAAAATCCTGTAAAACGGAAATTTATATTGGTCCAGTGAGATTCCTTCCGTCTTAGAGGGTTTTCACTGTATTTAGAGATGGAAGGACTTAATTTCGGTATCTGGACGATCCCCAAGGGATTTTAGAAATTAATCTTTAATAGAAGTTCATTTTACATGAATTAATGGTGGTCAAGTACATAATTGACCATCAAAGAAGAATTGTTTCATCCTTAACAACAGCCAGATTGAGCTGGAAAATAGTCTAAATAAAAATTTTAATATTAAATAATGTATTCATATATTTAAGTCCACGCTTGACTAATAAATTTTTCGAAACCAATCTTCTAGAAAATTTATTTTTTGTGAATTAATGCGTGGCAGTTGTAAAGAATGTATATAGGATTATTTTGTCCCCAATAGTAATCAGAGCATTTTGAACAAAGGTCTCAATATGAATTTTATTATTAAATAATGTATTGAGATATTGAAGTCAACTCTTGATTAATAAAAATTGTTGAATAACGTTTGTCTAAATTTTTTTTTGTTTTGAAATTTCAATATCAGCGATTCAACCCATATCCTACTGTACAATATTCGAATTAATTTAAAAAATATATTTTAAGAATGACATGGTATGAACTGAACTCGACCCATATCCTACTGTACAATATTCGAATTAATTTAAAATATGTATTTTAAGAATGATATGGTATTTAACTGGCCAATAATTTATCGATGTAGTTTGTTTACATTATTATTTGTTATAGAATAAGTTATACTAATTAAGGATGTATGTCTGTTAAAATATACAAATTTTGCTATCACGTTATATATTCTTCTCAACTACCCAATATATCCTCCCAATTCGAGGAACGAAAAAATCGTACTGAATTTTATTATAAATTGTTTTTCATCATTTCAATTTATTCTTTGCAATATATAGAGTTTTTTTTTTAATTATTGATTTATCTTAGACAACAACCGCATACTTGGTAATTTATTTAACGAAAATTAAATTTAAATTCAACTCTGATACTTTGATTTCTTGTACTCTTGTAAATTGTTTTTCATCATTTCAATTTATTCTTTGCAAAATATAGAGTTTTGTTTTTAATTATTGATTTATCTTAGACAACAACCGCATACGTTGTAATTTATTTAACAAAAAAATTAAATTTAAATTTAACTCTGTACTTTGTTTTCTTGTACTCTTGTAAATTGTTTTTCATCCTTTCAATTTATTCTTTGCAATTTATACAATTTTTTTTTATTATTGATTTATCTTAAACAACAACCGCATACATTTTAATTTATTTAACAAAAAAATGAAATTTAAATTTAACTCTGTACTTCGTTTTCTTGTAGGTACTCTTGTAAATTGTTTTTCATCCTTTCAATTTATTCTTTGAAATTTATACAGTTTTTTTTTTATTATTTATTTATCTTAGACAACAACCGCATACGTGGTAATTTATTTAACAAAAAAATTAAATTTAAATTTAACTCTGTACTTCGTTTTCTTGTAGGTACTCTTGTAAATTGTTTTTCATTATTTTAATTTATTCTTTGCAATTTATACAGTTTTTTTTTATTACTGATTTATCTTAGACAACAACCGTTGTAATTTATTTAATAAAAAATGAAATTTAAATTTAACTCTGTACTCTGTACGGTGAGTTCCGGCAATTATTTGGTGAATTTTAATTTTTATATTTGTATGTGTTCAATGCAAATGTATATTTATATCCGTTTTCTATGTGTGCAATGTATATGTGTATACTTATATACTTGGAGTGAAATTTTAAATAGAAATTCGTAATTGATTTTTTTAAATTAAATTTTTTTTTTTAAATATTTAATTTCGCTACGTCTCCTAACATCTATTACATTTTAATAGAATAATAATGAAAATCCATTTTGAAATGGCTCAGATATTTTGTACCATACTTTTTCCAACTTACAAACTAATTAATATAATGATTTTTAAATATTTTTGGTAGGTACTGTAGGTATATATATGTACATGGTTTAATTGCAGTAGATATTTGAAATAAACAGGAAATGATAACGATTAATTTCGTATTTATGAAAGATGTTAACAAACTATACACAAATATACATACAAAAACATTTATATATTATAATGTACAAGAATAATGAAAATACGTGTGTACAATATACATATTACATACTTGGTAATTTATCAATATGTATATATATATATATATTTATCTGTATAAAAAAAATGGAATTAGTATGGCAGTTTAAACGAGAATTATGAAGCAATTGAAATGAAGCAATTTTGCTATACAAAAAACATAAAACAAAAAAAAAAAAAAAACAATTTCAAAAAATTAATTATCTCTTAGGAATTATTATTTTGAGAATTTGTTATTTTGTTTCCTTCTTTAATTTAGAATTTTGTTTTTCAGTTTTAGGTTTTTTTTTTCAAAAAATTAGATCGCAAAATAAGTAAATATGATGTACTCGAATAGATGAATTAAGTTTGGACAATTTAAAAGTAGTTTAACTAAAATAATAATGTATTTGTTTTATGAGTATATTAGATATATTTAAAAAGAAAGATTAATTAAATTTTTTTTAATGTTGATACAAGTTTGTATATAATAAAACATAATAATAATATAAATATAATAATGAAAGCAGCTATATAATATATTTTTTTGTTATTTGAAATAATTTTTAAAACTGCAAATGAACAGAAAATATTACCCAATAAATTTGGAACCGATAATACACAAGCATATTCTAATATTAGATTAATCTTATTTCAAGTACATAAAAATTACCACATAACAGATTGTGTGTGTTTGATTCAAAAAATAAATTGATATCAAATTATTGATTTAATACTACCATGAAATACTGTCCATTTTCCAAAATATCATACCTGATTGGAAAATAAATTATTTATTTTTAATATAGAAAATATAAATAAACAACATGTTATTTGGTTGGGTGTATCTATTTCAAACTACCAGTCGAATGGAACCCATATTTGAACACTTAACAAAAATAAGTCCTAAGTTCACAAATATCTGTCATAAGAGATTTAAATCACAGTTTTCGGATCATGGTATAATAACCAAATCCATAAATGTAATAAAAAAATCCATTAAGATAGTTAATCAATAATAAATATTACATAAATACATCATAATAACGTCAATTATGATGTACACATCACAAACATAAGACACGTCAATTATGATGATCACAAACATAAAAACAGAAATACTATATAAGTAAAATATATCTAGTACATAATTTTATTATTTAAAACAGTTTCACCTGTAGAGCCTACAGCATATTCTACAAAATATATTCACAAATTTTCTAAATAAATACCTACATATCTCAATCCTAATCGTAAATACAAACAAAACTACAATCTAATGATGAGACAAAATTCAATTATATTAAATTACATTTTTTCTCTTCTACTAAATGACTTGTAGGAAGGATATTGAACAGAATAGCAGTTGAATTATAGGATAATTTGGCTTTTTGAAAATTTAACAATTCATAAAAATTGATATGCTCCTAAGATGAGTAATTCAAATCACTTTTACTAATATTAACTATTGGAAGAACAATTTTTTATACTACTTTTAATGTAAATTTGGGTTCACAATTACTTCGATTAGATTAGATTGTGTAATATCGGGAGGGAATCTTTCCCTTATATCACCGCAGCCTGAAATGGGCTTATTGTGATAACCTGTGTTTGTTGGATAGTCTGGCTATATGATTTTGTGATTACTCTAAGGTTATTCTTCTACATAATGGTAAGCTGATAGCTCTAATTGTTCGGTGAACGTTGTTGCCAAGTGTTTGCTACGAGTGAGCCCCTCAAAATGACTTATAAAACTATTACACTAGCCAAGGACATATTTTTTATCTATTTTTAGTATATAAAGGTTCTTTCGTCATTTATCTTTGGATAACAGACTGAACCTAACTTTTTCATTTAATCAACCAGGATAGTTTTAAATTTTTACTTTACTATATTTGATATTTTTTGTTTTTATAAATTTTTAAGTTAAGTCTTGAATATTTAATGTAAACAAGCTGTTGGTTTTGATGATGAAATAAAGTCTTTTTATTATTATTGTTATTATTATTATTGTTATTATTATTATTATTATTATTATTTAGCCAATAATTTTTACTTCATACATTTACAATTTACATAATATTTGACATCAGCACAGCCATCCCACCAAAGCTGTATCGTATATAATATACTAAAAATACATTAAAGTCATAAATTATACCTACTATAATTTGTTTCAAAAACTACACTAGTTTTATTTAAAATTTATTAAATTTTTGGTAACTTCATATTTTCATTAATTAAGACTTCTTCGATAAAAATAGAGAAAAATAAAATATTACCATTTTCATCTATCAATTTTAAGCCATCTACAACTATTAATTATCTATTTAAAAAATGTTCAGGAAAATACCAGTTCCCGAAAATAATCCATTTTATTTAATCGTTTTTACTATTATATATTGTCAGTCCCATTACCAACCTAAGCAGGGCAAACGCAAGGAAGAAAAAGAAAATTTTTCTATCGAATAAAAACATTTTAGCAATTAATTTTCAAAAAAAAATATGTATATATATATATATGGTAATAATATTCATTAGTTTGTGATCCTTAAAAGGCATTACTTAAAATACAAAAAACAAAAATTATTAAAATTTCACCAGAAAAATTTACCACCAACTAAAAATAATAAAAAAATAGTACCTAATAATAATAAAAATAATAATAGTAATAATAATAATAATAATAACAGTAATAATAATAACAATAATAAAATGTAATTAAGGTTAATTGTTTCGAAGATTTGTTCATTAAATTTTAAACACATACACATAACAATTATACATTAAATATATAAAACAACAAATTAAATAAAATCTTTTAAATAATAATAAAACTATATAAAAGTCCTTAATAAATCTAAGCTCACAAATAAATTCCCTAATAAATTCCCTTTAAAAATCAGTTTTGCAAATGAATAAAATAAAGTTACAAAATAAACCAAAAAAAGAAAAAAAAAAACAATAACAAAAAAGGATTTGTTTATTACCGTAATTACAATATTTATTGTCGTCAACTAAAACAGAAAACAAAAAAAAATATCCTTTACCGTTTTTCCTTTTAAACCAAAAAATTTTTTTTATTCAAATATAAACGACCATCTTATATTACAAAATTTACTATATATATATATATATATAACACCTTGGTTAAAAATATAAACGTAACCTTTCAAACGGTTAACAGTATTTAACTATGGGTTAATGAAAATAAAATTTTATTGCTATCTCTTTTATTCACATTATTTCTTAGGTAGAAATACTCATATCCTTGTTGTTTGTTTTTTTTCTTTTGTTTTCTTTTTTTTTTCTTATATTACAGAAGAAGAAGAAAAATAAATCCGGAAATCCTTAATTTTTATTGATAATTTGTTCAATTATATTATTACCATCACAATTTTCTTATTATCCTTATTATATTGTTTGATTTTTTATTCTTCTTTTTCTTCTTATTATTGTTTTTTAGGTTTTTAAATGAACCCGCACTTAAATCTCTAGTATTTACTCTTTCCTATATTATGCATCGAATTATATATTATTGTATTCTAATATATTATATATATATATAGATATATATACATACATATATATAGATTAGTTACCCATCTATTAATTATCACAAAGAACGTTTTAACAATTTTAACAAACCACACCAATTTCAATTTCAATACCATTATCCTTACACAAAATATAATAATAATAATAATATAATCTACAAGAAGAAGAAAAAGTAAAACAAACAAAATTGGAACAAAAACAATAAAAATAAAATAAAGAAAAAAAAAAAATTAAATCAAAAGGATAACCAGCTTAAAATGAGAGTTATTTATAACGGGTATAAAATTTCAAAATTAACTACCAATTTTCTTATCACAAACATTTAATATAGTATGTATATATTATGTACCTATATAATAGTACAACAAGGATAATAATAATAATAAGGAAAGATGAAAGTAAAAGTAGCCAAGTATTTTGTACAATATGTATATATATACATATATATATATACATTAAAGCCATAATTTTATCGTTTTGTCAAAGTTTAAAAATTAAGACATAATGCGTCTGGGAAATTAACGATTCTAAGTTAAATTTTTTGCTATATTTTTTTTTTTGATCCAAAAAAATCTTCTAAACGACTTTAGAAAACTGTCTGCTTAAGAGTAGTAGATTTTTAGTCACTAGAAGTACCTATAACTAGTTTTAAATTATATCAGATCGTTAACTAAAGAGTTGGAAAATGATAAATCAATCAGAGACAATATCAAATCAAATGTGGTCAGCGATGTTGACAATTTTGAAATATTTTACTTTCACTCTGATTACTTTCTTCGCCATTTCAGGCTATAGTGGCAATGACTTTAATACGTAAGACCAATAACATATATGTTATCATTATCTAGAAATATAATTGATATCAGATCATTATCTAGAAATATATTGATATCTATATTGATATCAGATTTCAACAGTATAAGTAGTATATTAATATAGCTATTTTCAATTTTAAAGCAATGAAGTTGTAACATCTTAAATGTTTAAATTGTTATAATCCCTAATCTGACCGCAGCTTGATTAGATCCGTATATAGTTTCTGTACTAATCAAAATATATTGGTCAGTTGAATAAAAAACAAAAAATAATGAAGAAGATCAAACAAATACACTAAAATATCAATGAATTTTTTTTTTGTCTTCTTAATTTGATCAAAAACTGACACAAAAAAAATAAAACTATATTTTTTAATGATAATAATAAAACTTTGATCCTAACAGCATAATAATGATTCAGTTTATATCAATTTCAACACATTTCTCATTAACCATGGCCGATGTTTTTTTTAACCATGGCCGGTATTTTACTAACCCTAATCCCACTGGATAATTATATATTGCTTAACCAATTGCAGCAAGCGTTCAAGCTAATAATAGACATCTGATGTGATTACTCTAAGTCGTAATCTGACGCTATAATGATTAACATTGATTATTCAAACAAAACGGGATATTGATGATCAATTTATAAAAACTTGACAAAACTGGATGTTTCTGGGGGTTGGATATAAAACACAATATTTATACTATATATAAAATTGAATGCATGTTTATGTTCAAAAAGTATTTCCCACTTCCAGTTGACCTGGAGACTTGAAATTTTCCAAAAAGGTAGGGTTTAGGGCCGTGATACAGGGAAAAATCGAAAAACTCCAAAAAGTTATCAGGAGACGGAGTTATTTTAAATTTTTTTTTCTATGACGTCACTGTGTGTTTGGTTGTATATGCACATAATTCTAAACATTTTTTAAATTTTTTTTTTTTTTTTTTTTTTGTATCTCTTTTTTGTATTTATTCGTAATTTGTATCTATGATAAAATTTGTATATTAATATATACTAGTATAAAATAAAATTAATCAGATAACCTCAATAATTGATTTTTGTAATTTCAAATTGATGGGGCCCCAAATTTAATTATTTTAAGCTTCTAAAAATGCTCTATTATCAGACGTGCATACTGGCAAACTATAATAAACATGAGAGCCATGTCAATTTGAATTAAATAATTTTTTTCAGCTCTGAGTTCATGTAATTGGAAGTCAAATTGATTTTATTTTATACCTTAAGCAATGAGTTAATTTTACCTGCATAAAGAGGACAAAATTTGATTAATATTAATAAGAGACTAAATTTGTGTATGTTTATTTGCTGAACTGACTAAACTGAACTTTTTTTTGTTTTAGTTCACTGAAATCTAACAAATTTGGAATTTAAAAGATGGAAAGATAGCATTGTTCTATGTAATTTACTTCAAATGAATAAACACACATCACCTCCAACCTTTAATCATTAATGCGACATACATTTTCCTTTTTGGTTCTATTATTGCAGCTAAAACTCACATTTCATATGTAACATGCTTCAAAAACAAATTTATTTAGTATTAAGTAGATATATGTATAACACTTTGCGGTAGCCCACATCCATAAGGAAAAGAACCCTTAGTTTTGACTGCACAATTATCATTTTTAAGTACTACCATATTTTTGTTTGACTTACGTATTTGTTGCAATTATTATTTGTTTTCTAATAGCAAGCCCCAACACAAATGGTCTTGTCTCTAATAAAATTAGGGGGTAGAATTAACATCAACTTAACGATTACGTAAATAAAAATCACCAAAAAATTTTTTTTTTTTACTTCTTCATTTTGTTTACAATCTGTATACTAAAATACAATAAGCAATTTTTGTTTGAGGATTTTGTCTTGACAGTACATTTACCAAAACATGTCAAAATTATATCGTATTGTTCTAACCAACCAATCTGAAGTAAGTAGCCTGTTCCATACAATTTACAACAACTTATTTTTGCATCATCCAAATTCAAATTTCAGATATTCGAAGTTCTACTGTATCTGTACAAATACACAAAATGTATACATCTACAAGAAATTAGATCATGGTATTAAAAAATTATACCTACATACATTAATGACACAAAAACAAGTGAAATCAAAATGTATAAGAAAATATCAACAGATTTCTAAAACGATAAAATATTATAATAAATAAACTTACACAAACACACAACCTAACTATACTTACAGAATACAAAATTGTGTAAATATATTACAGTATATGTATAGCTATATAAAACAAAATAATATATAAGATTAAAAATCATCATCAAAATATATTTGAAAAAATCAAAAAAGAAAAATTGTATCGAAAACCAAACCAAAAATCATTAGAAATAAAATTAACAACACGGTTGAAAATGAAATGAGGAGATGGACTAAAAACAACAATAAAAAATATCCTTTTTTTTTTTTTTTTGTTCTTGTTTATTTTTATTATTGTTGGTTTTTATATATATACAATATAATCAATCCTTTAAGCCGCACGTTTTTGGCATTCTTTAGTTAATTTCCTGCCAATTCAAATCATCATTTAAAAATCACTATTACCATCATTTAATCAATATGATTATCAATATCATCAAAATCATCAGTTAAAAATGTTTTTATTTTGTGATGTTTTTATTTTTTCTCAATTTTTGGTCAAATCGAGAGGAAAAGAAAATTTATTGATATTTTTTTTTTTTTTTATACAATGAAGAAAAATAACCAAAAACTGACTAAGAACAGAAATTAAGAAAAATTTCTAATAAAAAAAAAATAAAAATAAATAAGGTAATGAAACGATATAAAAAAAATAAAATAAAATAAAATAAAATAAATAAATAAATAACACAAAAATTCCAGGATAATCGCATAAAATTCTTTTGATTTTGATTTTTTTTTTTTTTGTTATTGTTATTATCATTTTTTTTTGTTCTCCTCAAAAATCAATGAATACAAATTTGGTAGTTGAGAAAGAGAGAGAGAGAGAGAATTATTTTTAAACAACAAAATAAATTTAGTCCTTTTGAAAAACACTAAAATAAAATATTGAGAAACTGTGGTAGGTACATTAATAATGTTTTAAGGAGTAGGCTTTAAAAATTAAATCCACCAATATTATATAGCAAAAGCAGTTTAGATTATCGTAATAATAAATGATATCATTTACGTTAATATATATATTAAATATATTATTATATATATATATATATATGTATATTATATACCTATATAAATCGATTTATAAAATAAAGGATTTATTACGATTAAATGAAACATTAAAAGGATATAATTTAAAGGATTTATATAAATATATGAATTAAGTATATGAAATTATTTGTTTTTCATGTTATGAAAAAAAAAAAAAAAATGCTCAACCCCTGTCTAATAAAAAAAAAAATAAAAATTTAAGAAATTTTTAAAAATATTATTTTAAAGTTTTTTAAGAATAGCAAAATTTAAGGAGAAAGATTTGTTGTTGTTTTTTTTTATATATTTTTATACATAACGCCTCTTATTTTCGTTATTCAATTACCGCGTTTAGGTATATGGCGATTTGAGCGCTTGATTTGAAATCAGGTTTAATTTCAAGGTGCATTTTCACTATTGGCTTCAAACTGACTTGAGATGTTTTATTAACCATGACCGGTATTTTACTAACTCTAATCCCACTGTGTGATAATATATTTAACAATCAATTCTAGCAAGCGTTCAAGCTAGTAATAAACGCCTGATGTGACTCTAAGTCGTAAACTGACGCTATAATGATTAACATTGATAGATTTAAAAAAAAAATAAATAATAAAAAGAACTTTAATCATGTAAACTGTAAAATGTTTGCTGGATGTTTTTGACTTAATAACACATAATTTGATTGAAGTTATAAATGGCTCGTTACATATGGGAATTTATCCAGAAGCATGGAAGGAAACAGTAGTAACACCAATAGAAAAAGTAAGAAATACAAAAATTTTCAGTGAATTCCGTCCAATTAATATGACAAGCATAGAGTTCAAAATTATTGAGAAGTTTGTATATATTCAACTTGAAAGGTATTTGAATGAGAACAATTTAATATCTAAATTTCAATCAGATTTTAGCAAAAACCACAGTTGTGAAGCAGTTCTGAATCTGATTGTAGCAAATTGGAAACAGCTTGTAGACGAAAAACAAACGATAATAGCGGTCTTCCTTGACTTAAAAAGAGCATTTGAAACAGTAGACAGGAATATTCTATTATCGAAATTAGAAGCAATAGGCGTTGAAAATATAGAACTTAATTGGTTTAAGTCATATTTAAATAATAGAAGTCAAAAAACTAAAGTCAACGGTGTAGTCTCACAGGCAATTGAAGTTTTGTTGGGAGTTCCACAAGGATTTGTATTAGGGGTGTTATTGTTTCTGATATACATAAATGATATGGAGATAGCTGTAATTTTTGCGCAACTGATTCTGTTTGCGGACGATGCACTTCTATATGTTTCAGGAAAATCAGCTGATGATTGCATAGAGAAAATAAATAATGATTTGGAAAGAGTCAACAAGTGACTAAGAATGAATAAAAATTAAAGCTAAATTCAGATAAAACAAAGTTCATGATAATTAATGATAGTTCAGAATACCAAGTAAAAATCGATGATGAACCTGTTGAAAAAATAAGCGAAATTAAGTACTTAGGGTTAATACTACATGATCAATTAAAATTTCAATGACTACGTTGAACGTTGATTTCAATGACTACGTTGATCAATTAAAAATTTCATAAGCATCTTGATTATACATGCAAAAAAATCTCGAAAAAAAACATACTTCTTCAACAAAATCAGAGATAAAATGTCTCAAAAATGTGCAATATCAGTATACAATGCAATTATTAAGCCTAATTTTGAACTATATTCGAGTTTAATAGCATTTTTAAATAATGAACAAATAAGTCGGTTGCAAAAGCTACAAAATAAAAATATGAGAAGTCTATTGAAATGTAATAGATTAACACATATATAGACAATATGTTGAAATCATTAAATTGGCTGAATATTAAACAAAGATTAATATTTAATACACTTGTGCTCATCTTCAAAATTAAGCACAATATGATGCCGATATATTTATCAGAAAAATTAACATATGTAGCTGATGTTCAACATTATAGTTTAAGAAACATTTCCAACTTTAGATTACAGTTTTTTAGAACGGATCTGGCTCAAAAGAATTTAATGTATGAAGGGTTAAAGCTATTTAACAATTTACCTCCGGAAATAAAAACTGAAACTAGTATTGAAATATATAAAAAAAAAACTTATTAAAAATATAAAAACATCTTATTTATTAAATTAAAATAAATGTAAGAAATATTGTAAGTAGTATATTGTAATAGTTTATATATTTACATGTATAAAACTAAATAAATTAATAAATCTAAATCTAAATCTAGATTATACAAACAAAACGTGATATTGATGATCAATTAATAAAAATTTGACAAAACTAGATGTTTCTGGGGGTTTTGAAATATTTTACTATAATTTAAATTAATGGAAACTGAACCCAATTAAGAAAAAAATGTTGGTGAAGAAATTGTTATGGATGGTCTTTGTGATGAATAAAAATGTCCCAAATGCTTCATAAAATTGTAAATCATTCGGCTTAATGTTTCCACTTTTGTTATTTCATTTTTCTATTTTTATGTAATTATACTTCAAACTTTTCAATCTTACCTCTATTTGCTTAGCATTTTTATTTCCCACTATACTTTCACTACCCCACAATAATTTCCCTATTTATGTAATTTTTTCGCTTAAAATTTTTAATACTTCCTAATTTATTAAATATGTACTTCTACAATCACTTATGTTCTCTATATTGAAAACTTCGTTACTCTATCAAAAAAAAACTTATTCTGTTAACATGTTGTCATTTTCCACCTTTCCATCTTTCAAATAGCATTTTTATTCTTTCAAATTTCAAGTCAATTACACAATAATTTTGATGGACTTCAGTGAAGCCAGCTTAATTGCATTTGAATTGCTTAATGAATTATTGTTAATTGTTAATATGACATTAAATTAATGATGAATAATAAAGGATGAATAATAAAAAAAAAAAAAAAAAAAAAGTCAATCTGCGTTTATATGAGTTCGAAGAAGGCTTCAAGACGCTTCAAAGCCATCATAAACGCTTGAAGCCGTCGCTTAAGCCGTCGTCAAAACGCTTAAGTCGTCATATAAACGCGGTAAAGGACGCGTTGTTATGGCGCCCAGTTGTATTGAGGGGCCCAGTTGACAATAATTTTTGCTAGCGAATAATATATTTGCCTTATAGTGTTCACTCTACTAGTACAAATGGACATTTTTATAAATTTCCCCACTGATTATCTGCGCTGAACATTTGTGCTTACTGTAAATTTTATTATAGAATAGTCCTCAAACATTATTATTTTTACATATTCTGTCAATTGTAATTTTTGTAATTTTACAACCACAGAAATTCCAACTTGATCATTTTAAATAAACTCATTTATGGCGGTCTATTAGACAACCACTATATTATGACATTCCAATAATTGCTACTACTAAAATAGAAAAAAAATAGAAAAAAATACACTATCTGACAATCTGTGAATCATAGCTTAAGGAGAAGAGGTATCAGGTTTTCTTACAAAAATTCTTTAAAAATCTAATCAAATTTTCCACTTCGTTCTGTGAGTGTCCAGGTATCAAATCCATAACAAAATACTGGTTTTATATTAATGTAATGAAATTTCATTCTGATTTTCTGTATGAATTTCTTCTACGCATTTTATGGGTTAGTCCTTAAATCCACAAAAAACAAAATCCATAATGGCTTTTGCCACAAAAAACGATCCTTGTTATTGTTTTTATGCATTTCATTATGTACGGCACGAAGGTCTGAGGTAGTAGAGATTTTAGAGTTGGACTCAAACTGAAAGTTCTACGCCTTTTATAGAATATTTTATATAAATTATTTTTATAGCCGCTATTGGATACAGCTAGGATATCCCCTTTTTTCAGAATTAATTTGCAACAATTTTATGGATTTTGACTTTGGATTTTTTATTTATGGATTTCAGTTTGTCGATTTAGTCACCAATCCGCATTTTATCATTGAAAGAATCGAGAAATATATTTTAAAATTATATTCAATAAAATAATTTAAAATTGTGTTTGTAATTTCGGGTCTGATAACCTCAAATATTTTTATATACAAATAATTTTGTTATTTTTCAAATTTATCATATGAAAATTTTAAAAGTCATCAAGTTTGAATGAATTTTTAATAACTCTAAGCTAAATTTTGTAACACTAAGCTTATTTGAACAGATATAGGGGTTAGGCTTATATAAGAAAAAGCTCAGAAGCCAGCTTAGAAGGCTTAGAAGATATATTAAACCAATTTGGGGAGATATTAGCTCAATTTACATATTTGCTTACTCTTCTTGATCACAGAAGAAACTGTTTGATAAATAGATAATGTGGATAGCTTTAAAGCAGCTACAGCAATCTAACGCTAACATAACACTAGGTCACGTATGAACCCATACCGATCCTTTTCATTACATCAAAAATTCGACTTGCATATTCACAACAAACCCATAGAAATTATACAGAAATTTAAATACGAAAGCGCTCCTTATTGCTTTCTTGTTACTTCAACCCGTCAACTGATA
Organism: Argyra leucocephala; assembly: GCA_963942445.1. Taxonomy (NCBI): domain Eukaryota; kingdom Metazoa; phylum Arthropoda; class Insecta; order Diptera; family Dolichopodidae; genus Argyra; species Argyra leucocephala. Next base: position 15,031,623 of record OZ012679.1, on the reverse strand, counting down.
CATTCGTTATTATTATTAACCTTTTTCTAAACCAAATTTATCTTGTTTCTTGATAAATTGTTTGTTAGATAAATCGTAAATGTGTGTTCAAATACAGAAGCAGACTGATTTTTCCTGTGCCATTACACGTATATACTTTCTTTCTTATCCTTTGAATTTTTGTTGGTAGAAAATTTTCTATTCCAACAAAATTCCATAGTTTCTTCCGACTAAACAAAAAAAACTGAAATAACATTAAGATTAAAATAATATCTTTTTCTGAATCACTCCTCTTTATGTTTACGATTCAATAACTGTGCCATCCAGTTGAAAATAATTCCGATTAGCGGATATTATATATTTCGATTACAGCGTCCTTTAAGTATTTTCATAGTTTTCTTCACTTCTACTCCTTCTACTAATTGTATTCCATTTTGGGTCGTATGAAAGCTTTATAGATTTTCAAGAGCTCACTGGAGGAGACGTAAGCCTTTTTTCTCTCAGAATTAAGTACCCACAATCTTACAAAAGTATTTGACACATTTCCAGGAAAATAAAAGTAGTACTGCTACCGGTAATACTGTCACATTTAATGATTATAGCAAGCACATCAGACGTTTATTAAAGACGAAAGCATACATCTACATGTTTTGTACAATATTTATTATCATTCAATAGAATTAATAAAACCCGACACCATTAGAAAATGTGATATTATATACTTATAAGCGGATATTATATACTACGATTACGGCGTCCTTTAAGTATATTTTCATAGTTTTTCTCACTTCTATTCCACTTCCACCTTGAGCACTTCTACTTGATGTAAATTTAGCTATATACATTGTACGTAGTTCGGCAAATATTATTCAACAGTTCCTCCCAACTAAATAATACAACTAAAATTTTCTTGAGCTAGAGTGAGGTTTCAGTGTTGCATCATCAAATTAAATTCACTACACCATTACCAGCGAGACGGACAAAACCCCACAAAAAAACCCCCAGGTTGACTAAATCCTCACAAAACAAGTAGCTGAAGCCGTTTTTGCGTAGCCTTTGCTGAATAGAAAAAAAAAACAAATATTTCCACTTCTGATTTTATTTTTGGTGATTTTGTGCTTGACGATATTGTCTTTGGGGATTTTGGGATGACGATTTTTGACTAGGGATTTCATACCAACTTCTATTTTGCCACTTAGAACATGATTTAATACTACTACCATACCTTCTATCCGAATAATTTTTAAAGGAAATTCACGAAAGACATTAGGAGCTTCAACCCCGTGTGCCTCTTAATAGTGTAAGAATCTAACCCACTAAAGCCTACCTATCTTTTTTCTGCTATAACCAATTTATTTTAGATCGACTAATGACTTTTTTTTTGTAAATTTTTTGATCGCGTATTTACGAAATTATTATAGTATCCGTAACGAGGGTAACTATCAAGTATCAATGTAATAACTTCCATGTAGGAGTCTTATAATTGTTATATCCCGTGAAGAAAATAGCCGTAACAATAGTTTCTGCGTGGTAAAAGTTTTTACATATATATATTATTTGTAACAAAGGCAAATTATTGGTATAATAATTTTTAGTAAAGGAAACTAGTTTCGTAGAATTTTTCATTTTAGATAGTAACCAGCTCGTGGGGGTTTGCTATTACATTGAGTCGACGGACATTGTTGTTGATATGTAGAATTGCTGCCAATTCCGAGTTCATATAAATTTATATTTTTTTTCTTCCTTACTCCTCTTGGGAGCATAAGGCTCCCATTTGACATTTCCATCATACTCGATTTCTAGCTGCTAATTTCACTTTCCGAGTTAATTTAATTTTTAATCTGTTTGTACTGTCTAAGTAGGGGATTGGCCTACTGTATAAGACCACTTTGATAACTCTATCTGCGCCTACGTGGTAAGACGACGTCATATTTTTCTGCAAGTTGTCGCTGCGATTTTATCCATCTTTGACGTTAAGATGCCTGACGTTACTGTGTTTACTAGGTACGTCGTGTCACATACTTTTGTCAGTTGTTGACAATTGTGTAATTATTATATATAATATTTTACTATTTTTTTATTAAATATATTTAATACCCCCCACGGGAATCGAACCCGTGACTAACCACATCGTAATTGAAACACATTTCTGTGCTCCAACCGATTAGGCCACGGAAGGGATTTATATTTGCTGCTCGTATTTAATTGCATGTTTTTTAATTTCACCCGAGACTGCCTCAATATTCAAGTCACGGCGGAGATGTTTGTTCCGTACGTACCATGATGCATTTTTTATACCACCGAGCACTATGCAGCATTATTTTGAAATTTTTGCAGCATTTTGATGTTGGTTTTTTTTTGCACAGTCCCATAATTGGATACCGTACGTCCACACACGTTTTAATATCTGTTTATATATTAGTATTTTATTTTGTACTCATGACTCAGAGTTTTGTACTGATAAATCCGAATAATAAATTCGAAATTTAACTCAAAAAGTAAATGAAAATTCAAGCTTAAACTAAAAATACAAAATTTTATATATATTCGCCCTTATTATGAACATCGTAGTTGGCCGATAAACGACTAAAAATATTTATCGGATATCGTTTATTTTCATATTACGAAACGGTATTCGATAAAATTAGTATGTACGATAGAAATAAAAGCTATATAGCTTTTTTGTTTTAAATATTGTTTGTTTTTAATTTAAAAAATTTTCTATATAAACAAAATGTAGAAGCATTTGTTTTATTTGGATGATGAAGATGAAGATTATGAACCAAATGAAGGAATTATACGGAGGCCCATCAGAGATTCTTCTAATTCTTTAGAATCAGAAAATAAAATGTAAATTAAAAAAAAATCATTGCAATTTTGATATATTTTTTTTTAGATTCACCCGAAACTGCAAACAAGAGTTCCGGCGTCCTAAGTGTCGGGACCAAAAACCTTGAATTTTTTTTTTTTTTTTCATCAGTACAATGGTCAAACAAACACGTGATATAGAGTTTCGACCACAACTCCTTGGCTCCCCGACCTATTGTCTTCATCACATTTAAGGGCCATTGTACTGATGAAAAAAGTTTTCAAATGGTAGCACGGTTTTTGTTTCGCTTTTCGTTTGATTCACTTAAGTAGGGATCGGCGATAAACGATCCCAAAATATAATTATGCTAATTTTCAAGTATGTTTTTAAATAGCTTCACAATTGTCTTTGAGCAATTTACCTTCCTTTTATTGCTTACTACTTTATTCCTGTGCTTATATAGGTATATTTGTAATAAGCACTTAAATTTATAAAAAAAATTCTTCTAAAATTTACTTATAGATATTTTCTAAATTATTTTTTCATCGTCAACCAAATTGAGTTCGATTAAAAAATTATAAAAAACTGATAATTTATCATTTTCATAATACGGATTCAACGACTACTAATATTAAAAAAAAGCTTTTTTCGATTACGATAAAATTTAAAAATTTACGATGTTTGTAATACAAAGCAAATATTTTTACGAAATATTATAGTTTATCGGCCGACTACGATGTTCATAATAAAGGCGATTATCATAAACTAAACAATTTCATATTAAAAATTACAAATCTTTAAATTCAAAAAAAAAAAACAAAAACCATCAACAGAATAAAAATTGAAAAAAAAAAAAAAAGTTAAAAAATACACAAAAAAAAAATCGTCCTGCATTTGATGATACTCAAAATTCAACTCTTGAAAAATACGCATTTTAATAATCATTCATTTATAAACATTTCCATATTTTATTTTTATTTATTTATTTATTATTTTTGCTTATTTTAGTTCTTTTTTTCCACTTTTACATCCTCGAAATAGAATTCAAAGTAAAGCCATATATTACACACACTCACACAAACACACACATTGGATATATTTTAGAAAAGAAAATCATAAATTTCACATTTTCATCACGATTATTATTTTTGTTTTACTTCTATCGTTCTATTATTACCCTCTATCTACCTTTCTCTTTCTCACCCAATCACTCATCTCTTTCTTTAGCAAAAAAAATATTCTCAATTTTAAATCACATATGAAAATAAAAATATTCTCATACTTTTATTTTTAAATTATTAGAAACCAGCCTACATAGCTACTATGTTTTGCAACATGAATACAAGAATACACCATGTATCAGAAATATTTATTTAGCAATAAATTGTCAATTATCGACAAAAGAAAAATATAAATTATGTATATAATATATATATATTTATATATGTATAGAAAAAACGAAGAAAATCTTTTAGAAAAATCCCTATTGGTCTTCAATAAAAATTTAACATTTCTGAAGAAAGAAAAAAAAAACATAAAAACAGCTATGAAACATTTATAATGTATATATATATATATATTGTATGTATTTGTGACTGCTGACAAGTGATATAAATTTTGTAGCCGACATATTTTTATATCACGTCAACAATAATATCTCATATCAATGATGATGATGATGATGAAAATCAGTAGTAAAGAAATGAAGGAAGAAATGATAAATATTTTTTTTTATTATATTTTATTGTTTTTGTTTTGTTTTTTTTTTTTTTTTGTTGTAATACATCAGTGTTGTGTGCACAAAATTTCATAGATTCAAGGAATAATAATAGAAAAAGAAAAAAAAAATGATTTTAGTGGTGTTACTTCTTGTGTTTTTAGAAGTTAATGTTACTAAGTGCAAATTTGCATGGTCATTTTATAAATTAAATTTCGATTTAAGGTCTGTCATATTTCATTTTTGTTTTATTTACTTTTTTTTTTGTTACTTTACAGTAACTTAGGTAGATTTACCTTTTCGTTCATTAAAAAATTAAGTACATTAAGTATGTACCACAATTTTTACTACGTCCTTCTAATATTTTTCAAGTATTGATTTTTTAAAATTTCTGGCATATCAGCTTATTAAATGTAAAAATACTATTGCTATTGTCAAGACCTAAATGGCGTTTCCGAACTTCTCGCACTTCCACTTGATACTCGCACTAAACTTGTCAAATCGCACTAAATTTAATAAATTTAATTTTGCGATATCTAGTGTACTTGAGACTACACTAAAATTTTGACAACAAATCAAGTGCGATTTGACAGGTTTAGTGCGATTATCAAGAGCAAAGGCGAGTGGTTCGGAAACGCCCAAAGCCTTCTCATAGAGTATAATTTTATTTTTAGTATTGATTATTCAAAGAAAATATGACATTTTTTTTGTCTTTTATTTTAAACCAATGACAAAAGATACTGGATCAGGTCGAAAAATTCATTAACGATTTTTTCTGTCTCCAACGGGCATCGAACCGGGGATATGTTTACTTGCCTGTTTGCACCACCCAACACGTTATTTTTTTTTTTTTTTTTTTTATAAACAGCCAAAGCATTAGATATGATAATACCTTTATCATTTAATTGACGCTTGGTTAGATAATATAGGATAAATCGGGAAAAAAGGGAGATAGATTGCCAATAGAAAGTTGTAGAATAAAGGTATTAATATTTTCTTTAAACTTTTGCAAATTGTAAGTTGAATGTGGAAACATATTGGGAGTAATATGATTCCACATTATTGACTTCCATAACCTATGTCTGTCTGTGGCTATAAATTCTAATGTCCTGTTTTGTTTTTATTATTCTATTAGCTTTGTAGTGTATCTTATAATTTAATTTAATATTTATTAAAACACCCAGAATAAATCCGATCCGCTAATATTAGGGCCCGCTGCCTTTGGCATTTCGGCCATTCTTATAATTTTAATTTTATTTTTATCTATAAGTCTTTTGCATGTTTTTTAACGACTTACTGATGGTGCTACTGAAAATTTATTTTGTAATGCAAACTACTAGGATTCATAAAATCTTTTTTTAAAGGTATTACAATTGACCTCATTTATGCTGGTATTATTATATTTGGCAATATTATTATTTTATTTTTTTTTTTTTTATATTATAGCCAAAACTTAGGTTTTGAACCTTTAAGTACTTGCGTACCGTTGACCATTTGAAAAAGGAAAGGATAGTTAAAGGAAAGGAAAGAAAAAGGAAGAAGAAAAGTTTTGTGGGAAAGAGCGAACAATGTTGTTAATATTCGTCTTAAGTCTCTGTAAATCATAAATAAAAAATCCTTCTCTCATTGGGAATGCTTCGATTGGGACGCGATTCCACAATCGAGATGTTCTTACTATAAAAGAATTTCCATAGCCGGACTTAAACCATCTCGGAATTTCCACTGTGAAAGGGTGGGCACTTGATGCCTCTCGTGTTGTGCGATTGAATTGCTTAAGAGGAGGAAGAAGTGATTTTAATTCCTCGGAACAAGTGCCAACACCAAGCAGATATCTATAAAATAGAGTAAGTGCTCCAACAATACGACGATAACCAAGGGGTATAAGGGATGAGGTCACATTTATGTCGCCTATAAGACGAATGGCGCGGTTTTGAACTTTGTCCAAAAGCAGTTTTTGGGGCACCTGCCCATAAATGTGAGTTATACTCGAGCTTGGGTCGTATATATGCATTATAGATTTTTAAAAGGTCTCGAGATGAAAAATAAGTTTTGCAGCGGCTCAAAAATCCTAAACATTTTGCGGCGCTTTTCGCAATATCGAAAATATGTTCATTCCAGTGCATATTTTGATTCACTCGCATTCCGAGAATGTTCAGATCTTTGAGTCGCTGGATACCTTCATTTTGAAGCCGGAGAATTGGTTCGAATGTTGTTAGCTATATTATTATTAATATATATTATATTTAGTTATAGGTCATTCTAAAAATACTTATAATATATAATGACTTCTGTTATGACTCATGTTCAATATTATATTTTGTTGCATTAAGCCAACAAGCAGAAACTAATTTGATTTGGTTACGGCATCTTAAGCCAATCCAGAATACGACGTTTTTCACACTTTTCTCTAATATTTTCCATTTTGTCTTCTATTTTAACCCTTTAACGGAAATGCCGTCGCAAAAAATTCAGTCTGGTGACAAATGTGCGGTAAATACCGTCTTGTATTTAAGATGTATTTGTGTTATTTCGTTCAAAAACCTTACATTGTTATGATTCATCAAGTATTTTTGGTTTGTGTAATATTTTTTTTAAATAAAAATTACGTAGTATATAGTCGTTTCATATTTTAGTAGTATTTATAATGCGTAGAATATAATTTTAAGAATGTGTGAAATGGTCCAACAAAGATTTTTGCCTAAACTGTCCAATTGTAAGCATAGTTGACGACGGGTGTTCAAATTTCAAAAATTATTTCATGGTATAGTGTATAATTACTGTATTAAATGCAAAATATATTAATTATAAATATGTTTCAGTAAAATGGACTCTTACAAAAGAGAAAAACTAAAAATATTAGAATTATTTGAAGAAGAAAGTGGTGAAGATCTAGAAATACCGCCTAATCGTTATTCCGAATCTGAGTCAGAAAATAAAATTTTCCAGTGATGATGGGGAATTTGGAAATGATCCTCCATATGTAAATCCTGTCATTGAACGAGAAGATTCAGATGAATATCTAAGCAATTCAGAGCTTAATAGTGATGCTCATGATCAATTAAGTCAGAACGGTAAATACCGTCATTTGCTTACTAAGAGTATTACTTTGCTCAGGAACGCAATGACGCCATATATCGTCTCCCCTCCACCACCTCAAAAAACCCAAGATTGGCTATTTAGAACCATTAGCAAACGTGACATTAAGCTTAGAGATAAAAATTCATTTCTAACTTAGTTATAAAAAGTGCGTTACTGAGTGACCCTTCACAATTTGAAGTGTCCGTCAAATATTAGGCTAATATTACTTACTCTAATAAATTAAAATGTCTAATGTTGCATTTAGTTAATTTTGTAAGCAAACAAATTAATTTTGTTGTTATTGCCTGATTGATAGAAAATTTGTAAACTTCACAATTGTGGTGTGAACAGTTGGGATGTGATACCATTTATGATGTATTTATTCCAAAATAGATGGTTGTCTACACCAAAGTACACTAAAGTATTTTCATTTAGGAAGGTAAGAATGTCTACCAAAAATGGCCAAACAATTAATTCAAATATTGGGATATTTATTGTGATATTTATCATATAAATTTTACAATATATAGACATGAAATTTACATGCCCGACTTCAAGAGTATTTAATTTTCTACTTATGAGTTAGAAATTCCATTTCTTGAGTTAGAAATTATATTCCATAAGTCAGCAGCAAATTTAAGAAAAACATTTTTTTCTGATTCTTTATTTATGAATAAATTTTACTATTTTCAAAATCAAATACACTCAGAAATGAATTTTAGTCATTTGATGGTTTTTGTGATAGTAAGCCTGAAATGGCAAAATAGTTAGAAATAATAACTATATTATGATTGTTTTCTTCTCTTACTACATACCATATTCCAGATATTTGACAGCAAAAATTTTGATTTTTACGAAGACTTCCAAGTCAATGTAGAAATATTTTGTTATGTGACCATTAACTGAAATCCAATTCAAAAACATTTTTTTTAGAAAAAAAATTAAAGGTACATGCTTTAACGGGTTAAACTTATCTTATATATTAATACGCTTAAACGTCTGTTAAACTTTTCACAAAGCTTTTTTCAACTAGATTAGACAACTTTATTAGAACTATTAAGAATTACGATAGTGTGAAAAATTTTATTTAAAGACATAAACCACAAAACGATAAAACTAAATAAAACCACAAACAAATTAAAATTAACCTAAAAACGATTCACCTATTGAGCAATAGCATTGATTATATCTGATTATATGAATTAATTTAAAAAAAAAAACAAAGTAGCAAAGACAAAAACTGAATTATCAGAATATAATTATTATATCGATTTATAAAAATAGCTTTGTTAAAATATTACGATATTACAGCAAAATGACCATTATAGATCGTAGTTAACTCATGAATGATCATTAACTTATGAAAAGAGACATCTATTAGTAAAAAAAAGTTCGAAATATCGTAATTAAAAAAAAAAACAATTATAATTTTTAAAAAATATTGTTGTTATTATATTGTAAACATACGATTATTTTAAGTTTTGGTAATAAATATTTTTTTATGTCATTATAGAATCGTTTGAGATTGAAAATATTATTAATGATGGTGAAAAATAACTTATAATTATCGTAAGTGAATTGATATAAAAAGAATATAATATTATAATACAAGACAAGACCAAAAATTTAATTGTAATTTGAGTGAAATATTTTTTTTTAGGAATAAACTACTGCAAGTGCGTCAGAACGAACTACCTCCTCAACTGCACCAACAACTTCAATAATAACTGATCATGTCGATCTAACAAAAAAAAAAATAATACTAAATTAATATTAGTACAAGCTAGAAAAAATAAAAAACTACAATGAAATTATTAAGCAGAGTTTTGTATTCGTAAAAATGCAATGAATTACTTAAAGCCATGCTAGAACTAGAAAATAAAAAGTTAGAATTATAGCAAAAATTAAATGAATATTTAATTTCAAAATTTTAAACTGTTTTAAACTAGGGTTGCCAGAAGGGAAAAGTTTAAAAAGAGAGTTTCTTCGACAAAAAAGAGGACAAAAAGAGAAGGGTGTATATAAAATTAATATATATATATATATACAAAAAATATATTATACCAAATCTATAATTATAATTGACAAGCATTTAAGGTCTTACGCAGTAGACACCTTTTTATTTTATTTCGATTCTCCTACTCCTTAATGTACTCCTAATATATAAATAAGTTGTATATAAAACAAAAATGCGCACACAGTTGAACATTTTGTACTCATATGATTTTATTATTCAGCAAATACATTATGCATAAGTGAGATCTTATGAAAGTAATAAACAAAAGCAAACAAATCAGTTATTATATTTTATATTATGTACTTGCGAATGAATTTATGTACATATGTCAAAAAAAAAAACAAAAAAACAAATTCATCTAAAATAACAAATATAAAAACAACAAAAAAACAAATCACTTGAATTCTTCCTTTTTATCTTTTTAAGTAACTGTCCCTAAATTTTGGATATTTGTAGTAATACAAATGAGTCAGTCTCAGTTTTTCTCTCGTGTAAACTAGTTGGATGTTGCATGTTTCTGTGATAAATTTTTCTTTTTTTTTTAATACATTATTTTATTGTAATTTAACTTTTATTTTTTTGTTTAAACTTTATAAAAGTAGGTACTTAATCGCTAATAATTTTTGTTTGGTTTTTTCTCCTAATAAAAATAATTAAATTTTTGGTACATATTTGCATTATCTTTTATTGTGTTGTCCAAACGACATTTATCATTATTTGTGTTGTGTTGTGATTATTTCAAAATTATTATTATTGTTATTTTCTTTTTGTTTTTTATTTGGTAAGAAGATCATTTTTTATAAGTATACACTAAATTTCTTTTTCTTTAATTTTGTTTATTTGTTTGTTGGTTTGATTACAGATCTTAGCTTTTTTTATTGTATATAAAAAAAAAAAGTTTAAGAATTGGTATAAATCTGGCATCCATTTTAAACTTAATATTAAATTAAATTCTTTTCTTTTTTATTTCAATATAAGAAAGATCAAGGGATTATTTTATTTCTATTTATTACACACATATAAGTATTACTTCTTTAAATTAATATAAAAGTGTTTACTTCACTCAGCTACTCTTATTTTTTTCTTTTCTTTTTACTCACTTTACTTACGGTAACGGTACTCTTCTCAATTTTCTCAATTTTATTGTTTTAATTTCTTCGTTAAGTGTTTAATTGTATAGCATATGCAACGCCTGTATATGTAATATACTAAATTATTACAAATTAACATTTACTTAAGTAGAGTGGACCATATAAAAGATTTTTAATTTACTTTTTTTTTCCAATTCATTATTTTTAGCAAGATAGTAAATCAAAAATAAAGGAAGACAAGAAATAAAAAGGAAAAAAGGAAAAAAAATTTTGTTTTTTTGTTTTATTCCTAAACTTTTTGAGCGTATGATATATGATTTCTTATATGATTATTGTAAACGTTTTATTTGTGTTGAGCAACACGGTTTCCAAAGAGGTAGGTCAACAACTACCAATATGGTTGACTTTGTCTCCCAGGCAATGACCTCAATGGAGAATGGTTCTCAAGTTGACACCATTTTTACTGACATAAGTAAAGCATTTGACAAAATTCCTCATAGTATCATATTACTCAAGCACAAAATTATAGGTTTTTCACCGCATAGCCTTAACTGGCTTGAGTCTTACCTCTCTTCTCGGGAATACTCAGTTTTATTTAAAACTGCGATTTCTGACCAATATTCAGCGTCTTCTGGTGTTCCTCAAGGTAGTCATATAGGACCCCTTAGTTTTATAGTTTCAACAATTGATGCTCCTAAAGTGATAACTTTTTCTAAACTTCTTAGTTTTGCTGATGACTCAAAGCTTTTTACTCCTATATCTTCCTCATCGGATTGCTTAAAGTTACAAAACGATTTTAATGGCTGTCAGCTTTCAAGAGCGAATTCTATTATAGACCTCGGGTTAACGCTTGACACTAAACTGAGCTTTAAGCTACATTATGATAAGATAGTGAGCAAAGCAAGTTCTTCTTTAGGTTTCATTAAACGTTGGTGTAAAGAATTTTCTGACCCCTACCTCACAAAACATCTTTATGTTACTTATGTAAGGCCTACCCTTGAATATGCCAGTCAAGTGTGGTCTCCACATTACTTGACTGACATTAGCCGAATTGAATCGGTTCAACGAAACTTCTTACGTTTCTCTTTGAGTAACTTTTCGTGGAATGATCCATTGCGGCTTCCACCTTATTACCACCGTCTTAAACTCATTGACTTACAGTCGTTGTCTGATCGTCGAATAATTGCAGATATCTCTTTTATTCACCAGATCCTTTCGGGTGTAACGCTAGCCCCTGAAATTTCAAATTATTTGGTTGCAAGATCCAATCGGAATAATCTCAGAACCGTTGAGTTGTTCCACATTCCCTTCCACCCTACCGAATATGGTAGATTCGAGCCAATCGCTAGAATGCTCCGTGAAGTAAATTCTAACTCTAGTTCTTTTGATCGTCAACTAAGTGTTTTAACAATTAAAAAACGATTACGTCTTAATGTACGTTCAACTGAGACTAACTAACAACTGTTGTTCTTTTTAGCTTTGATATTTTTTTGGCCTAACTTTTTGAAGTGTTTTTATTAAATGTATAGCTATTAACGTAGGTATTAATTTATGACTTTTTACCCTTCTACTAACAGCATGTACCTGGTTTAGTTTATTATTAAATTTTTTAATCATAGGTGGCGGTGTTTTACTAACCCTACTGGATGATGAGTTATTGCACAATTAAATAAAGCAAGCTTTCGTCTAGTAATAGACGTCTGATGTGCTTGCTCTAAGCATAAATCTGACAGTATAATATAGTTTTTATTAAAATTATGTATTATGTAGGTATATATATATACATACCTCTTTAATGACCAAATTTTTTATTTTTAGTAATTTTATACACTAAATTCCACTTACTATAGGGATTATATCGGAAACGAAGCAGTTTATGAGAGACGTGTATTTATGTGTCCTAAATAAAAAATAAAACTTACTAACCACAAAACTTTTTATTAAACACGAGTGATTTCTGCTATATCGTGCGAAGTCTATGTCAGTACGTAAATTACTGTTTTTTTTTTAAAACTTTAAATTTGACTTCAACTTGAAATATAATTACTCAACAGGGGCCCCTAGTAATTAATATAATTTAATAAAAAAAGACCCACATTTCGAAAGGGAAAAGGACCTATAAAGCTGACCTGCAGATTTATATGTAGAATCAACTATTAAAATAAATTAATAAATAAGACTTTATTTCATCAGTTGTTTTCTTCATAAAACCAAAACACATAACATTAAAAATATTTTATATAAATTAATTATGTTTTATACTTTATATAAAACATAATATAAACTTATTTCCGCAACAAATCACAATATTTCAATTTTACAAGCCTCTGTTTCATAATTTGTCGTTTGATTTGAGTTCATTACTTCTATTATAAATTTTATTACCACACTTTATATCATTGTAAAGTTATTTGCAGTTAATATATTTATACATAATTGCATGTGCGACTAACACTGTCTATATTTAGACGTTTTCTCTCATAAAATCCTACCTTGCCTTTGAAATATCAAATCCATTTCAGATTTAAAGGTTTTTTCTGAAATTCATGGGAGGAAATATTTTTTTCAATGAAGATTTTTGACATTTTTGCTCTTTTTCTTTATAAAAATAAGATAAATTCAGTTTAAGAGAAAAAGAGAGCAAAAAAAGATAGAAAAAAAATTCGAACAAAGAAAGAGAGTGAACAAAACGATCGTGTTGAAAAAAGAGTACATGTGCTCTTTAAAAGAAATATTCTGGCAACCCTATTTTAAACTGTATTGTATTTTTACTATGACTATTATGAGACTGAAATATAATTGAATGAAAATGAATTTTAATTGAATATAAATGAATTATTTGAATTATATTAATTGTTTTAATAATTCTGAATTTATGTGATTTATTTAATTCTTAATAATATAAAAATATAGGGTTAAATAATGTGCTCATATTTTATACAATTATAATATAATATTTCCCTAAAAACACAATTCTCTATTTCACAGTTATATGTTGCTTTGTCTAGTGTACGATCTTTTCATAGGGTTAGTGTAGTATAAAATATCATGAAATGTTTGACTAAGTATTAAAATGTTAAACTATTTTTAAGATATTAAATAAAGTGAATTTTAGTTTTAAGTTTTTCAATTTCTAACTTATTTATTATGTAATAAAAAAATATTTATAACACATTGATTTTTTTTAAGAAAATAAAGAAAATAAATAAATAAAATAAATTGTTTCATTTATAATGCTAATGCTAGACCGGCGAATGTTACGCCGGGAATAGCTAGTAGTTATTTATTTTCTTATTAACACATTATTTTCAAAATAAAATCCCAATTTAATGTTAAAATTATAGTAAAAACTATATTTAATTAAAAAATTAATATCAAATGAGAATTTGATTTGGTTTTTATAACTCACATATTTGTTTGTATATAAAATCGATATTATATGAGTTATAAAAATTTTCAAGTTCAAACTAGTACTGTTGTTTTGGTGTAAATGAAGCATTCTCCACGCAATTTTGAGCCATTTTGGCATTGTGGAAGTTTGGAAAAATCTGTTGCAATTTCTAGCTCTATATTTTTTGTTGGGTTTTATGATTGGAAATATTTGATCAAATTTATTTATTTATTTTATTTTATTTATTCAAATAACCTAAAAGAGCCTAATGGCTGGTATAGGGTGAATATAATTATTATGTTTTACAATTGACGCAAACAATAACGAAAAATTTTTAGTGCGAATTAACAATAAAAGTAAAAAAAAAAAGTAAATTCTGATTATTTGATTATAATATGATACATTTAATTTTATAATATACAAAAAAAAGAAAGAGAATAAAAAAAAGCAATAAAAGAAAAAATAAGTTGACATAATATGATTGAGCTAGGATTGATATTGATATTTAATATTGAATTTACTCATTATTATACTTAGACAATAACCTATTTCTGATTGAATTTTAAAATTTTTTGTACGATAAAGCTTTAATGTCACCTGTAGAGTTTAATTGACTGGTTTATTATTGAGTTATGTCCTGATATCATACGCAGATTATTTGCCGATCTAGTGTTGTAGTTATGCATTTCATTGTTAGCTTTGTGTTCAATTTTATATATTTTTTATTTGTATTTGTAATATTTAAGCCACATTTCTGCTGTCTTCCACTTTACGGATTTTGTATTACTGATGTATACGATTGGTAGATATGTTCTATGACCAAGTTCATAGAGATTTTTTATTGCCTTATTTTGAACCTTTTGTAATTTAATTATATTCTTAGCGTATGATGTGTTTCCCCAGATATCTACACCATAGGATATTACACTGTGAAATAAACTAAAAAAGATATCTCGTTTTAGCTTTTGTGGAATCCGCTTTTAAATTTTTTTAAATATCCCAGCTATTCAAATAACTCAGCTATTCAATAACCTTCGTGATTTCTAGCTCAATTCATCCACAGGACAGTTCCAATTTAAATTTTCATCAACAACAGTATTTAGTTATTTATACTGCTTTACTTTTTCAATTTGACATTTATTGTAGAATATAGATAAATTTGCATTTGTTTCTTTAATCACCATAAATTTAGTTTTGCATTCATTCACTGTTAATTTGTATAGTGACATCCAGTTATGAATAGTTATCATATCCTGGTTTATTTTTATTTTCAATACTTCTAAATTATTCTCAGCATATATTACAACTAAGTCATGAGCGTAAATAAACTGCCTTCCATTGAGACTGAGATTTGATAGTGCACTCACGTAACAGTTAAATAATGCTGGTCACAATGAGGTTCCTTGTATTACGCCGTAATCAATAATTTAGGTAGTGTTTTTGTTCTTATCCACACACTCTGCGTACTGTTTTCTGTCCTTAAAATATTTTTCATCTGTCCTTAAATATTAACATCCTCCAGATGTTAAAATTTTTCAAGTTTTTTCATAAACTAATATTATTGGTTTTTCATTCATTCAATGGTTTTTCATTTTTTCCAATTCAAAATTCCAAATACGTTCTAATTTTCAACTGCATGAAGCCACAAAGCCATAACACACAAAGGTTGGCATTTGTTTTAATTACTTATGTACTTTTTGTTATATTTATCGAAATATATGAATATATAAATGTAATCCATAAAAAACATATGATTACGAAAATTTGTGACAATTTTATTAGATTTGGCGTAATTTGGGGATATTTTTTCGAGGCAGCTTCAAAAGGTAAAACCACAGTACTGTAACACTGATGTAGGTAGTAAAATATTACTATACCTACTGACAAGCTCCAGTAGTGGGAATGAATGAATGAACTCTATTAACTTTTTCCAATTTAATATTTTGCCCGTGCAAATTATCCTAACCAAATATTTAAAGAAAATGATAAAGACTATTATGAGACGAGAATAAAATATCGAAAGAAAGAAAAATAAAACCAAGAAAAATGAGTACGCGTCAAGTTAACAGGATATTCTTGCAAATAGACGTTTTTGAACGTTCTTTTGTATTATATATATTTATATATATATAGCTATATATACACATCGAAGCTCAAACACAAGTGCATGCAGTTTTTCTTTATCTATATATATATATATATATATACTTACAAAATAATATAGAAGTGACAATAGATGATGAGTAAAGCAATATAAAAAGTGAAGAAGAATATTAAAAAGTAACAGAATTTATAATAATACTGGTATATAAAAGTCGAATTGTACAAAAAAAAAAAAAAAAAAAAAATTCTAAGTTCCTTAAAATACAAGCAAAAAAAAAAAAAAATTTTTTTTTTGTTTGCATCATGATAGGAATAACAATTACATGACTTGCAGATGAATATTTTTACAATTTTATTTTTATTTTGATTTTTTTTTTTTTTTTTAATATTTGTTAAAGTACAGTTTATTTACAGTTATAATAGAGAGGACATGAAATGAAAAAAAAAAATTTAATAGTTTTGAATGTCTTAGAATACACAAAAGTGTTAAATAAATACCGTTAAAAATCCTTAAATATTTCATTACTCTATTTCAATGGACAACACTAAACGTTGCACCCTGAAGATTAAGAGTTGAATAGAATAAAAAAAAAAAATTAAAAAATGTAAATCTCATGAGAGTAATAGATGGCTATAATAAACTCTTTAAGATGAATGTAGAGTAAGAGAAGTAGTGATATTATTACAGTGTTGTCAAATTAATTTTTAAAAATAATATTAAAATAAAGTAGATACTCAAATACTTAATATAAAAGGGCTAGAATGTCTAAAATTTTATTTGTTTGATAACTTAATTAATTTTCTGGAAATTGAGATAATCTTAAGGAATTATTACAGAAAAATTCTAATATGTTAGAAAAATATTATAATAGTTTTTGGTGAGTTGGGATGAATTAAATTAAAATGATACAAATTTATTGATAGTAAATTTAGAGATAGTAAGTGCTAATAAAAAAATGAATTGACAAGTAAATTTTTAATATCTGACATAACCTTCTTTTCGAGGATAGAACCAAAAACGTATTTTAAAATTAAAATGTGTAAAAAAGGTATAGGATTACTATTGACTTATGTTATCTAATTATTCTATACCTATCAAAATGTACACATACTGATTGTGATACAACTCGAAATGATGTGGGCTAATGGATTTAATTCAATTATATCTATTTTTGCAAAATGTATTGCGTAATGAATACAGATAATTTACCATGGTCTCTTAGCAACATTCATAGAGATCTCAAGATTTCTTACACACGAAATGAAAATGTACACTACTTATAATCATCATCATCATTGATCCTGTCGCTCCTAATGTGTGCATGAGGCATCAACAAGCTTTCTCCACCGATTTTGGTTTTGGGCAAGCGACTTGATTTCACCAATTGCTTCACATGTGGTTGGTTCATTCATGACTGTTCGGCACCACGTTGTTTTTGGACGATTACGTTTTTTCTTACACTGCGGATACCATTCAAGAACTGCTTTTGCAAAGTAGCTGCTTTTTTCCTGTATTTGTTAGCAAATATCTGGATGTGCGAGATGATTGTTTCTGTTGTTTTCCATGTTTCGCATTCACATGAAAGAACTGACTAAACTAAAAAAAAAAAAGACAGTATTTACTCGACTTTCGACAAAGTACATTATTTTCAATGTTGTTATTGAAAATTTCATCTTCACCATCTTCAATGTTTTCATCATTAATATCAGATAATTCCAAATCCCAGGTACATTCATCAACGTTTTCTGTCATAAAATTTGTTTCTACTAAACTAGACTGCGGATCAGTAATTACATCACTTGATACAAAATTTGAAAATTGCGGAATATTATTGTTTTTAACATATATATACAATTGTATTCTTTCCGGTGAATCTAACTTTTTGTCAATTGTTTTTGCCCGCCTGTATAAAGTGCCACTTTTTTTGAATTTTTTCCAGAACGAAGTAAATTTATCCATTTTGTAAATTAAAATTTAGTTTAACTATAAATTAGAAAAAACACTTTTTTGAAATTTTGCGTCTTTATGAAATTTATGCGAGACAGCACCTTTCGGGTTAAGCGCGTTTTTATTGATATAAAATATAGAAAATAATGTAGCATTTTGCTGAAATCTAGCTTAAGATGCTACTAGCACAATAAAATAAGCATTATAGCAGTTATAATGCATCTTATATTGGCTTTAAAGCATAGCATGAAATAAATGCTTATATACTGTTATTCGACACTTACAATGCTTGTACAATAATTGTCATGCCTTTATCATGCTACTTGTTGCTTATACGACAGTTATAATGATTATTTTGATATTATTTTTCGTGCTATAGGCATTATTGGTGTTACTTGGGCATATGCTGCGCATGCTTTTCTGATATGGCTTTCAACATCCACGTCCGCACCACTAACCGTAATCATATTCAAATATCCTTTTACGGACGTGGCACCACTAACTACAGCAATAAAATTGCCAACATAGCAGAATGAAACGACATCTTCTAGATTTTCATCCACAATTTGTAAGTTTGTAAGGGACATTTTTTTGTGGATTTGCTTATTAACTCTTTTATACGTAATTAAGTTACATAATCTTATTGGTTTTTAGGAAATATTTTGAAATATTATTTAAAATATAAACGTTAAGTGTTTTTATTTTGTTCGCAAAAATTGATTGACAAACATGCCATAACACGCACAGTAATAATAGCTTTAAAATAATTGCCACAAAGCAATAAACATAATTAGACAGTTTTGGAATGCTGTCCAATCAATGATAATTTTTTAAGTTCATAAAACTGTTTTATTAAAATTTATAGGTCAATAAATTCCTATACACTGGACGTAACAATTTTTTAAGATTAAATTATGAAGACTAGATAACCGATTTAAAAAAGAAAAACAAATCCAAAACAACGGCAACACAAATCTATTAAATTCTATTTTTTGTTAGTAGAAAAAACAATAGAAATCATAATCTCTAATATGGTCATAATCTTTAGCAGCAACATAAACGCTTGTTACCCATCTGCATACAAATTTCATGGTATTTTTATATACCCATCTGCATCTCCATACAGATATACCCATCTGTATACACATTTCTATCTTATTTCGCTAAAGCTATATAGTAAATTAAAATTACATACAACGGATGCTGGTCTGGCCCCTCTATTACCGAAGTCGCAAATGAGCTTATTATGATTTATAATATAAGTGCAATTAAGCAACTGAGTTCGTAACAATGCCCGATCCTACTCAAAATATTATTTAATAATATGATGGGTACCTTTCATTATTCTGGGAACGCTGAAAGTCTTCTATGAGGGAGCCCTTTGCATTCGCAGAAGTCCTTAAGAATGCCTAATTAAATTATCACACTCAGGATATTCTTCAGTGGTTTGTGGGATAGCTCAAATTGATCGGGGAATGCTGTTTATACATGCCAAAGTCTGTTATGATGAAGCCCGTGGCTGTTCAATAGATTCTGTATAATTACTTTGAATAAATTATGAATTCAGCTAACCATGAATTGATTAGAAAGATTGAGTGTTTTACAATAAATTTTATATTATCGACAATACTAAACTATTCTACAACATAGTACAGAAACTATTGTTCCAGTTAGTTATATTCAAATAAAACAAAAATAAGTCAAATAATACACAAATTTTATAATTTATTCAATTTATTAAACTATTTGCATAGCAAAGCATTTATTTATCTTTAAAAGAAATAAAATCTCAATAAAATTCGAAATCTTAAATCAACGAAATATTTTTATTATAAATTATTTAAAAAAAAAATTGTTTTTAGATACCATTTTGAATTTTCAAAATGGTACCTACCTACTTGAAAAACCATTTCGATTTATATTTTATAATAATTTAATTTAAAAAAAAAAAAAAAAATTTTCTTTAATAGTTTCTTTTTATTATAATTTATATAAAGTTTCATGGCTATTCAATTTGAAAATAAAATAAAATAAAAGTAAACATAATATAAATAAACAAAAGAATTATCTAAGCAATACACAACATTCCCATAAGAATGGAAATTCCACAAAACCAAAAATAAGATTTTTTTCTTGAACACTAATAATAGGTACTACCTATATACCAGAATGAAAAATTATATTAAAAACTTTAAAATAAACCGCAAGGATTTTTCATATCCAAATATCCTTTTACTATATTTTAATTTTTTATGCTTTTTTTTTTTTTTGTTGTTTTTGATGCAGCTAATAAATTGGTAGTTATTGATAATAGAAACGATAATGCAATAACAACAACGATAAGAAAACGATAAACTTTTTTTTTTTATAAATCTCTGTGTGTACATTGCTTGATGGTAGTAGTGGGAATGGAGATTGGTAGTGTAGAACAAAAACTAGCTTCTGTAGAAATTTGAATCTTTATTGAACTATACAATATAATATGGATATACGTATATATATATATAGAGGATAGACAGAATACGCAAATTATAAAAAGAATATATTAAAGTTTTTTGAATTTTTTTTTTTGTCAATTTTAACAACTTTTCAATGGTATTATAATTTTAGATATTAGTTTATAATACTCTTTAATATGTAGAATAAATAATACAGAAAGTCGATAAATTTGGATCAAAACTGACTATGGAAATTTGTTTGTAGTCAAATTTTCTCAAGTGCGGAACCATATACCAACAAACGGGTTGCCCAAATGCCAAAATTTTAGTCAGAAACAATCTATAAAAAATCAAGAGTAATATTAACAAATATATTCCAAATGCCCCCACAGATCAAATGGACATTTTTATTTTCCCAATTCTCAATTAGTCCAAGCTGTGCATTCATGTATAGAAAGGTATCGTTTAAAACCTAATGTTTCGTTTTAATTAAAAAACAAAAAAGAATTAACTGTATCAAAACAAGATGTAAACATTACAATATTGAAATATAGATTTATCTAGTATATCCATCCGGTCTAAGATAATCCGGTTTAATACAGCAGTTCCTGTAATCCAGTTTTAATTAGCAATTCAGATATTAATACAAAAAAAAAAATTGGAATTTCATAAGAAACAGAAAAAAACCAATCAATGAAGAATATATGGAAATATTTTCACCAAATGAATGAGCCAAACATTTAAGCAAATTATATCAAAATCAAAATCAAAATAATGTGATACAAAGCAATTTTTACCCTCAACATCCACTTACAATAGAAATAATTACAATAAAAGAAACAATGATGTGATGATGATGTGATCCGAATATTACAAGAAAAAGAAATGAATCCCAGTTTAATAGGATTGATACGAGGACTTATCTGTATACAAATAACAGAACCAAAATCAAATCGAATAACGAGCTCACTGAAGATATCGCAACATCAACAGGTATTAGACAATGTGATAGTCTCAGTCCTACTCTGTTTAACTTAATAATGAATAAAACACCTCTCGGGGATATCGAATTGGCGATAAAAACATTAATATCATATATTACACATATGACGCGTTATACTAGTCGCAGAGAAAGAAGATGATCAGCAAAGATTATTATTCAGATTTAGTGAAACTTTTAAATTGCACAACATGGAGGTATCTATAACAAAAACAGAATCCATGACTATTTCGAAGGATCCCATCAGATATAAATTATCCATTACCAATCAAATAATTGAACAAGTGCTCAATTTTAGATGAGCGTAAATAAAATTATAGATTTATATATTATATAATATTAAGCTAAGTCCTAAAGTTTTGGATCGATAACTAGAAAAATAAAGCATATTCTGTACCACTAAAACTGATTCAAAGTTTATTGAATAATATAAACAAAATTTATTATCGTAATAACTACGCCCTGAATAGAGTAAATGGAAGGAGAAGAAGAAGCAAACTGCAAAAACTATAACTGCACTTTTTATTAATAAAAGTGGATGCATCTTAAAGAACCAAATGAAGAAAAGCGAAAAAAATTATGAATAAGGGATCACCAATATTATAATCGAGTTTAACTCCATTTTTATCGAGTCGGTTTTAATGAAGTTTAACTCCGACCTTAACAAGTTTTATATTTCAGTCAAAAAAACTTCATAGTGACATCTTCATATATCATCATCAGATGTCAAACTTAGATGGAAAGAGTACCTCAAAAACAAAAAAAAAATTGAGCATGATAATAAATATAGAATTATGTACTGGCTCTTAGGTCGAAATTTAAAATTACCTATACATAACAAGATATTGTTATATAATCAGATAATCAAACCCATATGGTTGTGCGGCATACAAATATGGGGATGTGCGAAACGAACATAACATATGTACTTTGTATACAAAAATTCCAAAATAAAGTCTTACTCAACATGGTAAATGCCCCATGGTATGTTCGGAACAGTGACTTACACAGAGATCTAAAAATTCTAAAAATAGAAAATGAAATAAAAAAATATGCAGCAAAGCATTTGGTTCGTCTGGAGGGTCATGTTAACATTGAAGCCACTCAACTGCTAGATAATCCAAATGATATCAGAAGGCTTAAAAGAACTAAGCCACTAGACTTAATACGTTAGTCCATCGGACTATAGTTTTAATGGGAGGGGTGTGGATTAGTTAGTAAAAATCTGACACATAATGGCAGATACGGGACTCATTGTGTCTATGACGACTTCCACCAATTCACGCAAAAAAAAAAAAAAAACTTCATATTGACATCTTAAAGTTAACCAGTCCAACTATGAATCATTTTCATTGTCATTTTATTTTTTTTTATTCTAGATTTATTTTTTTTTATGTTAACTTTTTTAGAATTCAACAATTGAAGTATTGAAGAAAAAAAAAAAAACGAATCCAAAGTTTTCATAACCATTTTTTCATATCCTTAATTCCATGTTCGAAACGATCTTTGGTGCACTTTTTTTTTCCTTTTTTGTTGTAGGTATGTACGTACTCTATAAGGAATAGAAGAGTTTCAAATTTCTTTTCCTTTTTTGTTTATTTCTATTTTTTTGTTTTTTTTTTTTTTTTTTTTTTTGTGGAATTTCCTTGCATTTGCATTCATCAAAAGAATTTGAAATTTAAATTAGGAAAATATTAAATTTATGAAATTAAGTTTATTGTTTTTTTTTTTTTTTTTTGTAGTTTTTTGTGTTTTTATGTTTGGTATGCGTTTCAGGATAATTTTTTTTTTTTTTTGCTTTATTTCTTTTTAAATTTTTTCTGAATACTAAAAATAAAGAAAAAAAAAAATAAAAAATTTAAACAATCTTTTCTTTTTTTTTATTTTCCGTCTTG
The DNA here is from genome assembly GCA_963942445.1 of Argyra leucocephala. Taxonomy (NCBI): domain Eukaryota; kingdom Metazoa; phylum Arthropoda; class Insecta; order Diptera; family Dolichopodidae; genus Argyra; species Argyra leucocephala. The sequence continues at coordinate 15,008,157 of OZ012679.1, read as the reverse complement.
TTGCAATAATTGTTAAATTAATTGAAAGTATATTTTTAAATTTAAGTTTTTTTTTTTTTTTTTTTTTTTTTAGAAAAAAAAATTACCATAGTTAATTGGGACTGTGAACATTTTCAAATGCGGGAATTGAAAATGAAATTAACAAATTGCAAAAAAAAAAAAAAAACAGGACAAAAGAAAAACTAGGGAAAAAAAATTCAAAATATTATGCCAAGTTTGAATGGCTTAATAAGAGAATTTAAAAAATCAGAAAAAGATAGAAAGAAAAAAATTTAAAAATATTGTAATGAATTTTAATTTATTGTGATTAATGCTTTATTATAGAATTAGAAAAATACTATGACCAACAATTAACTGACAATGTGATTGGAATGAAAAGTTTTGCATTAAGTTGAAAAAAAAAAACAATTTTGTGTTTTAATGCAACTTCAGTGATGCATGCGGCAAAAGTAGGCCAAAACTATGATGGAATGAAGAAGTCCAAGGCAGTTATAATAGTTTGGCATTGTCCAGGACTGTAACAGATTAATTTTTCATACTGGTACTGGCGATCGAGTTCTTAAATAGATCAGGTGACATAAGAAGGCTGAAAAGGCCAAAGTTCAGCGATCTAGTGGGATAAAATAAAAATGTGGTGGAGAAGAAATATTGATTCCCATAAACCCACAAAAGTATTGCAGTAGTACATTTTTAATTCTTCATACTGGTACAAGGAGCTGAAAGGAGCAAAGCTCCGCGATCTAATAAGTTAAAATAAAAATATGGTGGAACAGAAATAATGATAAGCCCATTTGCTTTTTAAGCACATTTTTAATCTAATTTATTCAAATATGTAATAAAATTGTATTAAATTAACATTAAGGTTGTCAAAAAAAAAAAATGGAAAGTCTATAAAATAAATCCCTCCGGACATAAAGACGTAAATATAATAAAGGAGTTTTTTTTTAGTCGGCCAGGGACTCTTGAGTTGAGTTGTGAGTGGAATGAATGATACTGCAATGAAATAACGACGCAAATTTTTGTATGAAAAATAACGCCCCAAAATCTGAAAAAATATTTTTTATTTATTTATATATTTATTTCTTGTTTAGATCAAACATATTAAAATTAAGTCTTAAACTAAAAAAAAAAAATAATAAAAGAAAGAAAAGTAATTAATATTTAACAAAATTATTTTAAACTAAAGTACTCTATAATTTTTTTTTTCATTAATTTATTTACTCAAATGAGCTTGAATATTTATTTATTTTTCTTGAAAGTTTCCTGTCTGAGTTTACAAAATTAGGGTTACAATAAAAATAGCTTGAAGACGACAACCCCAAACTAAAAAACGTACATGAGTTCAAGAGTTTCTGCTTCATTCTTATCTTTGCAGCTGCGATAATGGGGATTGAACTGAATACCTAACTTTGTACCGTAGCCATTCATCGGCCATGATAGGCTCAATGAATATTATACTCAATATATTTTCAAAATAACAAGCAAAAAATTCCTCTTTAGTCTTTAAGTACTAACAAATACATGTGAATAGTCAGCAAGGTCAAAATATAGAAGGATTAATCCTAGCATATTCCGTAGAAAAGTTTTATACACGTCTAATACGACAACAACCAAACACACATGCTAAAACTACCGAAATGAGATATCTGAGTCCATCTCATGAAAAAATTAGACATAGAGTAAAGCGTGGCTATATCATAAATATGTATGATGACAAGATATTGTTTGATGACATATTGAAAAAATGGGATCGATCAAACCGGTTGATTACTGACTGTATGAAAGTCCTCCAAAGAAATGGAGGGAAATTTGAAACCTTGCAGGCACAGTAAATAGCAAATTAGACATTTCTAATCAATAAAAAGTTCTACTGCAACAAAAAGAAGCAGAAAAATATCATTAATCTGTAATTAAGATTATAATCAATATAATATTGCAATTAAAACTCACAGACTATAGTAACTGTCTGTTTCACAGTAATAATTTTATTTAAAAGTATGAGAAGAAAGCTAATTCACACATTTTAACAATTTTTAATTGAGAAGACTTAATCAAAGTACACTATTTATTTTCTAAGATCAAATAATTCTGTTATAAGAATTATAACCACTTCTGGGTCTAAATTGGAATTAATTAGGTCCACTAAACGAAGAATGCTGTTTTTTTTATTTCCCTATAAATCAATACAATTTGTTTCTGAAGTATACATAAGTGGTTTGTATGACATTTTTTTATATATATGCAACATATAATGGCTAGCGGATGAGCGAACCCAATCACCATCCATACTGAATAATGAAACAAATATTATGAAATCATTTTAGAAAAAACAATCTTGCTTCGGGTCGTATTAGAACATGGAGTGAAGAATGTTGAGCAAAAATGGTTCAAAAGTTAGTGTTGTCAAACAGGTATCAATATGCGACTATGGATCATTACACAAGTAATTTAAGATCCATCGAATGCGGCATAATACAAGGTAGTTCAATAGGTGCAACGTTGTTCAACTGCTACATTAATAGCTTCGCTGAATTAGAATTACAAGGGAAGTATGCGAACGATTTGGTAGTGTTATATGCCGCAAACACTCATTACAAATTAGAAAACTGCATGAATATTGTTTTAGAAAAAATACATAAGTTGATGAGTTTACACAAACTTATAGTCAATATAGAGAAAAAAAACAAAATATATGGATCAAATTTTCAAATGGACAGTGGTTGAGTCGTTAAATACAAAATATAATGAGCAAAATATAATAAAGGCGATACATTATAAATACCTAGGAATAATTATTGACTGTATTGACTGGAATAACCAAATCAATAGTCAGTTAGGTAAAGGTAGGAGAATTACAGGTATATATATTCAAAAGAATATCATATAGAATACCGCCCAAATCGAAAAATTTATTGTTCTACAGCATATTTCACACCACATTTGTATAAGCAGTCGTGGGCTGGGGAAATATGATAAAAGTAAAAATGCAAGAGTTTCAGACAATTCAAACCTTACATAGAAAAAAAATTTGCATGTAAATGCATAGGATATTAAATTGCTTCATTAACACAAACACTAAATAAAGCAGTAAACACAATTGGAAATACCGACGAAAAATATAAAATACATATATATGCTTACGCTCTTATGTATATGCTCACAATTGCAACTACAATCGCTCAACCACAATTTCGTTGTGGTTCAAAAAAGTCTATTTTCTATTTTTTTCGCTGGTAGATGGATTTGACATTTATGACAACCTTTGTAAACATCAAAAATAAAAACAAAACAATTATTCTGAAATCTTATATTAGAATATTATTGTTCTGTTTTTTTTTTTAAAGTTCTACAATGTTCCACGATTTATACTTCTTTATTTTTTTTATTATATACATATGTAATTTTAGATTTATTAGCTATGTATTTGGATCTGATGATGCTACAAATAAATTAATAAATTATTCAAAATATTTTTTCCTTTTGAAATTCCGTAATTTGCTTTTCTATTTTGTTTGTTTATTTTTATTTTTCGTTTCGCTACAATTGTGTTTCATTTGACGAAAAATAGTTGAGCGAAGCGAATGTCGTTGGTAGTCGGTGGTAGCAATTGTGTTTACCTATTATATATGATATGCTTCAAGTAAATATAGAGCAGTTCCAAGGGATCAGAAGTGACTCTATATACAATAATGCCATAAGACTATACAAAAAACTGCCCAAAAATGCAAAAAATTTTGAGAACAACAACTTCAGAAAATAAATTAACAAGTATTGTCTGGGTCTAATATTATCTAGAATATTTATCATACTTGATACATTTTATAAGCTTACTTATTTTGCTAATTGGATTTTAAGTCTATATTTGCCTATTATTGCGATGATTTACCTATAATTGTTTTTACCTCTAATTTGATTTTTTCCTATCTAAATTTGTTTTATTTAGTTTACATTTATTTTGTGTTTTATATTATTTAGTTCTAAGTATAGCAAATATTTGAATTGAATTTAAAAATATAGACTGTTAAAGAATATAAAAATTAATTACTATTAGTTTGTACAACTTGTTAGACCTATATGTTAAGTATATTGTATATACTCTGTACGAGCAGAATTTCTCTTTTTGAGATAATGATTCAAATCAATTTTTGTTATGGCAAAACTTAAACGTATTGAAAATATAAATTAAAAATGTTGAGTTGGCCATAGCTTAAAGTGGATAGTAAATAAGTAAATCAAAGTAGAAGTTATTAAAATCCAGATTATAGTATATATGCACAGCATAATTACATATATAAAGCATAATTATATATATATATGTATATATGTATATATATATATATATATAGCAAGATTATAGTATCTAATTATTGGACGTAACAATATAATTTTCATCTTTCCAATACCATACCTTATGTCAAATTATTATACCATACCTTATGTCAAATAATAACAATTGCAAAAATTTAACTAAAATTTTTCTTACATTACATTAATTTACTCCATTACATATTTATTTTTTCATATAAAAAAATTATATAAAATCTATAGATAAATAAAATATTATCACATGACATAAATTCAATTTTTCATATCATTAATTTATTTTTCAATTTATATCTCTATCCATAATAATGTACACAGGATCAAATCGAAAAATTTAACCTAACTTATTATTTTATTTAACTAGAATTTAAACTTTAACCTTTATCTATATACAATGTAGTATAATATTTTGGATCCACCTTGATTTCTATATAATTTTAAATTTATAGTTATAATTTTTCCATCATATTCATTTTCATATTTTTATATTTTCTTTCTTTGTTTTACTCTCATATTGTCACAATATTCATTTATTCTATCTCTTTCTTTTTATTACATTTATTTACATTTCTAACAAAATAATTACACCAATGCGAATTATTTAAATCAATTCCAAAAAAAAAAAATGATGTGATATATCTACATTTTTTTTTTTTTTCATTTTTTAACATAGCACATAATTTTTTGTTTTATTTATTTTAAATTGCGTACAAATCCACACACACGCACGCAACACACAAATGCTAGAGTAATAAAAAATAAATAAAAACAAATGGAAAATTTTCATATTATTTTGGTTTGTAATGAAACTAGAAAATACTGCAGGTTTGCAATAATTCTGACCATTAATGATTTATAATATCCTTTTTACATACATACATATATATACACAAATATTATATTTATTTACAATTATTAGAATCCCATTTACAATCTGGACAATTTCAATTTAAAAAAAAAATTATTCAGGATAATAATTTTCGAAAATTGGTTTCAATATTTTATTTTTCTATAGGATAGGTAGGTATATTTATGATTTTTCCTTCAGATACTGATATTGATTATGTTGATTATGATGATGATAAATTGATGATTATATTTATTTTAAAATATTATATTTAGTCAATTTTTTAATCAAATGTAAAATTATATGATAATAATCGTTTCTGGATTTTGTCTGGAATAAGTGAATTTTCTTAACAAAAAATTGTTTTAACGAAAATTTATAGATAGTTATTATGTAATTGATGATCCCAAGAGCAAGTGTGAGAGTGCCTTTTTTCCTAATTTGTTGTAATAAAATTAAATAATATTTTGTTCGCGATATTTTGCAATACTTGATAACTGTTAATTTTAACTAACTGTCAATCGAACTTTAGACCTAATTTAATAACATATAATTAAATGCCATAGAGAAGCTTCCTAATAACCCAGGACTATTATTGTTCGTCATGGAGACGTCATACAAGTCATCAGTACTTTTAAAGGATTATATAATGATGAATCAGAGTATTAAATGATTGAATCATGACTGATAATTGGTAAAGCTTTTTTATTAACAATATGAACATTATAGTGTATATTGACCGCATTAAATCGTAGTGCCACGGTGATTTAGAAGCTGATTTATTGGAAAAATAACATTTAAGAGACCTTAGTTATTTTTGTATTATTTTATATGGTTGAAAAATGTAAACTAAACCAAAATATTTCAATAGTGCAAAAATCATTGGGCATCATAACTATATTTAATTGTAGAGAGTTAACTTCATTCTTTATCATCTTCATAATCATAATTGATTATAAGACAATCAGACATCAGTAGAAAATATTTATTTTCAATTCTAGTTACATGATACATACTCAAATTTGATGTATAGTTTATTATAGCTGCTGATTTTAAGTGCAATAGTCTTTGATAAACACTCCAACGACGAAATATAGACTCACATTTACGGAAAACATCATTAAATTTAATATAGGAATGAATTATTTGCCTTAGTTAGCTACTTCTGCCATTGTCCAATACACTTGATGCTTTGTCTCTGTTCTGTTCGCAATACAACGGGGTTGGGACCCGATTCTGCAAGACGGTTAATTTGTTATTTAATTTTTTATGTTTAATTTGTTGTATAAGACCTCCTAAACCACCAAAATTGCTATTATTCGATTCTCGCAACCCACACTGTATATTTAGTAATTGTTTCGATGACCTAAAACACAAAATTAAATATGCTCAATAATTATTAATAGTTGCAGAGTAGTCAAAACATTTTTATAGTGAACCATTCTTAGACTTGAATTGGCAAATATTTGAACACCATCGTCATACCCGTAATTAAAAGCTATTCACTGTAATATGTATAACTGTAATATATTTTTACGTTTCCTTACCGAATACAAAATGGAAGTTTAATTTTAAATTAACATTAATTTTTTTAACTAGCATTCTAATTTCTCTATTCTAAGGCTTTAAGTTCTCATTGTCATAATAAAACTAGCTTTTATTGGCAATTTTAGACAGTTCATGACAAACAATCTATTTCGAAAAAATTTTAAACAGTCAAAAATCGATTGTAAAATGAAGCTGTCAAAATGTATCAAATAATGTCATTATCGCGACTATCAACAACTGTCATTTTTCATTAACAAAACATATTTGTTCAGAATATTCCGGTCTATTGAAATCTAAACTGCAATACATTGTTAACAACCGAAATGAATTTTAAAGAAAGAAAAATGTATATGTAATTCGATTCGAATTACTGAAAAATAAAATAAAGCAAAATAAAAAAAAAAAATTACGCTTAAACTAACAAATATGAAAACGTATTCGTCTTCGTTACTGCAACTACAGCTCACATTGAATATCTATTAATGACTATAGCCAATAACAATAATTATGTTAAAACAAAAACCCCGGGTATGTATAATAATAATAGTAATAAACAAAAAACACCTTATAAACAGTTCATAATGTTATAAAACAAAAACAAATATTTTTCTACTCACCCCGGAATGGGTTAAAATGTAAATTTACCATTAAAAAATAAATTAATTTAAAATTGTTGCCTAGTAAAGAGAATAAGTAAAGAGTAGTAACAAAATTTGAAGGGTAGGAATAATTGTATTATTATTCCATCAAAATATTATGAAAACGATAATAAATGAGACACCCTACTTTATCATATGTTACAAAATAAATACTTACGATACACAATAATATACACATAATATATACTAATATATATAAAAATAATTTATCCTTAATTCGACTGATTGAAATTTTATTTAAAACATTAATATCAATTTCATTAATTAGTTTATATTTTCTCAAGTTCATTATTTTATATATATATATATACATATATTATATGTGTATAATATGTACTTATATAATAAGTAAGTTTGGGTATAAATAAATGGACAGATCAAGGTAAGTGCATTGTAAAGTTTATTTTTTGAACTTGATTGCCATAAAATTCAATAAATATAAACATGATGTCCTTATTACCTATAATAATAATACACAACAAACTAAAATACAATAATGTGTATGTACAAGTATAAAATTTTCTATTTTTATATTATTTTAATATTGTTGTTATTGTTATTATTATTATATCATCATCAAGAAAATAAACTCCATTAAGGATTATTTAAATTAAGAAACAATCATTATGAATTTATGTTGGTATGTTAAAAAGAACTATTATTTAAAATATGTATGTAACTTGAATGGGAGTTTCAATTTGGCATGCAGTCTGTGATTCAAAGATCAGATTGATCGCAGTATGTTTCATCGACTTTTTTATACTATATTCAAAGGCCCTATAAGGCTCTATAATACTTATAGACTTCTTATCTATTTTATATTTCATAATGACAACTGTTTAGTATTCCAGTTTGAGATGTTTAACAAAAAGTCCACCTCATCTTCATTGACTTTATGTGATCTGACAATAATGCAGTCTATCCTGAAAAGCTGAAATAATCAAATTAAATTTTTTACTCTCTTTATTCTTGTGATGACAGCGATTTTATATGTAATTAATTGCGTGTGTTGATGGCTAGTAAATGTTATAAATGAAACATTGACAGCTAAGTGATAATAATATTGAAATATACTGGGTATGGAATATTGATTTTGTCTATATCCAAGTATCCAATTCTTCTCTTACAACATGTCAAATTAGATTAAATTAGATTTGATTGTGAATTTTGAGAGGGAATATGTCCCCTATATCACCGCAGCTGCAAACGGGCTCATTGTGATAACACATGTCTGTTAATTAGTCGATGAGTCCTTAAGGATATCTGATGTTGTAATCACACTCAGGATATTCTTCAATGGTATGCTGGATAGCTCCAATTGTTCGAGGAACGCTGTTCCCAAGTGGTGCAGTTTGATTTCAATTGAAATAGTCAGTCGAACAAATATCCTGTAATTTACGAATTTTCTTCTATATGAAATACACGATTATTGCATCAAAAACCATTTTACTATGTCTGTCAAATCGTATAAAATCGCTTTTATGCTTTCACTTGTGCACATGTATTGGTGAAATTTTATAAACATTTAAAAAAAAAAATAATAATAAAAGACTTGTTAATTTCACAAAATTATTTTATTCCGACACGTGTTCCGACCTTTCGGTCATAATCATGGATCATAAATGGAAATTTTGTGAAATTAACAAGTCTCCTTTTTTTTAAAAAAAACGTATTAAATCAATTAGGATGGGATGATTGAAATATCAACTACCACAAAATACTTATACTGAATCACAAATTATTTAAAAGTCAGTTAGTTGGTAAGATATAGTCAAATTATGGAGTAAATCTATATCATACACCTGTAATACTATAAAGATGGTGGACAACTGTCAAATGAGCGTAGTATTACTAATAGAGAAAATTCAGTACCTATATAATGATATTAATTAATACATTGTTTGAGTTTATATCAAATCGTTGGTATATCGTTATTAGACTTCATATTTTTTGTCTTCTTCGTCAATTGACAAGACCTTGATCAAGACCAATTACAGAGCTATGCTAAGTAATAAAAAAAAAAATGTGATGAAAATGTAATTTTTGAATTAACAACGTTTGATGTTGCAAATTAAATTAAATTTCAAATCATTATTCTAGGTAGTTTTTACCAAACAACACACCTACTAATTAGGCCAGCACAGTGATGAATAGTGATTTAAACACTCCGCGAAATAATGGCTGGCTGACATGTAATGAATTTATTGTTAAATACTGTATTTTTTTTATCAAACTATGTCTATCAAACATTTCATAAACATTTGTCCTGTAACCCTATACGTGGGGCATAGAACGGATATCAAACGTTTATTATACAATAATAACAATGAAAAATTAATGTACAGAAAATATATTTATCAACATTATTTTTTTACATTAAAATTGTAATTAAAATTGTTTATAAATGGTGATTTATTTAGTTTTAATATAATTTTAATATAATTAAATTTGAAAAATATTTTTTATTAAAAATTTTTATTATAATTATTTTACGTATATACACGAACAAATTTAGTGATATAATATTAAAGTAAAGTTTTAATGGGTAGAAAAACAATGTAATTTTGAATTTCGCTGCAAAACGTTCACTACAACAATGCAGCGCTAATATTGCTTCATCAAACATCACTACTATTCATTGCAGAACTAGATTCTACTAGTCGAATAAATTTAGTGAAATAATATTAAAGTAAAGTTTTAATGGGTAGAAAAACAATGTCATTTTAAGCTTGGCTGCAAAACGTTCAGTACAACAATGCAGCGCTAATATATTGCTACATCACTACTATTCATTGCATAACTAGATTCTACTAGTCGAATAGATTTAGTGAAATAATATTAAAGTAAAGCTTTAATGGGTAGAAAAACAATGTCATTTTAAATTTCGCTGCAAAACGTTCACTACAACAATGCAGCGCGAATATATTGCTACATCACTACTATTCATTGCAGAACTAGATTCTACTAAATGCACCCAATAATATGCTCTATTCAATTTAGCATAAGTGTATTTTATGTTGCAAATAAATTTTCTGTTAAATTATTAATGTATTAGATTTTATTACAATTAAATTTATATATATTATATGGATATATAAATACACAGTTGTATATATAGATACTATATACATATAAGCTACACAATAAATTTTTGTTAACATTTTAGTGATGGGACTATAATTTATTATTTTTGTTCATTTAAAATATAAATTAAGAGAATATAGTACTTATAAAATTATTATCAAGTGTACACATTTTATAATGAAAGTATTTTTAAAGATATTTCTAAATAATAAAAATAAAAAAAAACAATAAATAAAAATAAAAACAATAAAAAAGCAATAAAAGCAGAAAAATTCAATTCCTTTTGATGTTTTTTCATTATATATTTAATGCATTGTTCTAATTTTAAATGTGGTTGAATAAAATTTTAATTTTCTACAATAAAATATTCAGTTTCTCTGTCTTTTTTTTTCTATCTCTTTTTTATACTATAAAAACATATATCTAATTGGATTTAATTTAAATAGAAAATTTTTACAGAATATTCATCTCATCATCATCATCATAAAATTGAAATTCTATCATAATATACCTACATTAAGTAAATTATTTTTTTAAATAAAAAACAACAAAAAATAACCATAAAAAGGATAATAGAGAAAATCCATTTAATTTTTTTTTTTTTATTAAATTTATCTATATAAAATTTAAGTAAATTATATATTTTTTTTAATTTAAAAATAACAAAAACAAATAAGAATTCTTTTCATTTATTTTGAAATTTTATTGACCAATTGTTGCAATAATTATCATCACACATCTTTAAATTTAAATTTAAAATAATAATAATAATAATTGAGAATATAATGTAACTATTTGAAATATTTTTGTTTTTTTTTTGTTTTTTTTTTTTTATTAGAAGTTGATGAATATTAAAAATACCCGTAGGGTTTATTTATTTAGATACAATTTATATTGTACATTAAGAATTTTTCATTATATTATTATAGAGAGATTATAAGTAAAAGTTTAAAGGATGAAAATTATTTTAATTTTTCTTTTTATTTTATACTACTATAGGTATACATATAATAGGTATACATGTATAATGTAATATGTATAATATTATTGACCAGGAGGGTTGTCCACATAAATTTCTACTAAAAATAAATAAATCTACCCTTAAGTTATGAAACAAAAAATAAAAGTATATTAAATAATATCTTAAAAGGATATGGTTTTTTTTTTCGTCCTGTCGTTTTGTTTGTTTTTGTTATCGGAGAAAATTTTAGGATAATTAAATGAAATTAAAATAAATCAATTTGTTAATAATAATTTTGCAAGTGTTAATGACCTATAGCAATTTTAATTTAATATAATTAAATTAATAATTAAATTAATTTTTTTAAGCGTTACATAATAGTAGAGTAATGAATATTGATGGAGGTAGGTTGACCTATTGGGACTAGAAGGTTGTAAGTTTAACCCTTTCAAACCCATCTTAGGCGATTGTGTGATGTAATAAAAATGCTTCTATATTTCGTAATAATTTATACTTTCATTATATACCATGGCAGTAATGAAGCCATTGCTGTGGTATCCACATATTTTCGTAACCGATGTGGTTTAACATCTCTCTACAATTTTATTTTTAGGATGGCGTAAAAATTCAATTTAAATGAAGTGGAAAATACGGGCTTAAATCTGCTGGGATATAAAATTTACCTATTTCATTTTTAATTTTAAGCTTTAAATTAATAAATTTTAGAATAAGTGAAAAATGTCCCACATCCAACTGGAAAAGAGTCCTGCATTTTGGTTGTGTATTTGGTATGTACAGCTGAACAAAACAAATTAAATTAAACTAAATTCAGTGTTGACATTTTACGCGTAAATTAACATTTTTTATAAGTTATTATATTTAAAGAAGTGTAAAATATAAGTAAACAACTGTAAATAACAGTAAATAACTGTAAATTACTGTAAAACTATTTATTTTTGACAGTTCGACAAACATTTTGAAAGTGTTTCGTTCTAATTATATTAGAACGAAATTATAGAAAGTTCTAATGGATTATAAAAAGAAAACTAGGGGCCCCTGTTGAGTAATTATATTTCAAGTCGAAGTCAAATTTAAAGTTTTTAAAAAAAACAGTAAAAGTTTACTAAAAATAAAAAATTTTGTCATTAAAGAGGTATGTATATATATGCCTACATAATATATAATTTTAATAAGAAATACATTATTACTACAAATAACCAAAATTTAGAAACGTTTACTCAAAAATACAAAAATGAAGAATTCAAGGAATTTGTTTTTTTGTTGCTTTTATATTTTTTATTTTAGATGAATTTGTTTTTTTGTTTTTATTTGGCATATGTACATAGATTCATTTGCAAGTCGATATGTAAATTATAATACCTGATTTTTTTGCTTTTGTTTATTATTTTCATAAGATCTCACATATGTGCTAAATGTATTTGCTGAATAATAAAATCATATGAGTACAAAATTTTCAACTGTGTGCGCATTTTTGTTTTATATATAATCTTATATATTAAATATATCAGAAGTTCATTAAGGAGTAGGTGAATCGAAATAAAATGAAAAGGTGTCTACTGCGCAGGTCCCTAAATACTTGTCAATTATAATTATAGACTAGAGGCCCCTGTTTTGTAATTATAATTTAAGTTGAAGCCAAATTTTAAATTTTTAACAGAACATGATAATAACATTATACAGAATAGTATAAAAATAATAAGATGTTGAATGACACAAAATGGCTCTATTTTACTTAAAAGTTTGAATATTATAAACCCAAATAGAAATTTGTTTAACCCGTATGCGCATTTCGGCCATATATACAACTTATTTACATATTAAGAGTTCATTAAGAAGAAACGAGATAAAATGAGAAGGTGCTTACTGCACATGTCCTTAAGTGCTTTGCTATTATAATTGTAGATACTCTATTTTTGTTTTTGTTGTTTTTATATATTTTTATTTTAGATGAACTTATTTTTTTGTTTTTATTTGACGTATTATTTAAATAGGTTCATTGCGAGCAAAGGATTTCTAAACAATAAGAAGTCAAACTCGGATATGTATTTTGCTAACACACCCATACATTTAAAAAACAAATGTTAGAAATGGACGGCAATAAGAATTGTATGTTCACGAATGAAGTTAAATATAGGAAACAGAAAGGCGTAGCGAAATTAATAAGATAAAATTCAAATAGAATATGTGTAAATAATAAATTTTTCGTATTAAAATGAAACTATTTATCGTGGTATCTATTAATAGTTAAATTTTAACATAAAAAAAATTTACTTTTTGTTTTCTGTAGTAATTTACTTTTTGTTGTCTTTGTTTAAAATTTCAATATAAAATCTTTAATTATTGTCCGAATTTTTTTTCTCACTATGTACTTAATAAATAATCCCGCATATAAAAATTTCATAAGCGTTTTCAAATCTTTTGTCAGCCCAAAAAAAATTTGTATATAAAAATTTAGGCAAGCATATGCCGTGTTCTCTTTCTTTCTCATTTATACGGCAATGCTAAAGTAGGTATAGTATGATAGTTTTTACTTGTTTCAACTAATGGAAATATTTTGTTGTGGTTTATGTAAAAAATTACATTAATGTTACGTAGATGGAGAGTTTCCTTTCTAATATGAGTTGATTTCATTAAGGAGAAGCGAAATAAAATGAAAAGGTGTCTACTGCGCAGGTCCCTAAATACTTGTCAATTATAATTATAGATGAGGCTCAACGGTGGAGCGCTGATAACCCTTAATGTTATTATAACAATAAGAATAATTTAATAATTTATAAACCATAATGAATGTTTGATCATTCTATTCATTCAGAATCATTATTTGATTCAGAATATTGATTTGTATTGGATTTGTATCATCGAAATGCATTTAATTTAAATCCTTATTAATAATATTGATTTAAAAGAGCAACTGAACAATACAATTAAAATTAACAAAATGTCAACTTCAAAAAAATATGTACATACTGATTTCATATTTCGCAAAACATATGTTCATTTTTGGCTGAAAATGAAAATGATTAATAAAATAATGTATTAGAGAAAAAGAGAAAGCTATATTAAACTGCCAATGTCTATGCGCTGCTATTCTATTATATCTATGCGCCATATCAAAAATGCTATAAAAGTTTTGACAATTATAATTGATGTATATAGAATATAGATTGTAAGATAGATAGATACCTTAATAAATTGTAATTGTAAGGTAGGCTCTTAGCACATTGTAATTTTAATTATTTTTTGAATACAATCACTTCATATTTGTAAGTTTTCATTTTATTAATATACAAATGTTGCAGCTAAATTATCTATTTTTAGTTGTTTACGTAATTTACGTAATTGTTTACACACTTATAACACAAAAACATCGTAGTAAATTACTAAGTACTTTACATGTATACATCTGCGTAAAAAACTAGACGTAATTTACTTTTCCAACACTGATTAACTAAATTTCTCTCTTTTAGATATGAAATTTGTCTCGTTTACCAAAACGATAGGTGACGCAAAGCGACTCGAAGCTGAATAGCAGTAGTATCATAATCAATTATATTGTCATCATTGAAAATTGAAGCCCATTTTCAGAACCGCAATATATATAATTTATACGAAAGTCCTATATTCCATTTGGGATAGACAATATAAAATAAATAATGATGTATATACCAGTTCGAGGGGGAATAGATAGAGGTAATAAGATTGTATAGTCTATAAAAAATGCTTAGGACAACAAAAATAATTAAACTTAGAGAAAACGTAAGTGCTTGACATTTTGTGAATTTTTTTCTGTTGTTTGAGCTTCAACATTCGTTAGACAACACCTGAAACTGTCAAAATAAATTAACGCTCCAGAACCATACAATTTCAAGATCTGTGAAGTTGAACTTGAACGTAAATTAATACTAAATCGTATTAGGGTAATACCATCATTAATGAAACGCAAAATGAATCATGTCGTTATTGCTAAAATGGAAATGTGTTTCAAATTACTCTTCTAGTATTTGACTAGAAGTAGATGTCTCATCTCTTTTATATAGTCAGTTATTTAGAAGTGATTTAAAAGTGATTTAAAAATGTATTAAAAGTGAAGAAAATGTATTTTAAATATGGACACGCAGTGTGGAAAATAAACATTGTATATATTCGTAAAAATTTGGTCCATTTCAGCTATCTATGCTTCACTGAGCAGGAACAAACCGGAAATATTATATTTCAAATGAATTTTCATCTTAAATTCTTATTTCTTAGCTAATCCAACTCACCTTATTTTTTAACCGAAAAATGTATAAACTTGTTTCGTTTTCTGCTTTTGTAGGTAGGTAGGTAGTAGTGGCTTCCGGAAGTACGCCGACACACTTAGATCAGTAAGGTTAATTGTGATACCACTGAAATTTTTCTCGCATAAGACTCTGCTAGTTGCATCAATTCACGCTCTTTACAAAGCGGTGGAGATAATTGATGCTAGTACCTATAAAGTCATATCCATTGAGTTCAGAAAGAAGGCTCCTAATGGGTTTTTCTTTTATGATAAAGTTCAAGGCCAGAACAGAGTAGATGTTGGACAGTTTCATCTTCCTCCTCCGATCTACATATTCTGGAAAAATCGTTTGAGGGGAGCTCCAAGTCTTCTGGGATGTTTACCAATAAGACAATAACACCTAATGACCCCTACCATAGTGCTAATGTCACATATTTTCAAAATTAGTTGGTTAAGTGAGCGCTTCATGTTCATTATAGGCCAGATTTGTTTGGTGATATTGCAGTCTACTTTTGTGTGACTTAATATGAAAACGAAATGATGTGAAATTAACTTGTTAAGCTGTTGAGACAAATAGTGGAAAATATGTGTAATTCAACTTCTTTTATGAACATTTTGAATTAAAATTACAAAAAATAGTTCTGTGGCCTATTTCATAAAAATTGACAGGTGACAACTTTACAAAATTGTCACGATTGTCCGACATTTTAATATACATAAGTTTACAGGTGACAAAATTGTCATCATAATTTTGTAAATTATAAATTACAAAATTTGTAATGACAATTTTCTAAATTATAATTTATAAAATTGTCATGTCTATTTTGTAATGGTATTTATTGGTAAATATTTTGTAGGGTATAAATAATATAAAAGGCAACGTTTAAAACAAAGCCATATAGGTACTTATTTATTATCTAAAAAAAATTTTAAAATCTAGGTAATTAGAAAATGTTAAACTATTCTTATATACAATATGTATACATAAAAATATAAAAAAAAAATTTCTCGAACTTATTTCATTATGAAATTAAAATAAATAAATTAAAAATAAATAATAATGTAAAAATAAAATTTTTAAAATATACTTTTATCGAAACCAAACTAGTCCCCTAAAAAGTAGAAAATAAAACTAGTAGTGGATGTTAAGCATCTAGAACTACTATAAGATAAAACACAAAAGTATATAATGAATCTTGCTGGAATATTGTTAATGGACATTTTTAATATTTGCGGCTTGAAAAACATAACGAATATTAAAAGAACATCACAAGGCATGGTTCTTTGACCGTTCGTTTTTTTTTAAGCCATAAATATAAAAGTATATAATATTCCAAATTTCCATTAACAATATTCCAGCAAGATTCATTATATACTTTTGTGTTTTATCTTATAGTAGTTCTAGATGCTGAATATCCACACACTAGTTTTATTTTCTACTTTTTAGGGGGCTAGTGTGGTTTTGATAAAAGTATATTTTAAAAATTTTTATTTTCAGTTTTGAATGAAACCTAAGGTATTATAATTACAATTTCCAAATATTTAATCTTGATGCCCAGTTTTTTGATTTTTTTTGATAAACAATGAAATTTTTTTTTTTTTTTAATATATTATATGTACATATATTATATATAATTATTCTGCATTTATCTGGATGTTTGTAAGTTCGACGGAACGCTCCAACACATATACAAATTGCATATGTGTACAAATGCATATATATACAAATTGCTTTTGTGCTTTTTTTTAACCCCTGTCTACCATGCTGAACCTTTGCAGGAAAAATTGATTGCATGAACTATATTTTTTTGATTTAATGTTAGTCTTCTTCGCAAATAATAAGGAAAAATAAAAAATAATAATAATAATATAAATAAAACAAACAATTTTTTGATTTATAATAATAAGGACTAATAGAAATTTAATCAATAGTTTAATATGGTATAATAACCAAAAGGCAAACAGCATTTAACACAAAAAAAAAACATAATTCACTCAAAGGTTATTCTTATTACTAAAAATTATATATAATAATATACATGTGTATCAGCATATTTGAATTGTATAATATTATACATTATACTACTTATACCTGCTTATACCTTTTATTTTTGTCATTATTGTGTGCGTAACTCACTTCACTCAAAAAAAATTATTTTTTCTTTTTTTTTTGTTTTTTTTTTTTATTATTTGCTGTATCTGTATTCTGTATGTTCTGCATGCTCCATTCCAAAAATATTATTTTATTTTCAGTGTTAAGTGTTCACTGTTCACTTCACTGTTCAGGTTCACTGTTCAATCAATAGAACTTGATAGAAGTAGAGTAGGATAATTAACTCTACTTCTACGCCGGATAATAAAACATTGTATTTTTTAAATTGAAAATTATTGATGAAAATGTTTTTGTATTTTTTGTAAATTTTACCAATTTAGATACAAAATTTTGAATATTATTTTAAAAATGACACAATACCATAATAACAGTTTATTCATGTAGCAAAATAAGATCTCTATATAGTATATAAAAGACAAAATTTATATGAAAATAACATCTCATTTTTAAATTTGCTCTCCCGGAGGCCACAATAACGCTAATACGGTATAATTTATACTAAATGGAACCCAACTAACGAATTATAACTAAATGGAAGTGAGTACGAGTATACCATACAAAAATACAAACATTTTATACAAATTTATTGGTATGGTACTTCTTTTTCTGTTATATAAAAAAAAAAAAGATTAGTGTTAGGCCAATATAAACATAAATAAAAATAAATAAAAAGTGATATAAACATAAGTACTGTAATTTCGGAATAAAGAATCTAATGAAAGAAAAAATGAAACTAGGATTTATTTTGCTTCCGTCATTTATGACGGATTACAAAGCTAGTTTATTTATAATAGACGTCTTATTTTCTAACTTAAATTATACACAAAATTACAAAAAAAACGATTCACATTATAACTTACATCAACTTATTAACCCATTTCGCTTACTGTAAATTATTAATTCACTCTTATATTAGTTTTGTGTTTTTTACATTATATTAAAGGTTAGAATTTCTATATTGAATTAAATTTTGTGTTCTATATTTAACAATAATGTCGGAAAAGGTTAGGAAAAACCGACTTTAATTTTACTTATTTGATAAAACCTTAAAAACTACTTAAACTAACTTACAACTAATTAACCTACAAATTTTGCTGATTCAGTAATTAGTTGCTGTTGTATCTTGGCAATTTTCTAAATCGTTCCAATTCTCTAAGAGCATCTTCATTATAAATATGTCCCTCAATCAATCCATTAGGTGCGATTTCATCAATTTCAATACTATCCAATGATGTACATCGACTTAGAGCAACAAATTTTTGTCCAGGGGCAAAATATTTTAGCCATAAATTGACTACTGCTGACTCAATTGTACAGCCTTGAAGTTTATGCACTGCTACTGCATAACATGCTACGAATGGAAGCATACGTCGTTCAATAGATCAAAAAATAAATCAATTGGTCTAATGATATGCTTTCCAATATTATTGTTAAACTTGATTTTGACACTCGGAATGTCTTGAGCATAAATTTGACCTCGTCTCATGCCAGGCCATATAATGTCAATTACTTTGCCCATACTACCATTAACTAAACCTCGCGATATATCATAATTTCTTCTAAGCATTACACGTAAACCTATATAATATAATGTAATTTCTTTTGGGACTCCACCAGTTTTATTAATTTGTTGTGGTATTATTTTTAGAAATGGGTATTTAATATTTCGTTCATCCTGTTCTACTAATCGATCTGGTGCTACTACGACATATTTTGTGACAGTTGAATCAACTCAAATTTCATAACTGATTCATTATATTTTTGAACTAATGCATTTGCCGGTAAAATTCGTAGGGTTCCTACATTTGTAAGTTCATTTTTTTTCTTTGTATTTTGACTGTTTCTCAACTAATAACCGATATTGCTCTACAGTAAGACGTCCTTCACGTAAATTATTTAATAAGTCAACAAACGTCCTACATTTACCTATTGGTTTCAAATATGCCTGAGACGTGCTAGGAGTTGTGTGGCAGCTATCCGAACCAGTCTACATTTTCGAAATCGGTAACAGTCGTATTTCTTTATTTGTGAAAAAGTATCTAAGTGTAAATTTTCATGCTTGTAATACAATTGGTTTTCAAATATGCCTGGGACGTGCTAGGAGTTGTTTGGCAGCAACTCGAACCTGTCATTTGATAGCTTTGTAAGGTACCGTTGTCCGGTTGCTTTTTTCATCATGAGTAACTGTGCAAAATTTCAGAACTCTATCTTTAAATTTTTTAAACAAAATTATTTTTTTTCTTTTTGCGTTTGGTTTTAATATTAACAAAAAAATTCCAACCACCTACCAAACATACCTATATATATACAAATATACATACATATATAAATACATATAGACACTGGCAAGTTAATATAAAAGTATATAATTAAACAAATTCGAAAAAAAAATCAAATTTTATCGCAGTTATTTCAATCGATAAAATTTGTAGCGTTTCTTTATAAAGTAATGAAAAATGAAATTTACAATTTTACATATTTGAAATTGTGTGTCATTTCATGTTCATACAATTTTTGGTTTCATAACAAAATTGACATAAAAATTACTGTGGACAAACCTTGACAAATTTTGTAGGTTTTGTCTTTGTTTATTACAATTTACAATTTTGTCAATTTTATTTCAAAGCAAATATTTGACAATTGTCGACCGGTAATTTACAAATTTGTAATTTACAAAATTGTCATCTGTCAATTTTTATGAAATAGGCCACTGGGCGAACTGATTTATCTTAATGAAAGTTAGTGCCATTATTTTTTTCAAATAGACTTTATCATCATCACTATGCTTTTTTTATATGCTTTTCAATAGATTTTAACATAGAAGAATTGCTTATTACAAATACTTATTATATATTATCCTTGTAGCACATTTACTTGTTAATTGTAAATATATGATTTTAACTAATTAAAATTTATTTTAAGGAATGATAAGTAAATGAATATTTTATAAAAAATTGAGTAGCTTAATATTAATTATCTTGTTTCAAATTAATAAATTATGTAACAATGTTATTTAATAAATAAATAGCTACAACCATTCTATATGAGTTAAAGTAAAAACATTTTTTTTTTTATCAAATTAAATTTAAAATAATTAAATTGATTTAAATTCCTTTTTAAAATATTTAAATACTATAATGGAATTTTAAAATTTATTAAGATTACATTTTAAATTAAATCTTGGTAAATTTTTTTTAAATTTATTTATTTATTTTATTTTTCATTTTCTTCTTTTTCTATATTTATTTATACTGATTTTCATCTAAGAAGAATTAAAATTTTAATATTATCATCTTAAATCAAAGATTTTATTTTCTATAAATAAATGCAAATTATATATATATATATATATATATATATATTGATAAAATCAAAAATTTTAATTCATTATTTATGTTCTTTAAAATCAATTCACCACATAAACAAACGCACACACTTGTATGCATACCATAAATAAATACATTAAATTATATCACCCTCACCTTTTATATTTTGACCCTTTTTATTGAATTTTCTGACCAAATAAAATATTACATTTAATTTAGTTTAAATTTCATTAATATTTTATTTATCTCATATACATAATTATATGTACATACGATTTTAAACGTATAATATATACTAGGTATATAGATTTTATAAATTATAAAATTTACATATTTTATTTATAATCCACTTGCATATATATTTAACACCTTATAAACTTAAGCTAGGTGTACCTATATATACATTATATACTTAAAAAAATATTCTTATAGTTTTTCCACAATTGAAATATGATCCTAAAAGTAAGAAGAGAAAAATATTGTCAGAAAATCGATATGCAATTAAAAAAAAAAAAAAAAAAAAAAAAAACCGGACCTGCACTGATATTTTATTTGATAATGTGAAACTTAAATTTTGTATAATTTACATTTTATTTTCTATTAATTTGCATATTTGAAAAATTTTATTATTTCACCTTATACGATATTCAAACACAAAAAAAAAAAAAACCAATATGTTGGTACTACACAAATTTCAATCAGAATTGGTTTCTATTCATAATCGTTATTAATATTAAAATGTTTCACAATGAAAGTTAACCGATATCTCGAACTTTGACCGATATTATAAAACTTTGTAGAGATATAATATGACACAAGCTACTTTTTTGATTAGTAAGCCAGTAAAATGAAAAATTTTTTACTGTTTTTTCAATAAATCGGTTGTTAAATCGGTTGTAAAAAATGTCAATAACAATATTTGTTAAATTAATAGTATTTTTTTTATTAAAATGATAACAAAAATGATTTTTTAACACAAAAAAACAATAAAAACCTACAATAATATTAATAACAAAAATTGTTCAAATAACAGTTTTGGTTATTAAAATTATAACATAACTAGCTTTGTAACCCGTCATAAATGACGGAAGCAAAATAAATCCTAGTTTCTTTTTTTCTTTCATTAGATTCTTTATTCCGAAATTACAGTACTTATGTTTATATCACTTTTTATTTATTTTTATTTATGTTTATATTGGCCTAACACTAATCTTGTTTTTTTTTATATAACAGAAAAAGAAGTACCAACAAATTTGTATAAAATGTTTGTATTTTTGTATGGTATACTCGTACTCACTTCCATTTAGTTATAATTCGTTAGTTGGGTTCCATTTAGTATAAATTATACCGTATTAGCGTTATTGAGTCCTCCGGGAGAGCAAATTTAAAAATGGGATCTTATTTTCATATAAATTTTGTCTTTTGTATAATGTATAGGGATATTATTTTGCTATATGAATAAACTGTTATTATGGTATTGTGTTATTTTTAAAAAAATATTCAAAATTTTGTATCTAAATTGGTAAAATTTACAAAAAGTACAAAAACATTTTCATATATAATTTTCAATTTAAAAAAAAACAATGTTTTATTATCCGACGTAGAAGTAGAGTTAATTATCCTACTCTACTTCTATCAAGTTCTATTGATTGAACAGTGAACCTGAACAGTGAAGTGAACAGTGAACACTTAACACTGAAAATAAAATAATATTTTTGGAATGGAGCATGCAGAACATACAGAATACAGATACAGGAAATACTAATAAAAAAACAAAAAAAAAACAAAAATAATTTTTTTTGAGTGAAGTGAATTACGCACACAATAATGACAAAAATAAAAGGTAGAAGCAATAAAGTAGTATAATGTATAATATTATACAATTCAAATATTCTGATACACATGGATATTATTGTGTATAATTTTAAGTAATAAGAATAACCTTTTAGTGAATTATGTTTTTTTTGTGTTAAATGCTGTTTGCCTTTTGGTTATTATACCATATTAAACTATTGATTAAATTTCTATTAGTCCTTATTATTATAAATCAAAAAAATTGTTTGTTTTATTTATATTATTATTATTATTTTTTATTTTTCCTTATTATTTGCGAAGAAGACTAACATTAAATTAAAAAAATATAGTTCATGCAATCAATTTTTCCTGCAAAGGTTCCGCATGGTAGACAGGGGTTAAAAAAAAGCACCAAAGCAATTTGTATATATATGCATTTGTATACATATGTAATTTGTATATGTGTTGGAGCGTTCCGTCGAACTTACAAACATCCAGATAAATGCAGAATAATATTATAACATAATTGTGAGTTTAACAATTTTTGTTGTTACATAATCGTTGTTAATATGATAACAGAAATTGTTAAAATTTGTAATTAAAAAGAAAACTATTGTTATTAATTCAATAATTAAAATCATTAAAATAATAACAAATTGTATTTTGACAGTCGAAATTATTAAAAAAACAAGACTTGTTATTAAAATAATAGTAAGTTGTGTTTTTAATAACTTTTACCTTTAATCTAACAAACATTTCTTAAAACGAGAAAAAATGTTTTCAAATTTATAAATTCTTCTTCAGTTCAAAAGTAATCGCAGGATAAAAAGAACGTTTTGCTAAAGTTAATTTAAAAGTGAATAAAAATATGTAAAAAAGAATAAATACCATATTGAATAAAAAATACTTATTTAATAGACATATAAATTTCTTAATAATTATTGAATGAACATATATGTAGCTAATTGGAATAAATTTAAGGAAATTTCTAAAGGTAAATTTTATTTTATATTAATTAGGTGAAATAGTGCAATGATTAATATTTAAATTATATTGTATTTTCTTTTTTTGAGAAATAGTTATTAGAATCTTTAATTATAATTGACAAGCATTTAAGGTCTTACGCAGTAGACACCTTTTTATTTTATTTCGATTCTCCTACTCCTTAATGAATTTCTAATATATATAATATATAAGATTGTATATAAAACAAAAATGCGCACACAGTTGAAAATTTTGTACTCATATGATTTTATTATACATTATGCATAAGGGAGATCTTTTGAAAATAATAAACAAAAGTAAACAAATCAGTTATTATATTTTATATTATGTACTTGCAAATGAATTTATGTACATATGCCAAAAAAAAACAAAGAAACAAATTCATCTCAAATAAAAATTATAAAAAAGCAAAAACAAAAAAAATCAGTTAAATTGTTCATATGACGAGCAAATTTATTTTTATATAGTAGAGTTAGAGTACTTCATTTTGATATAGTAGGTCACTTGAATTCTTCATTTTTATCCTTTTAAGTAACTGTTTCTAAATTTTTGTTATTTGTAGTAATAATATAGTTTTTATTAAAATTATGTATTATGTAGGTATATATATACGTACCTCTTTAATAACAAAACTTTTTATTTTTAGTAATTTTATCCACTAAATGCCACTTACTATAGGGAATATATCGGAAACGAAGCAGTATATGAGGGACGTGTATTTATGTGTCCTAAATAAAACTTACTAACCACAAAACTTTTTATTAAACACGAGTGGTTTCTGCTATATCGTGCGAAGTCTATGTCAGTATTACTGTTTTTTTAAAGATTTTAAATTTGATTTCAACTTGAAATATAATTACTCAACAGGGGCCCCTAGTCACATGTATATTGTGTAGAAGAAAAAATATAGTTTGTATTTCAATGGCAAACCGAGTTAAACTTAATAAGTTCAAAGTATTTTTTAATTTTTTTTTTTTTTTTTTTTCTCCTATTACTCCGCGTGGTAGCATAGGGCTTCGATAGTGAACCTCCATTCCTCTCTGTTGAGTACTACTTCCTTAATATCGTCCCAGGTATAATTGTTGGCTGTTAATTCTTGATCGATTGTGCGTCTCCATGTGTTGTATGGTCTGCCGGGTCTCCTTTGTCCTTGTGGATTCCACTCTAGAGCTCTTCTTGCTATATCACTTTCTGATTTCCTTAGTGTATGACCTATCCATTTCCATTTTTTCCTATTAATCTGTCTGTTGATAGGTTCTTCTCCAGTTATCATCCATAAATCCTCGTTGCTAATTCTTGCCGGCCAGAATATTCTGCATATAATTCTCAAGCACTTGTTGATGAATACTTGTAGCTTCTGTTTGATTCTGACCGAAGTGAGCCATGTTTCACTGCCATATATTAATGTTGACTTAACACATGCTCTGAATAATGTTAGCTTTGTTGTTCTCGATATTTGGTTGCTCCGCCATATCTTCATTAGGCTGCCAAATGTTCTTATTGCCTTATTTATACGGCTGTTGACATCTTCTGTTGCACCTCCCCTTGATGTTATAATGCTCCCCAGGTAGTTGAATTCTTCTACGTATTCTATCTGTTGTCCACTCACTGTTATTGGCTCACTATAACTATTGTTTGTCCTCATTGCTTTGGTTTTCTCGATATTTAATTCCAGTCCCGATTTCTTTGCTTCTTCCTGTAATCTGTTGACTTTGTTCTGTAGGTCCCTTTGATTCCTTGATATGAGGCATACATCATCTGCGTAATCTAAGTCTTCTAAGTTGCCGAAGAGATCCCATTCTATTCCGTTTATTCCAGTGCAAACTTCTCTTAGAATGTCGTCTAGTATTGTGTTGAAGAGAAGTGGAGATAGTGGACATCCTTGTCTAACTCCTATATTGGTGTAGAATGGATCAAACTGATCTTACCTCTGTGTTGAACTGTTGTCTCTGCATCTTTATACATCGCTTTGATGATGTTGATGATTTTTTCAGGAACTCCCTTCTTTGTAAGTGTTCTCCATATTGCGCATCTCATGACTGTGTCGAATGCTTTCTTAAAATCTATGAATAGTAGATATAGTGGGGCATTCCATTCTACTGATTGTTCAACTATGACCCGTAAAGTATTTGCCTGGTCAACACAGCTTCGGTTTGGTCTGAAACCTGCCTGCTCTTTCCGGAGTATTGGTTCTAGTACTTCTTCTAATCTTTTCTTTATAATAATTTCTATTATCTTATGAATAGTATTAAGAACCGTGATTCCTTTCCAATTGCTGCAATTTGCCAAGTCTCCTTTCTTAGGTATCTTGACAATCATTCCTTTCTTCCATGATGATGGTATATTCTCCTCTATCCATGCTTTCCTGATGTGGGGTCCAATTGTTTTTGCGAATAAGTCAGGGTCCAGTTTGGCTATTTCTGCTGGAATTCTATCTTCACCTGTTGCTTTGTTGTGCTTTAGGATATTGATTGTAGCTTTGATTTCTTCTATATTTGGAGCTTGAGTAGATATTGGCAGTCCCTCAGTTGGGTAGATATTTGCATTGTGTCTGTTTCTTATGTCTGCTTCATTATTTGTACTTTCTTCGTTGCTCAGTTCTTGGAAATGTTCTCTCCATCTCTCTAATTGATCCTCTAAGTTTGTGATGAGCGCACCATTTTTATCTTTAATTGGTTTGTTTTGTTGTTCCGACTGGTTTGTTAGTTCTTGATTATGCGATGCAATTCTCTCAGGTTATGTTGCTGTGCTGCTTTTTCTGCTTCTCCGGCTAAATTTTGTAGAAATTTCCTTCTATCTCTTCTTGCTGCTCTTTTTACTGTTTTCGCTATTTCTTCATATTCTCTTCTTGATGCCATCCTGTTGTTTATCATTTTCTTCATTTCACCTCTTCTTTTAATCAAGGCCCATGTGTTATCGGTTATCCAGATTTTTCTTTGTGGTTGTGAAATTCCAAGATTTTGTTCGCTTGTTTGGTTGTAAATTTCCAGAATCTCTTCCCAAGTGTATTCTCTATTATTTCTAATATTTTCTCGTAACGCCGTAACTATGTCAGCTCTTTCTTGCGGATTTTTTAAGTTGTTTATATTTATTTTCTTCTTTCTATTTCTTCTGCCTCTTCCTTGTTGGCTTAGTTTCATTCTGTATATGTGCTCCCCTTCTATTTCTCACATCTAACATTGATTGTTTCCATTTCTTGCTGATGCATATGTGATCTATCTGATTTCTTGAGATCCCGTTTGGTGTTGTCCATGTGTATTATTTCATTACATTAAATATACGCTGAGAAATTAACTTAACGAAATTTTTTTTTGTTTTAGATTAATTGACTTATAATCATCGTTCATCAAAATATAAAGACAAAATCAAAGAATCTTCCGTTAAATCCATGATTGATCTTATTGCAGCTGATAAAGTAACACATAGTAAGTTTTTTTTTATGAATATAAAAGTGTTTAACAAAGTACGATTGATTTCATAAAAAATATAATTTATATAAATATAATAATAGGTACATCTATTAAAATTAATCTTCTTGTTTTGTATAATATAAAATAAATTTACTCTATTTCTTTTTATTTAATTACAGATGGGGAAATTATTAACAACGTTTTACTTATTGCACCACATACTAGTATACCCACAGCAAAAATTGTTCTTATTGTGGCAAATAAAGAAAAACTAAACATAAAAAAATTTGGATTTGCGATTCACAAAATTCTTTTGTAATTATTGCTAACACAGTTCAGTAGCTGAAAGAATTGTTAGAGAAACGAATTAAAGAAAATCTGCCAGTTCAACCGTTACTACTTCTAGGAGGAACTGTAGATGGCCATAAAGAAATGTGTTTAAAAAGAAGTGCTTTATGTATATAAAAATTATTAGCAAATAAAAAAAAAATATTTTTAATTAAATATAATGCATTATGTTTCATTTAAGACATCCCAAAAAAAAAAACTGTTATAAAAAACTATAAGTTTAATAATTATTATTCAATTTTCTTTGTTGATGTAGAAGATTAGGTCCGTTTATGAATCAGAGTTGATAGGATATTATGTTTTTTGTTAAGACAACTTATTTTGAAAATAACAACTTGTATTATAAAAATAATAATGGGGTTTGTAAAATTAATAGCAGAATATTGTCATTGCTATTGAAATAACAGCTCAAGTTGCTAAAACCAACAGATTCATCATTATTACATTTAAAATATTGTTTGTTAAATCCACAATTTTAGCTATTAAATAGATAACCCTTCTTGTTAAATTGACAACTTCTACTGTTAAATTAAAAACTTTTGACTATTAAAATAACAATGTTGTTATTATATTTACATGTAATGTTTATTAAATTCACAGTCTTAGTTATTAAAGATAGATAATGCTTTTTGTTATATTAACAACTTCTACTGTTAAATTAAAAACTCAGGTTGTTAAATCAACAATTTTGTTGTTAAATTCATATTCATTTATGCTCTCTCCTTTTTCGCTAAATGGTTATTACTTTAACTACACTGGTGATTAATTTAATAACGATTTGTTATTGGACGTATTTTAATAACATTCTTGTTAATTTAATAACGATTTTATTAATTTAACAGTAAAAAATTGTTTCTGTGTAGACTGACATTTATTCATAATTCACAATTATTATTAATTAGAAGGATTCACAATATTTTGTTGCCGCCCTATGCCCCACGGATGGGGTTGTAGGACAATGATGATGATAATGACAATATTTTGGAAGATTTGAATAATTTTTTTACAAAAATTATCCTCAGATAATATAACCTAATTTAATACAACTAACAAAAACGATCTTATTCCATGGAAAAAAGATTCTAAGGTTCTTTAAACTTGAAAATTTCATTAATAAATTCCATATAAATCCTAATCAATTTTAGAAAGATTGAAACTATTTCATATTTATATATTTATATATTATATATTTATACTAGGGGCCCCTGTTGAGTAATTATATTTCAAGTTGAAGTCAAATTTAAAGTTTTTAAAAAAATAGTAATTTACGGACTGACATAGACTTCGCACGATGTAGCAGAAACCACTCGTGTTTAATAAAAAGTTTTGTGGTTAGTAAGTTTTATTTAGGACACATAAATACACGTCCCTCATATACTGCTTCGTTTCCGATATATTCCCTATAGTAAGTGGCATTTACTGATAAAATTACTAAAAATAAAAAGTTTTGTCATTAAAGAGGTATGTATTTTTGTTTTTATTTGGCATATGTGGATAGATTCATTTGCAAGTATATAATCTAAATTATAATAACTGATTTGTTTGCTTTCGTTTATTATTTTAATAAGATTTCACATATGCATAATGTATTTGCTGAATAATAAAATCATATGAGTAAAAAATTTTCAACTGTGTGCGCATTTTTGTTTTATATACAATCTTATATATTATATATATTATAAGTTCATTAAAGAGTAGGAGAATCGAAATAAAATAAAAAGGTGTCTACTGCGCAGGACCTTAAATGCTTGTCAATTATAATTATAGATATTATATATTTATATATTATATGTTTATGTATTTATATATTGTATATTTATATATTTACATATTTATATAATTATATAGTAAAAGTCATTCAGACTAGCTACTAATACTCACATTAGACTGAGTAGGTACAGGTTTTATGTAACCATTATGATTGACGGCCACCATGTTCACAAACGTTAAATTGATGTAAGTTTTTTTTTATATCAGTTTGTCTCTTAATAACTTTAGCTGAAATTATTTTTAAAATATTAATGTGCCTATTACAGGTATCAATTTTTTTGTCGGATCCGAGTAATTTTAGGTGACAACACTTATTACTATTACAACTGTCACGCGCCGACTGAAAAATGCGACTCAATTGACACTTGCAATTTATATGTGACAGGATTCAGTTTGCCTGTAATTTTGTAATTTTTTGTGTCTATATAAATTTAAATAATGGATTCTGAAAAGAAAGGGTATGTAAATATTTACAAATTTATTGAAATAATTTATACATATAATATATATTTGAATTTGAATTTATATTATATAATATATATTTGAATATATTAATTCAAAAATTGAATGATAAACATTTTTGTTTATTTTAGTTTAAAAAAAAACAACAAAAACACAATTTTAAAAAAAATCATAAAAAAACACATCAACCAACTTTGTATTCTTATAAAAATATTTTTTTTAAATTCAAACGTCAAATGAGTTTTTCTGTCAAAGTACATAAAAAATACGTTCAGAAATTTGTTGCTGTCGGATGAGACTTGTAATATGAAAGTAAATTTCATTCGGGTGACTGGGGAATGGAAAAGTGGTGTGACACCTGTAATAGGCACATAAATATTTTAGACTAACATAGTTAAGCTTTATTCAGCTGGCATTTCAAAACCCTTAGTTCAGCTGGAACCTTCAAATAATTTGTATGGATTTTACTATGATTTTTACTATTCTTGTTATATTATTGTGATTATTTTTGTATTTGTTCTACTTTTACTCTTAAATAAAATTGAGCTTAAAGTGGAAAGCCTTTTACTTTAGCTAAAAAAGGTAATTCTTTTATAAGTATTCTAATTCTAAGTCTTACAAAAAACATGCCTTCAAAAAAATGCATCTAGATTTTTACCAGAAATTTTTTTAGAATAAGCCCAACTACTACAAGTCAGGCTAGTTAAAAATCATATTCAAATTCAAAATAAATACCACTGCTTACATGCAATTTTTTTTATATTTTAAAATATATATATATATATATATATATATATATATATATATATATATATATACATCTATATATTAACATAAAAAATATAAATTGATGCCAGTTTCTTAATGTAATATTATTGTAGTTACAGTTAAGTGCTTCTTAACTAAACAAAACGCATATTTTCTTGATTCTTCAACAATCACACATACACACACATTATCTGCACATATTATTATAATATTCGTAACATTTTATTTCATCAATAAAAATGTACAATAAAAAACCAAAAAATGAAATAAAAAACGAAACCCACCCATAAATATTAAACCCAACCCCCATTTTTTTATGATATTTTCCAAAAGATTAAATATCAAAAATACTTAAAATCTAAATCTGGATTTCTATATGCATATACCTACAAAAAAAAAAACATACAATTACAAATTACTATATCAATTATTCTCATAGCTTAACATTTTCTTTTTTTTATGTTTTTGCTTTTTTTTGTTTTTTTTTTTTTTGAAAATCTTTCTTTTGAAATTTAATACAAAACAAAGTATCTAGAACTAGAATATAACTAAAATACACCCATTTTGATATTAACTGTACTATATTATTACATAGTTGTATTTAATGTGTAACACACATGTGTGTACAGTATATAGTATATATTTTTATATAACGGTAACCATTAATATCGACATGGCAATTTAAAATTTATTGTTTTCTAAAAGAAGAAATAAAATCCTTTGCATTTCAATTCATTTCTCTCTTATAAGTGTACTTTAAAAAAAAAAAAATGAAAGAAAAATAACAATAACAGTATAATAATAAAAATAATAATAACAAAAACAACAACAACTACAATTCAAATCTCAGATTATACTTAGAAACAGTTTGGTATACCTACAGGTGTAAATATCTAGATCAAAGATAGAAACAAAAGGGTATAATTTTATTTATTATTATATGTAGGTGAGTTGCAGTATCTAAATACAAAACAAAAGAAAAATATTAGAGTTACCAGATGCATTTTTTTTCTATAATATTAAGTATAAGTTCAAAACAGTTATTTGGAAATTTAACGCTTAAATTGGACATTATTATTTATTTTTGTTATATTGGAATGAATTATAGATGACGTATATTAAAATCCCGCCATATTAGATTGGAGATTAAAAGTTTTCCGAGAGGGATCTCTCCCCTATATCACCGCAGCCGCAAATGGGCTTATTGTGATAAACCCATGTTTATTAGTTATAGTAATTAGTGTTTGAGTAATTAAGAAACCTGATTTTGTGATCACGCTCAGGATGTTCTTCAATGGTATGCTGGGTAGCTCCCATTGTTCGGAGAACGCTCACGCCATATAAAATTCTGTCTTTGTTGCAATCCCTAAAATCCTGGTCTTTCATCACAGGTATATAATGTCCTTTATCCAACAAAAAAAAATAGAAGACAGAATTTTAACTAATTGAATTTTAAATAACGGGGTTTTTATATAACTGCAGTTGCCATTTCAATATCGGTTCTGTACAATGTAACGTCTTTTTTTTCCATTTTGATAGGGGAATTTTTTTTTTGTCGGCATATCACATCCAAAAATTTTGGTGCCCATTTTTACCCCCATTTAATATTCACAATCTGAATGGTTTACAATAATTCCATAAGTTAAAAAATTTTGTGTACTATACCGGTTTGAAGCAGAGAGATAGCACTTTACCACTTATTACAGGTCGCATATAATTTTAGGCTTCAACAGGATTATTTTCCAGGATGTTTGGATGCAAAATTTACTTTTGTACTTTGTACAATATTTTGTTATTTTATCATGTACTGAACGCACACATGCAAATCGTTGTTGATTATTATAGTCCGAAGCACGGAGACGCAATCACCATTCTTAGAACTGTGTTCTGAAATTTTTGTATTACATCAATGTTGGACTTAGGTGCAGCATTTCAGAAATGAATTCCATACCAACATATAGGCTTAAGCATAGCTTTGTACCATCTTATTAGCCAATATTTTTTTTTTCTAATGCAAAACCAAGTCTATGGAACACGCTAACTGCTTTTATACAGAGGATTGGAATACACAATCACATACAATAGCTTTTTCTGAAGAATTCTTATGATATAAACTAATTTTAATGTGGAACACTATATCTACTGTACAGTATTTCGCCTTCATAATAGCATCGTTCCATTTTATTTTAAGTGATAACCATAACTCTCAACTATATTTATCATTTATTTTATCCCAATGATAAAGGGTACTGGACCAAGTCGAAAAATCCAGAAAACATTTTTTTTTGCCTTCGTCGGGAATCAAAACTGGGACCTTTCGGTTGAAAGGCAGACGTTCTACCTACTGCGCCACCCAGCGTGAATTAAGGCATTATTATTAATCAATATAAGCTTCTCAGTTTTTGTCCCTAATTGAATGCGCTTATAAAATATGATGGTCTTTATCCATGTTAAATGCCTATCAAAAATCATCCCCAGATATATTACAAAATTGCCACTGTAATATATTTTTTATCTTCTCTAAGCCAATAACATAATTTGCTGTTTATTAAATTAACTTAACGAAGATTTGAGCACAAATATTTCAGTATACAACATATTACAGTAGACAACTTTCTTGCCCTTGTTTGTTTCTCTGTAATTTTTTAGTATTGTGTCTTGTCTTCTTCAATATCTACTCAAATTATTACCACAATTAATTTTTTCAGTAGGACTTTAAATTCTCTTTCTACGATTTAATTCTTCTCTTTTGATGCACATCCCCTTCCAGCGTTCGTATATATATAATATTACTCTTTCAGAAAAATTGTTACATACTTATAAAATCGAAACTATAGACCCGTGTAAATTCCAGGCCTAGAAAATATCACAATAAATTTATTCAATTTCAAACATAGATTTTTTTTTATTTCACTTGGATATTTTTACTTAATTTTACTTTACTATCACTTTCTTTGATATCTGTAGGGATTAAAGAGAAACAAAAATGCCTTCCAACTTGTGCAATATAAGTTAAGATACTTTTTTTGTAGCAATGTTGAAACTAAGTCTTATTTGACTAACACTTACATCTAAATTCAAAATTCAATTAAATTTTATAACTCACAGATGTATGAGTATAACGGGTTGGTGAGTAAATTCCAAAAACAAAAACGAAAAAAAAAAATACATAAAATTGTGGCAAGATTAGTTTTAGTGATTTTGAATTTTTGTTGTTGTGGCCCGTTTTGCATTCAATAGCGGCTAGGCATAAACTAGGCTAGGGATAAACCCCCCTTTAAATTCAATAAACTACATAATAAAGTGAAATAAATAAAAGTAATAACAACAAAAAAAGGATCGTTTTTTATGGATTTTTTATTTTTTTCGCAAACGTCATCATGGACAAATGTCATCAATTGTACTTTGTGCATTTGAGGACTAACCCATGAATAACATCTTATGATAAATTAAAAAATTAAACCAAATAAATCAGGAGTTGTATAGGCAATCTAACACTATAAATACCTACAGATGAGTTAAAGTAATGTTATGATGAACGAAACACTACTAAAAATAATTTTTGTTATTCAAATTGATGTTCAATATTTAATTTTAGTCTCTAAATTGCTGTCAAGTAATCCAACAATCAAATGATCGATTCTTAACATCGTTAAGTCTTCTTTTTTTACTGTTATCAACCCTGTTTATTAGAAATGTAGAGATGGTGTTACTTAACAATGGCAACACTGCCAACAAAAAAACAAATATCAATGTCAAGGGAGTGAATAAGGCAAGTTAAGTCGGAAGCAGGGATAATAAATAATAACAATTTAGATAGCCATCTTCGGTTTGGCTACTGCAGCGCCAATAATCACATATTTTAGAAAACAAACTAAATTTAATGTAGGATTCCACCTACAATTCACTTAAATTTATCACTTTAATACTCCTAGCTGGATGGCTGTTCCTTTTGAAGTGGAAGCATGTAAAATCTTTTCTCAACCTCTGCCCATTGTCTGTACTACTATTACTACAACTCTACTCTACTACTACTACAACTATTACTACAACTCTACTCTACTACTACTACAACTATTACTAATAACTACATTTATTACTAACAACTACAACCATTACTAACAACTACACCTATTACTACTGTGATTGTCAGCTTCTAGTGGTGCGTTGATATCCCACATTAATTTTAACTATAGCTGTGAGGTTAAATTTGAAATTGAAGCGGAAAAAAAAATATTTTAAGAAATAAATTAAATAAAAGAAATTATAACAAATTTTTAGTTTTATTTATTTTTTGTTTGGCTTTAAATTTTTATGGTAATTTATAAATTTATAAACTTTTGAATTCTACATCATTCCGTAAGGCTTTTAATTTTAATTTAATTTTCTTAGGAGCTGCAATACTAGTTTATAGTGCAATACACAATATCACATACTGTGGACACAATAAAAAAATATTTTTGAGGCGTATCTGCAATTGTGGATATGGATTGTCTATATTCCACAGGTAGTTATTGAACCGAATCTCATTAATATCTATATGTATTAGTGTGTGATGCCCATTAAACCACTAAAAATGTTTTTGATTATTCATCTTTTCGTGAGTACAAAAATCCCCTCTACAAAATTGGTTTGTTGGCAAAAAGGTATGAAACGTATGTTAACCATAGCGTTAGCACCCTTCATGGAATATAGGTAAATATTATGATTCGCCACCTGGATTTTGGAAAACAAAGTAAATGACAGTAAAAAAAATAATTTATTCGAAGATGACAAGCCGGGGTCAGAAGCTGACGAACTAACAGATGGAAAAAGCTAGCAGAAACAAATAAAAAAATTAATATCAACAAAGAAAGTAGCCTGACACATGTATAACAATAATGTATAAATAAAAGCTTAACAATTGATTTAAAAATCAGTAAAACAGTAACCTAACACTATCTTGTAATCCAATTTAAATTTCATCTTTCTTAGTTCAACTTTAACACCAATTAATTCAATCTAAAAAATCAACTTTCCAATTTCTTCTGTTAATTTTAATTATATTAAAAAAAAAAACAATTTGTAAATAATTAGGGTAACAAAAATCAGTTTATTTACCCTATATGACAATTATTTTAATTCTTAATAATAAAATTTTTTGTTAACAATATTTTAGCTTTTGTTAATCCTTTCATATCTTTAAATGCCATATCAGAATATCTACAGGACTACCCAAAAAAGATTTGCCTATAAAAAATAAAGCAAAACAAAAATATTTTTGCAAGACACACTTCTAACCAACAACAAAAAAAAAAAACAAAAAAACAAAACAACAAAATAAAAAAAAAATCAAAATCAATAACATAAAAGTGGTAAATGTGCGTGCCATCATGCAATTTACTAGTATCATTTTTTTTTTTATCTATTTACTCCACTCCCTTAATCTTATTCACTTTCTCCTTTATTTTACAAAGATATAGATTGGGTTCAAAAATACAAAAAAAAAAAAACAAAAAAAAACAAAAATTATTCTCCCCAGTGATGATATCAATACCTAGATTCGTTTGCATTTGAATAAAAATAAAAATTCTAAATTGGAAGTTAAATTGGAAGGTGAGAAATAAAATGCATACACATTTTGCTATAGATAGAATATACCGTATGAATATCTACTACATATTATTATGTACATATATATATACAGTTAGAAAGGTAAATTTTCAAAATATTATCCTTAGGGTATAAATAAAAAAGATCTAAGAGTTGTTAGTTGAAACCAAAAATCAAGATACCATAACTTGACCATTTATTTTATGAGAGAAGAGAAGTGTAAATTTATTTACGTAATCGTAATCGGTACCAGCAACATTTTTCAGTTCAAATTCAGTTCTTTATTTTTATTTTTCTTGCAATATAATACCATATAGACATACGCACACACATCTATACTAACATATTATCACCGATGTATCACTAAGGATAATAATATAATATGTATGTATGTATGTATGTATGTTTGTATCTACTTGAATAGATAGAATTAAATTTTCAATTTCTAATACTCTCTTTGTATTATTATTATTATTATTATTATTATTATTATTGCTCTAACTGTACATTCAATTGATTTTTGATTTCTTTGTATTACATTCTAACTGTAAACATGATTACTGTAACTGCAAGTCGAATGAAATGTTGATGTTGTACGTACAACAACGTTGCTTTAAGTGGTGAAACTTAAGTTTGTGTTCAAATAATGTTTACGATTCATTGATATAATATATATATATATTATATACGTATATATAAATACGAGTTTAGTGTTGTTACTAACAAGAAAATCAAGGAACCTTCCTATTATTTATGGTTTTTAAAAAATTTATTGCTTAAAGTGTTAAAAAGAAATACACAGAATTATAGAAAGAGAAAGACGGAAAATAATATAAAGAAATAGAATCTATACATATATGTATGTATATATATATAGAATTTATATTAATATAGAAAGTAAAATAAATAGTAAATTTATTATAACTGTAATTACAACAATGAAAATCTGTATTCAAAATGATTGGGGCGAAAGTTTAAAAGAGTTATAATTATATTATAGGAGTATTAAAAGTGTTATAAATTATTATCTTGAAAAATATTTATGGAAGCTGTTATATTGTAGAATATAGATATATAGTTTACTAACTATACTCAAAATTATATAGAGGATTGCGTTTTCAACAGCTACCTAATATAAATTTCATTTTGATTTTATCTTATTATAAAAGGAGAGAAATAATCTTGAAATAATCTGATCATTCACCGATTCCCAGGTACATTGCTATACTTATTGTATACGTCAGATACAAGCAACATTCAAATGAACGACCATTTCCTACCAACATTCAAAACACCACTATTCAAAGACCATTTCCTACCAACATTCAAACGATCATTTCTACTTTTTCAGACGATATAGCAATTTTATGTTCTAACGTGTCTTAAAATAGCTTCAACATATGTTTCCAATCATTCAGAAGAAATAGAAAAATGACTAAATCTATGGAGAGTCAAAGTTAACGAAACATTTACACTAAGAAATGGAACACATGCCCTCCTGTTAATATATATAATAAAATTATACCACACCACAATGATGTCAAATACCTCGGAATGAATTTGGACCGCGGACTTACATGGAACATACATTGAAACTCAAATGAAACTAAAAACCAACAAAATGAGTTGGCTCTTGAATAGAAAGTCTAAACTAAAATTAGAATACAAAATATTTCTATATAAAAGCATAATCAAGCCAATTTGAACTTATGTATTACAAACATGGGGAACCACAATATGCCCTCTAATATTGGAAAAATAAATATAACTCAATCCAAAATATTAAGAACGATAATGGCTGCACCATCATATGTAAAAAATGCTAATATACGCGAAGATTTAAATATCCCTACGATCAAAAAAGCGATAGAGAATTGGAAGAAAATACACATCAAAGCTGGGAAATTATCCAAACTCACAAGCAATAAACTTACTTCGATTAAAGGGAATGTGCCATTACAAAGACCATAAAACTGTAATAAAAAACTAATGATCTAGTAATGGCAGAGTTTATTGATCAAAGTTAAATTATAAGATTTGAAAACAAAATGGCTACTTTCTATATAATAGAAAGCTACACTAAATAAAGGAAAAAAAAAAAAAAAAATCTTCAATTTCATTAGAACACCAAACGGATATTACCCTAATAAATAAACCTGCAACATTATCAAACAGGTAACATATTAGGATTATTTTATTTGCTCACTTGATCTCTGAATACATACACTATTTCAATTAAAAACAGAAAACTATTTTGAAACAGCACAAGCTGTGTGGCGCAGTAGTTAGAACACCTTTCTTTCAACCGTAAGATCCCAGGTTCGATTCCCGATGAAGCAAAAAAAAATGCTTTATGGATTTTTCGATCTGGTCCAGCACCCTTTGTCATTGGAATAAAATAAATAACAAAAAATAATTGAGAGTATAATCCCACTTAAATTAAATTATGCTATTCTATTTAAGAAGGTTTAGTTCCTGACAATAGCAATAGTTTACCACATTTAACAAGTTGATAAGCCAGTAATTTGATAAATATAAATGCTCGAAAAACATTTTAGATATTGTAGTATAAAATTGCTTTACCGTACTTAATTAATCAATGTTACTGTCAAGAACATAACAAAATAAATTTGGTATTTCCCTAAATCAATTCAAGAAGCCGGTTGGTCAGCAACTCCGACAGGAATCGACGAAAATGTAAATACTAGTTACCCAGTGTATATTAGAAGCTTTATAAGAGAAAAACGCAAGGCGAAGAAGATATGGCAAAACAATCGTACAATTCATAACAAAAGCAACGTCAACAGAAGCAAAAAGAAACTGCAAGCAGCACTATCAAGCTACAAAAATTATGCGATCCAGCAATCATATCTTTCAAATTTAACATCAAGACCATCAATAGAATTTCGACTTATGGAAAACTAAACAACAGATTCTGGAGTTCTACTATTAAAACAACTAAATCAAATGAAATCAATTAGGGATGAAATCAACTCAATAGTATTAAAGCTATTCTTAATTGCCACAAGGTGACGCACCTCCTTTAGCAACATGACTTTAGTTTAAGACGGTAGAAGCATGTTGAAACCTATCCATTCCAAAAAATTAAATAAAAAGTTAAATAATTTTTGAATTGGTTAAACACGCTTCCGTTAAAGATTAAATGTCAAAATTGAGAGTAATGGAGTTACAAAAAACATGATAAAGAGACCCGAACATTTTAATAACAAATATATTTTTCATGGGAGCATAGGGCTTCCACTAGACATTTCAACGTACTCGATTTCTAGTTGCTAATTTAATGTGTTCCCCCGTTATGTTTGTTTTTACAAGCTTTTATTTTATGGTCCTGCGCCAGTTGGACCTTCTTGTGCCTTGTGGTTCCCATTCTAAGCTCATTCGCACCATGTTGTTTGATGGCTTTCTGATAGTGTGGCCTATCCATCTCCATTTCCTTCTTCTAATTTGTTTCGCTATGATTTCTTCGCCAATTAGTATCCAGAGGTTTTTGTTGCTTATTGTGTTTGGCCAGAATATTCGGCATATAATCATTAGATATTTCCTCAGCAAATATTAATAAAAGTATTAATAAAAGTTTAATTCGAACTAGAAACTGAAATTAGATTATTTTGAGCATATTTAGGTTTTAAATGCTTGCTTTTAGGTCCTTCTAAATATATATTCATATTTGTTGAGACATGCCAACGATATGTTGCTAGATTCTTCTGAACCACCTAGAAATTCATGATACGTAATGAAAAGCTGTTAAAGGGCTTAATAATTGGCTGGTAATCCTTCTGTTTGGATTTTAATTTTAATATTAGTTTTCCCATCCAGGCATACAGGCATATTCGGATGGTCGTACTTGTTTTGTAAACAAGAAATAGCGAATACATTTGTAATCATCTTTCTAAAGTATTTCAACCATGAATAATTTGTTCTACAAAATGTGAACTATCTGAAATAAACAATATTATTAGTTGTTTCATTCACAAGGACTTACTAATAAAAAAATATTCAGCATCTGAGATAAGATATATATAAATCCAATGCCCACCCCTACACAGTAGAAATCCCAAGATGGCAAAAAAATTGTTATGGCAATTCATTTATAGTCCGAGCGTCGCGAATGTGAAATCACACCCCCCGACGTGTTTGCACAATCAAATAATAACAGAACATCTTGTTATAATCTCCAGAGGTTCAAGTCAAACATTAACCGTCGTTTTTTACTTACACTACCTATTAATTTGTACCACACTTTCCTTCTTCCTCTTCCTTTTCTGTCCCCAGCCAGACGGTACGTAAGTATCAAAGGTCCTAGCGCGCCGCTGTTTATAAAAAATAAATAAAAACAAATAATTCACCGGGTCTTTATCTACTCAATGGTAGGACAATGTATTACGTGAATTATCTCTTCAAGTTTCTATCATTTATATAAAACGTTCTACTAAGGCTTCTTACATACTACACAATTCAACGGAAAACGTCAGAGATAATAATTATTCTAAAGCCACATAAAAAGCCGGAGAACATGTTTTTGTATATTAGATACCAATAAGCTTGTTGCAAACTCTACAAAAGTTATTCGAAAAACTTCTGATGAAAAGATTAATTCCAATAATTGAAAATAAAAGTCTAATATTTCTAATAATCAATTTGGCTTTGGCAGTTACATCGCGTATTGTCAACGAAATAGATAACTCCTTCAAAAAGAAAAATGTCTGTACTACAGCATTTCTGGATGTTAGTCAATCCTTTGAGAAGGTATAGCACCTGGGTCTGTTGTACAAATTGAAGAAAAATCCCCCAAGTAAGTTCTACGAAACTTTAAAAAGTTATTTACAAAACATTTTTTTATACAATGACCCATATCTAGTCACTCACATATGACAGATCTATTTAAATCTCAACTGCAAACTATTTTCAAATTTAGAATTTTGTTACACAAAATTGTATTTTTATTTTCTATTTTTTTATCCATATAGCAAAAGCACTAGTTATGGACTTTTGTACCTATTGGTTCGTTTGACTAGAAAGAGAAAGAAAATTTAGGACGGGTAAAAGGGAAGGAGGACAATTACGAACGAAGCTGTTAATGTTCATCTTGAATTTACCTGGGGTTTAAAAATAGAATTGATCATGTTTGGGGAACGCATAAAATTGAATTTGGTTCAACATATCCAAGAGGAGAAAAATGAACAGTGACATTTGGGTCATTGATAAGATCCAAATGTCACTATAATAGCTCATTTTTTGACTTTGTCCAAATATTTTAAAGTATATTGCTTCTAGTAATAAGCGCCAACCCATGTGTGAGAATTGTATTCCATTTTTGGTCGTATTAAAGCTTTATAGATTTTCAAGAGGTCACAGGAGGAGAAGTAAGCCTTTTTTCTTTCAGAATTAAGTACCCACAACCTTACAATATTATTTGACACATTTCCAGTAAACAGACGTAGTATACTAACATTAGTACCAGTATT
Organism: Argyra leucocephala; assembly: GCA_963942445.1. NCBI lineage: Eukaryota > Metazoa > Arthropoda > Insecta > Diptera > Dolichopodidae > Argyra > Argyra leucocephala. Next base: position 14,966,382 of record OZ012679.1, on the reverse strand, counting down.
GCTACTGGTAATACTGACATATTTAATGATTATAGCAAGCACTTCAGAAGTTTATTAGAGACGAAATCATACTACATTTTTGTACAATCATTATCATCATTCAATAGAATTAATAAAACCCGACACCGTTAGAAAATAAAATAAAAATACTTGTATTGGTAGTAGAAGTTTTAATACTGAAATATAACCACTTAGTAACCTTTCCAAACTGCATCCCATAGATGAAAATTACGTCCCATAGATGAAAAAACGAAAAGTACGAATATTTTCAATATTAAATTTTCCATCAATTCAGCAATTTTAAATTCGATATCCTTTTAAAATATCACACCACCTTGAACTACTATACAATACTTGTTAGGCTTAATTGGAAGATATTAATTTCCATTTAACGCTTCAAAAATTATTTTCAAATATCATTTTTGTTCGTGTGTTCAAATTAAATTTTTCTAAGCGCATACAAAAAACAAAAAAAAAAACAAAACAAAACACAAAAAAAATAAAAAAAAAAATCATTTTTACTAAAATTGCCTTCAATTAACCCCATTGAGGTTCTCTTCTTATAATTTCACAAAAATGCATCGCAAAAATGCTCTTTGTAAAAAATTTAAAATGAATTATCAACGTATTAAAATCGTATTTCCTTAAATACCAGAAAACCCATTTTTTTTTTCTATTTTAAAGGTTCTAAACATTTTTTTTTTTTTTTTTGAATATATGATATTTCGAATCAAATATTGTTTAAGGATTTAACGAATATCCTTTTTTTCCTCTCTGCCTCACTCTGTCTCTCTCATTGGTTTTATTTATTGGTAATTTTGTATTCTTTTGTTAGAATTTCTGTTTTGTGTTACAATTTCAATTCGATTGGGAATTAATTCAACATATCACAAAAAAAAAAAAAAACAACAAAAAAATGGAAAAATATAAAAAGAAAATCGGGTTAGCAATAATCAAAAAAAAACAAAAAATCAGAACAAAACAAAAACAAAAAAATTGAGATGAATATTTCCGGATGCCTTTTATTTATTTATTTTTTTCGTCTTTCTGTTTTTGCTTCTGGAGATTTTCAATAGAATAATATTCAATGAATTGATACTGAAATTTGTTCTATTTCTATTTCTTTCTCTCTCTCTTTCCATTTCACAGTAGTCTGTTTCAAACTAGGAAGTTGAATTTAAAAAATTTGCTATTCAGAAATCTTATAGTAAAAAAAAAAAAAAATTAAAAAGCATTAAAAAAATGCTAGTTGTTTTTTTTTTTTTAGTATAATTTTTGTTGCGCTGTTTTGTTGCTGTTGAATCCTTTTACCCTCTTGTATATTTTATGAACTTAAGTTCGATTTGTAAAACCTACAGCGTTCTAAAGCACATCGTTTGTTTTGTTTTATTTTTTTTTTTTTTTGGCTTTCTCTTTTTTTCGTAACATTTTACCAATATTCGAATATGTAATTCGGAAATCTGCGGTAGTAAGCAAAAAAACAAAATAAAACATAAAATAACAAAAAAAAACAATAAAATAACAACAAAAAATTGAAAATAACAAATGACAAAACAATTTCTAATTTACTACCATTGCAGTAGATAGTCCTTTCGATTTTTGGTCTTGAATACATAACACATACCAAAAAATAACAAAAAAAAAATATATATAAAATTAAAGCAACAAATAAACACAAAACAACAACAAAAAAAAAAACCAAAAATTGATAACAAAAAAAAAAAAAACACAAATACCAGAAAAGAATAAATTAAGCTTGTATTAGACCAAACGGAATAGAATTTGATTGTTTTTTTTTTTGTTTTTTTTGATTTTGAGAAAATGGAACAGCAGGATTTCTCTTATCATGGACATAAACCATTTAATATATACAGTGGGGTAAAAACAAAAATTGTACTGATTCTAACACAATCAACATAACATAAAATAAAAAAAATAAAAATTTAAAAAAAATTAAAAAAAAATTTAAAAAAAATATTAAACCAAAGATGCGGTAAATTGTTGTGCGACACTCACTCCGGGTAGAATAACCAAATTATATGAGGAGTAAAAATGAGATTTTTTTCTAAATTTTTGTATTGGGATGGAGGAGGATGGATGATACAATAAACCATTTTTTTTTACAAACCAACTCCTTTCCTCCTGCTGCTGCTGATCTGATTGTGGCACACACATGTCATTAATATAAAATTTGTATAAATATATTGTGTATATTAAATGTTTGAAAATAGTAAAAAATGGTTGAATCTTTGGAAAATATTGATGTTTGCTCTCTGTGTGCAATTACATTTACTGATATTTTGATTTAAATTTTGAAATTAGACTGTTGAACTTTGATTTTAATGTTAAATAATATTTTGATGAGATAGGTACCATACTAATAATATTTATATCTCATAAATCTGTAGTCAAAGTTCTTTGAATCACAACACTGTGAAATAGAAAAAAAATTTAACCACGCGAACCTTTAAATAATTATAAACTAACATTCTATCTGTTTCCATTACGTGAATAGGTATTTAATATTAACTTTTTAATCATAATTTAATATTTTTTGATTAAAACCCTTAATTAGCAGACAGATTATTAAACGACAAAATAACCAGTTTTATTTGGAATCCCCTAAGCACATCCAAAATGCATATTAAAGTTTGGCTGAAGCAAAAAGCTGATTATTTTTGAGTTAATGATCCTGGCAATGGGTGGTTAAGTAAGAACGCTTATGCCAAAACGCTTACTAAATACAAATAGAAATTTTCTAAGTTTTAATAGGAAACAGATTCTTATCATAACAGTGATAATAACTGTTCACTGTCTATTAAAGAAGCATTTTTATAAAATTATCTAAACTTAAGAAAAACATGTGCAGATTATGTGAAGTACAATAATAACATATGGAACATCTAATCAGTGAATGTAAACTATAAAACAAACTTTGCAGTGTGGGAACAGCATTCCCGAACATGGTGAGTTATATCTAGCACATTACTTAAGAATATCCTGAGTATGATTATTTAATCAGGCTCAAGATATCAAATTTAGGATATCAATATGATTAGGCTTAGGATATCAAATGCTTAATTGCTTTAATAGGTGTGATCACAATAAGGCCAATAAGTGACTGCGATATTATACCCAATACCTACCCAATATATACTTCAATCTAATCGAATCTAGTAACTTATACCTAATCTTGTTGTAAACTTTAAAACTACTATACTAATATAACTTCTGCGGCGTAAGCAGTGAATATCTTCTTATGATAGATATTTAAAGAGTCATTTAAATTCTTAATTAAATTTGATGAGCTTCTTAGATATAGATTTTAAAATATCAGGCGGCAGCTTATTTTTATATATTAATTTTGGAGATGTTACTGACGTGGGTCGGCTAAGCATTAATTGCTTTCTATATATTACATATTAATCTTCATATTTGAAAATTTGATAAACTAACAACAGATGTCATTATTATACTGTAGGTGGTCAACTTTAAAATAACTTTCATCACTATGCTACCCACTACCCACCACTATGGGGAAGAAGACGAATATTATTTCATTGAATATAATTATTTGACACATATTAATTAATTACATAATAAATTTTTTATTATTAACAGGCTTCTGTTTCATAATTCTACTAGAATTTTTATATATGTGCCTGAGAAGCACTTCGCAATACTTCATGTTCGCTTATACCGGGTGTTCCAGAGCATGCGTATCAGCTTTTTAAGGGGGGAAGGAGCCGTTATTTTAGAGTTAAAAAAATTACTAAATAAATCGTGGATGCTCTATCGATTGGTGATACTTTTAAGTTGCGGGAAGGACCAGAAAAGGGTTTTTTAAGCCCAAAAATCGCCGAAATTGGCCTAAATTGAGATTTTCAAATGGGAAGGGGTACTTTTTAATGCAAATTCGGATTCTACATCAAAAAATAAAAAACTTTTGTAAAGTAAATTTTTTTTTTTTTTGTTATTTATTATATATACTAATATTTACTACCCTTATTGATGATAAATTGGTTTTATAAATTTTATGATTTTCTTCAATAATATGTTTATCAATTGCTGAGCTAAAATTAGTAGTACCTACCTCTTATTCTTGCTGATTCGGCTTCCCTTAAATGTTCTTGGAGTCACACCGTAACTAGTTCTTTTGATTAACCTATATTTAGAACAATATTGGCATGATATCTTAAATGTCAATAACATTTTCCATGTTGTTTTTATCTTTTGCTGATCCAAGTATGCTGCACAGTACTCTGCTAGTTGTTATTAATCCCAAATTACTTTTTTGAACATTTTTCAAACTACGTAAATCCTTCTCAGTTTCTCTACATCCTATAGTCATGTTATTTAGTTCTATACGGTGCAGTTTCTCCCTTATCATTACGTCCATGATTTCCTAATTATATCCATTTTTCCAACCGTATCTTTTATACAGCGCTTTTCTTTTTCAAAGTTAGTCTTTGATAATGGTATAGTTGTTGATCATAATCTCTGTTCATAATCTGTTCATCATCGAATGGTATTTTTTTTTTTTTGACAACCTTAAGGGGTTAATATAGTACAATCTTATTACATAGTACAATAAACTATTACTATATTTAAACAGTACTTAAAAAGCAAGACCCGTATGGGTTTACAGGAATCAATATTTCTGCTCCACTATATTTTAATTTTATCCCACTAAACCGTTTTCAGCCTTCCTATATCTTCTGTTCTATTTAATATCCCAACCGCCTTTGAATTCGTCCAAAAAAAAAAATGAAAATATGTGTTTAGAAAGTTATGACTAATATAAAAACTTAAATTGATGTGTTGAACTAATCCGTGGTCGTACTTCAGAGCATGGTTCATAATGACTTCATTGATTGTTTTTACCTTGAGATGTCTATGGATATCATCATTTCAATCATATCGTATGGTATCCTGCCATTTTTTGCCATGCATGACGGTAATTTGACTCAATGGAGATGGTTGATTGTGTAGTGGTGTATCAAAATTTTATGTTTCCATCTTTATGCATTATTTTTATGTCAAGAAATCGTATTTCCATATTTTTATCCCTCTCCATAGCTGTGTATATGTTGCTTCCAAAATATCGATATTTGCAATCAGCTATATTAAAAAATTATTGATGAGCGGAAAACTGTTAAAAATTAAAATTTAATAAATTCTAAGTGCAACTACAAAACTCAGGGATGGAATATAAATCTGCTTGTGCTTTTCTTGCTTAAGATACTGCTTACACTCTCTGTTCCACACTTTTTGTTTCATTTCTATTCCGGTGCTAAACAGCGACAATATTTTTTCAGCGGTCTCCTTGATAGAAATTTTACAAGCGGTTGACTAGTGACTGGTTATCATTGCCTTAATATAGCTACTAGTCTCTACTAGTACTTATAGCTATCATTGTCAAAATGATCTTAAATGAAAATTCTATTAATACTACCCATCATTCTAATATCCAATTGAATTCCACTTTTCTCTTATAGATTATAGAAAAAAATATATTTATTTTTTCTTTTCTAAATATTGTCATTGACAAAAAAACAAAGCATAAAAATTCTACCACTAAACCAAAAAAAAAAAAGTATATTAATGGTGACGTTAACTTAAAAAACAAAATAATAGCAAAAATATTGTTAAAAACAAAAAATTTCAAATTTTAACAATTTCATGATATTTTCTATAAATTATGCCTATAATTCCACTTTTTCAAATAATAGAAAAACCAAAACAAAAACAAAAAAAATACCAAAATCCCTTTAAATTCCTTTCAAAATTTATGGTTACCGTACACATGTAAATACGTACATACTATATACGAATTTCAGGATTTAACAATACAAAAATAAAAAAATCATTAAAACAAAAAATATAAAAAAAATAACAGAACAATAGAAAAAAACTGGGAAATAAGAACTCACAAAAAAAAAAATAACAAAAAATTAAAATAAAAGCAAAAAAAAAAATTATCACAGCATCCTTACCAGTTATAAGGATATTTTTTCAATGATTTCGTTTTTTTTTTTTTTATTTTGTTTTGTATTGTTTTGAGTTTTCAATTTTTCGTGAAAATTCACGCTAAATTCAAGGATGATTAAGAAAAATAAAAAAGTACTGTTCTTTTTTAAAAACCGTTAGATTTTTTTATTTTCATTTTCCACCACCACCAGTTAGTATTTAAGAAGAATAAAAGAATTTTCAAAAAAAAAAAAAAAAAAAATTTAAAACAAAAAAAAAGGATCTCTTCAAGTTGCCTGTTTTTCTGTTGTTTTTATTATGTTTTTAGGTTTTATTTCTCATCAAGGAAGCATTTAATTGTCCGAAATAAATGAAAGTGAAATGAACATCCTTTTTTTTTTGTTTTTACTTTTTTGTTGTTTTTTTTTTTTTGTCTTTAAATGTCCAAAAATCAACTACTGCTCAGTGGCCTACAATATCATCCAACAACAACAACAACAACAATGATAATAATAATAGCGAGCGCACACTAGGAATGATTATAATAATTTTGAATCAGTGACGGTGTATATGCAATTAAATAGGGTGAGGTGTTTTATTGTTGAATATATTTTTTATTTTTTTTATTTTACTTATTTTGGTTTGTAATGTTTAAATTATTGTTGTTATTTTTTTGTGTTTTAACTTTTTTTTATTATTACTTCAAGAAGGCGAAAGGGTTTAAAGTTAAATGTCTTAATGGCTTTTGTTACTGTCAAGTTTTTCGTTTTTTATTTTTATTTTTTTTTTTTTTTGCAAATAACAGAGAAGCATTTTGGCATCATCACGATCATCATTGTCATTATAACAAAAAAAAAAAAAAAATTTAAGGAAAAGGATGAAAAAGTTAAGACAATTGAACACTTTTTTTGTTGTTGTTGTTTTAAATGGTTTTTATTTTTCAAACTTTCTTCGCGCTTTTTTTTATTTTTCTTGTTTTGAAAGAAATTATTGTTACTTGACTGAAAAAGGAATCGATTTATTTTTTTTTTTTTATTTTTTTCTTAAAAAGTTTCTTGTTATGATTACATTTTTATTTTTTTTTCTTTTGTTTTGATTTTGTTAAATAAGGAAAAGCTAAAGGGCATTGTATATGCAAAACAAAAATTTAAAATTAAATGGAGCGCAATTATTATTGTATAGAGCTATTGTTGTTTTATAATAATAATAATAATGCTGCTGTATAAGTGTTGATTCAATTAGAACCTGTCATTTGTAAGATATTTTTTACAATAATGTATTTTAGGTAGGATTTATAACAATGATTTTAAAATGAATATTATTTTTTTTTTTGTTACAAAGTACAAATTCTGAAATTTTATATCTAAAATCGAATTATGTATTTTCAACCACCATCAATCTACGGATTGTTTTCTACAAGTCATTGTCCTGCATATAGTGATGGATGTTGGATCAAAAAAGTAATCAAAAATTAACAATGAATACCGATAAAACTAGATACTTGATAATTAGTCGATCGGTACTAACACTAGATATCTGGAATATTATCTGGAAAAAAATTTATATATCTGGGTGTTTTGATAGACTCTCAGCTGAAATGGAGTAGCAATACAAGCTTATTTTTAAAAAATTGTCTTCAATTGCTGGATTATTTAGTTGGATTAAATATGTGCTACCAAATATAATACAAAAAAATGTCTATTATTCTCTTTTTCATAGCCATGGAGTTCAAATTAAAAAAAAAAATCAATAAACGAATTAAAGGTCATTCAAAATGAAGCTTTAGAAAATTTATATAAATGTAATTGGAGAGAAAGATCTGAATATTTTTCATTGAAAACAACAAATCTTGCTAATTAAAGGCTTATATCTGGTATATAATATACAAGATGAACGACGTGGAGAGTAAAAAAGCAAGAATAGCTGAATTACAAATTATACCACAAAAATATTAAAATTTTAGCAAGTTCTTGGTACTAAATATTTAAAATATTTAAAAAAGTTACACCAAATAGTGACGGTTATTTCCAAGTTGAGCAACATCTATATTCTAAAATAAATTTCAATCTTACTTAAACTTATCAGAAAAAGTAAAAAAAACGAAAACACAAACCTAAATTGAAAACAAAAGAGAAAAACAAAATCAGATCAGATCATACTCTTCAAAAATATAATAATAAACTAGGGGCCCCTGTTGAGTAATTATAATTCAAGTTGAAATCAAATTTTAAGTTTTTAAAAAAAACAGTAATTAACATACTGACATAGACTGCGCAACCACTCGTGTTTAATAAAAATTTTTGTGGTTAGTAAGTTTTATTTAGAACCTCATATACTGTTTCGTTTCCGATATATTCCCTATAGTAAGTGGCATTTAGTGGATAAAATTACTAAAAATAAAAAATGTTGTCATTAAAGAGGTATATACCTACATATACATTATTTTAATAAAAAATATATATTATTACTACAAATAACAAAAATTTAGAAACAGTTACTTAAAAAGATAAAAAATGAAAAATTCAAGTGATTTGTTTTTTTGCTGTTTTTGTATTTTTTATTTTAGATGTATGTATTTGTTTTTATTTTATAGATGTACATAATTTCAGATGAATTTGTTTTTTTTTGTTTTTATTTGACATATGTACAATGTACATTATATTCACTGCAAGTAATTATAATAACTTATTTGTTTGTTTCGGTTTTTTATTTTAATAAGAACTCACATATACATAATGTATTTGCTGAATTATAAAACCATATGAGTAAAAAATTTTCAACTATGTGCGCATTATTGTTTTATATGCAACTTATTTATAATAATACTAGGAGTTCATTAAAGAGTAGCGAAATAAAATGAAAAGGTGTCTACTGCGCAGGTCCTCAAATGCTTGTCAATTATAATTATAGATGTTAGTTCATTTGTTTCTGCTATTTAAAAAAAATATATACAGCAATATACGGTTATAGTTATTCCCAAAACTTCTGTAATATTTATGACTATAACCGTTTTGTGACTATAGGCGTATTCAAACAAAAAAAATTGCATTTTTATAAACCAAATTCAATAAAATATCTTTCGTATAAAAATTGTAAACATTATTTTATTGTAAACATTATCAAATAATATACATATGTGTAATAAAGAACAGAAAAAAACAATATATAAATCAGTTGTCAAATGTATAAACGACATCGATTGTATGAACTTATGAAGTTTATTACTTCTTTTCCAAAAAATTTTTGACTATAACAGAATTGTGACTACAAACGTTTTTGACTTTAAACGAATTAAAATACATAAAAAAATATTAAAAAAGATGATGGCAGTAAAATTGTTGACTAAAAGTGAATTGTGCCTATAACCAGTAGTGACTATAACCGATTTTTTACTGTAAATAATGTCAAATTGGTGTCATGGTACATATTAAGATTAAAGAGATATAAGGATAAGCTAATAGCAGAAAACAGTTAAGAAAGTTTATTTTGTTTTTTGTAGTTTATTTTATTTATTTATTTCATTATGTACATATAAATGAGACGGTAAGTCTCTACAAGAGTGTGACAACTATGACAAAATACTAAAAATAGAAAAATACATTCATTTTTTACACTTTTATATTTTATTTCATTTTTAAATCACTTTTTAAAAAATTTTAATTAATTTTAATTTCAATTTACCTTAAATTTTTTTACAAAAAAAAAAACATTAATTAATAATATAGAAACATAACCACAATTTAAATTATGTAAATAAACATATCATTTTTTTTTTCTGAGAGTAGGAATTCATTAGTGGATCTATCATGGATTTGTTATGTATGAAAAACAAAAAAGAGGAACATACGTCTCTACAAAAAAAAAAAATAAAATAAATTGATAAAAAATAATGAATGTGTTTTATATGAATAATGAATCATATGAATCAATGATGATGTTGTTATCCAAGATTTTTTAAAAAAAATTACTACTGTGCAATTGCACAGGTGCCCACTAGTATGAATTCTAATATATTATATAAATAATATAACGAAAGGAATATCTAAAGGCATTTTATTGTTGAAATAAATTTTAAATATAGTACCTAGTGTTCTAAAAAATATAATATGGAAAACATATGATATAAAAAATGTCTTGGTATACATTTGGACAAAATGTTACTCTTCAAAACACATAACTAAGATCGTCAATAAAATAGACCTAAATATAAAAACGTGATATTCAATCATAAATGTAAAAAATCCAGAAGTGGAATTTTGTAAGATGATAATTATTGATACTGACTGATAGTGATACAAAATAAAAGCGATTGCAAAATGTTGCTGAACATTTATTTTCGGTACTAGTTTTTAAGTTTTAGAATACAAAAATATTTATTAAAAATTGAGTTTGGTTGCCATTTTTGCTTTAAAAAATCATATTACAAAATTTAATTATAACTAATTATATTTAATTATAAAATAGAAAAGTTCAAGTTAGTCTTAGTAAATTATAAGTCATTATTAGCGTGAAATAGAAATAAGAAAAAAAATTAATAATAAAATGAAGGCATACTAAATGGATAATAATAATAATAATAATAAAAAAAAAAATAATAACATTAAATTTTGTAAATTCTAAAAGACAATAAAATATACTGGTTTATTTTTAAAATTGATACTTTGTAATATACTATGATATACAATAACAATTGTATACTATGATATACAATACTATGATATACAATTTAAAAAAAAATAGAAAAAACAAATGGCAACTCCGAATCTTAAAGCCAACTGGTAGGGCATAGTTTTGATGTAAATTGACTATCAATTAAAAAGCCTTGCTTTCAACTCCCGTTCAGGGAACTAAAGCAAGAGACTGAAAAATTATTTAAGAAGATTATATTTAGCCGTGATGACAGATTTCAATCTCATACACAACCTACACCCATACCTTCATAATATAAATTAATAGTAACATAAAACATAACAATAAGTCAATCAGGTAATCATGCAAGTCAATATTGATATTGGTAAATCTTAAACAACTCAGCAAGAGGTTTTAAAAGTTAGATGCTTCCATCGCTTTATAAATGTTCAAATTTTGTTCTTCTTAGTGTTCAAATAATGGACCTTTAATTGAACACCTCTAAATACCAAGAAATTACATTTTTTAGGAGAAATCCTGCTGTGACATTTTAGTTCAACTACCAATCAAATAGTTGTTCCCTTTCAAAAGCCAATTCCATTATACGTCCCCGGTTAACACTTGACTCTATACTGAACTTCAAATTACATTATGATAAAATACTGAAAAAAGCCAATTATTTTTTCTGTTTCATTAAACAATGGTCTAAACAATTTTCTGACCCTTACACCTCACAAAACATTTTTATGTAACAAAATGGCGTGCCCTTGAATATGCCAGGCAAACATGGTCCACACATTTTTTTGACTAGCATTAATTGAATTGAATTGGTTGAGCGAAATTTTTTATGTTTCGTTTTAAATAACTTTTCGTGGAATGATCCATTGCAACTTCCACCTTATTCCCACAAACCTATTTACTTACAGTAATTTTCAGATCGACAGGTAGTTGCAAATGCGTCTTTTATTCATCAGATCCTTTTGATCAAGACGTAAATTAAAATAATCTCAGAACTGTTGAGTTGTTCTACATTCCCTTCCACCCTACTGAATATGGTAAATTCGATCTAATCACTAGAATGTTCCATGAAGCAAATTCTAATTCAAATACTTTTAATCGACAACTAGAGTTGTTTTAACTGTTACAAAACAATTACGTTGTAATGTACGTATAAGTGAGACTAACTAACTTAGCTTTAAAGTATTTTAATTTAAGTGTAATAATTATTCGACAAATGTATAAACTAATATAATTTTTTTCTTCTCTACTAACAGCGTACGTATCTGATTTTGATTATTTTACTAACATATTTCTTATTAACAATGGCCGGTGTTTTACTAGCCCCATTGGATGATGATAATATAATTGAATAGCTACATTTAGCTCTAAGCATTTATCTGACAGTATTTGACAGTATTATGACAGGTAGGATCCGTACACGGAATTAAGATTATCTGATATCAAAATGGACTCAAACATCCATGTCTACCTAAACCTATATACACAACTCGTACGTTTTATTTTTTTATTTTTTATTTATTTCAATTTTAATGCCAAGCGTGAATGAATTTTGTTACAGTTTACACAGTACGATTCGAATAAAGCTATGAGTAAGCTAGTGATGATACCTGTTAATTTTAAAACTCATATTAGAATATGAATTAGTCATTGAGTTAACCACGTCCAACGAAAATATTAGACAACCTGTATGTATCCTTAAAAACATATTTAGCATACAAATAGAACGGAAAAGAGCTGTTGGAAAGTCTAGAACTATATACACTTTCCTAATTTTCCTTTCCCACCCTAGCCAAACGTACCAATCGGTATAAAAGGTCCCCAGCTGGTGTTTTGACTATGTGTAAAAAAAAAAATGGATTCAAATGCTCTAACAAATTGCTTGATACGAAAATTTCGAATTCATTGGTACTAAGAAAGTATAACAATAATTGTAACAGATTTCTAATGTCTATATCTAATCTCGAACTCGGGATGTATCCCCATAAAAGAGGTAAAAATAAAAATTATTCTAAACGAACATAACACTTCCAATTGCTTTGATTTTCTGTAAACAGAATCATTCATTCGAGTTTACCTATCACCTAAAGTGTTAGGATCCAAAAACTAATGAAAATAAAAACAAAACAAAAATAAACAAAAAAAAAACAAAAAACAAAAAATAAAAAAAAATTAACGATTACCAAAACAAAAACGGACATTTCTAGAATATAAGTGGAAACGCGAAAAAAAAGGTACACGCAATATTTTTTAGCATCAGGAAACATTAAAGAAGCCCTGAAAGCTTTTAAATAAATTCATTTTTATTTTCATTTCCATTTTTTTTTTTTTTTTTTGATTTTTTAAAATTTTTCACTAAGGGTCGAAAATTATTTTTTATTTGGAAAAATATTTTTAGTGGTAGATGCTGCTGAGTTGTTTTTCTTTGACGTTTTTTTCTTTACTGATTTAAATTTTTTGCATTTTTCTTCCGTTATTTCTGTTATTATTATTTTCTGTTGTTGTTGTAGAAGAGTCAAGTGAAATGGAAATCATCTCACAGAAAACAAAAAAAAAAAAAAAATGAAAGTAAAAGTTTTTAAGCGATTTATTTTTATTTTTGTTTTTGTGTTCATTTCGGCGTTACTATCAGTTCAACCGCTATCAAAAAAAAAGAGGAAAAACAAAATAAATTCTTCCGTCTTCTTCTATATAATATTTAAAATGAGTCCTTTATGAGTTGTTTTAAGGAGTAATTTATTCGTCATGGATATTTTTTTTTGTTTTGCTTTTACATATTCTCTTTATTGCTCAGGGGTGCAAATTAACACACAGAGAGAGAAATAAGAATTGGATATTAAAAAAAAAAAAAAAAAAAATAGAAACAATTTTTTGTTTTGTCATTTTCTATTGCTACAGTCATGAACTGTACCACCATGAGTTCCGTTTGTTTCAAATACAAAGTTTAGAGGGTTTTAAATTTTTTTTATTTTCCAAAATGGGCTAAATATAATTTTAAAGTATATGAATTGTAATAATAGAAAAAAAAATGAAAAGGTCCTGTTGCTTCTTAAATTAAATATCATAACTGATATGAAACCAACAACAAAAACAACAATAAAAAAAATTATAATAAAAAAAATATAATATTTAAATAAAAAAAAAAAGGAAATGGAAAGAAAATTTTTACAATTGAATATGAAAATTATAATATTTTGTAAGCGAAACGAATATACCTATACAAATGGAAAACTTTTTAATAGAGGTTAAATGTCAGCCAACAAAAAAAAAAATAATGTGAGAAAAATAAAAATGAAAAAAAAACTTTAAAAAGAAATTTAGAAAATTTTTTTTTATATTTTATTGAAAAGTTTTAAAGTAAAAAAAAAATTTGTAAATTTTTCTTTATTTTTAGAAATTTAAAAAACACAAATTTTTAAAAATTTTATATTTACTGCATTAGAAAAACAAAAAAAAATATTTTCCAGTAAATCTGAATGGAATTTTCAGAAATTGTTAATCAAGTTTTATTAAAACAACTCATAATTTGTGTTAAGAATGGATCGCTCATTCTGATTTAAACTTGATAATTCAAATAACCTCACATGTTAAAATATTTTTTACTGTTACAATAATATTCTGGGAGTGCAATGGAGAAAAAAAAAGTATTGCAACTCATTGTTGAATACTTCTGAAATTTTCTGCTTAAATAACATTCCAAATTCTGAAGAAGATAGCAAAACAAACCCAAAATTTGTTTCTATAAATTAGTCTAAGCTATTCGATATAGACATAAAGTATACAGGGTGTTCCAGAGCAGGCGTATCAGCTTTTTAAGAAGGGAAGGAGCCGTTATTTTAAATTTTAAAAAAAAACTTTATTAACCAAATCGAGGGTATCCAATTTCGGCGATTTTTGGGCTTAAAAAAGCGATTTGCGGTCCTTTCCGGAAGTTGAAAATATCATCAACCGATAGCCCACCCACCCTCGACTTTTTTGACAATTTTTTTTTTAAACTTTAAAGTATTAAGCTGATACGCATGCTCTGGAACACCTGGTGTAATGTAAAAGTTATAGATAAAATAGAGGTGGTTTCCAAAAGTGCGTAAATATTTATCAGTTTTTATATAAAATTTTGAGATATTTGGTTTATAAAGAATGATAAAAAAGATTGTTTTTTTTTTAATTTTCTACTTTAAGCTACAATATTTCCATAACGGTACCACTTATCATCATCAATACTATATGTTAAAATATGCTACAGACCGTTATTTTACTACACGAAACTAAATATATAAATGTATATATTACATACATATATATATATATATATATATTTAGTTTATTGATTATGATTGATCAACATATATATTATAACGGTTTATGTACAAAAACATCAAAGCAACAAGTATACTTTCAAATGTCCTTTTCGTCCTTAAAGGATAAGATGCGCCATTAAAAATATATATTTTTGGAAATCTAGGAATACCAAATATCTTTCTGATAGTTAATAAGTCACGGGCACACCATCATCCCCTTCAGAATCCCCCAATAATCTGTAAACAAAACAACTTGTTATTATTAATTCGAACTTTTTGAATTTATCAGCTTTTAGGATCTATATTTTATTTGCCATACATAATAGCTCACTTGAGTACGTATTACTAATTTGAGTGCAACATTTAATAGCTCATTTGAGTTAAAAACTGTTCTTGAATGATAACAATAAATTTTAGGAGATGCTTCATTCATCACAATTCACTACTTGAACTCATCAGTAGGTAATTGTAGTGTTAGACTACTTATACAATTCCTATTTTTTTTGGTTTATTTTTTAACTTATCATGGATGTTAATAATACATTTGGGAGTTATAAAAGTTATATGTTAGCCAGAAATTTTACCAATTGTACAACTTATATAAATACTACAACTGTAATGGAAAAATTACGTATAAATTCGAAAGCAAATGTATATAAGAGTTTGTACTAATATATCCAGAAAGCCAGACTACAAATACTATTACTCTAATAAAAATATTTGTGTAAGGAAGCAAACATAATCAGGATCGGACAATTTTCTAATATATTATTTGATTCGAAAACATTATGATAGAGCATTAAGAACCTCAGAAAATATTTTACCACAATGAGCAGTATATTAAAGCAAACAATGCTCACTGGATTTATCGCAACCGAGTATTTCATTCTGCATGATCAAATTGGTTATATTCAAGAACACAATCATGTCCCTATATACTATATAATTATAGTAGACAGGACACGTCATGTAAAATCATTGATTACAATCCGGGCCACATAAATGGAAATAACTTAAAATACAGCATGTCTACATCAGATAAATACAAAAAAGTATAACAGAGAATATTGGTGGTTAGAAAACACATTTAACCAGAATTAGGTTCTAAGTACATATTAGGTTTAACAATTAGGTTAAGTTAGATTAAATAGCATTATAATAATTAGATTATTAGTTAGATTAGTTCTAGGGTCTTTTATGTTCACACAATTTCAGCGATTTTAATGAAACAAAAACTGGTACACACCCAATAAATTTTTTTTTATATATATCCAAGTCTATGGGATGAATACCCTAAATCTATTGTCGAGTACTTCGTCTTCACGTAACAATTTTTTTGCTATAAGACTCTTGAGCACTTTTATAACACTATTTTAAACACTCTTATAGCAGTATTAGTGTTAATTTGAGTGCCCCGCAATTGTTGTAAAATGTTATAAATACGTTATAGCACTGAAATAGAGAATTCTATATGGCACCGGAGCAAGTAATGTAATATTGTTATAGGATTAGTATACATGTATTGGTGTATAAGTTTTTATTTTGAAATGATATTCATTTGAAATAATTTATGTTACGCGAGAGTGAGATAGGTATTATTTTTTATTTTTTAAATTAATAATTTTATGGAGTTTATATTTATTTCATGAGAAATGAAGATAGATATTAATTACATATTTTTATATTTGCATGTAAATGTTTTATATCAAATATAAAAAATGTCTTAAAAATATATTGCGGTTAAAAATAATTGTATTAATATTTATAATTATTGTGACCAAAATGCAGAATTTGGCTGGGAATGAAATTTCATTCACATTTATTATAAGAATACTTTGCCCTTCAAAAATAACCAATTTTTAAATAAATAAAAGAAATATATTTTTAAATTCCATCTTTAAAATGTTAAATACTGAATGTTAATTAATTAATGCATCAAATTTTGATAATTATTCTTTTAAGTAAAAATGATATTTTTGCGAAAAGAGTACAAAATAAAACTTTTCAGTTTTTTGTTCATTTAAAAAGATGTTTGTAGAAAATAATGACCGTCGCAAAATATTTATTCCAAAGCTACAGTAAGTTTATGTTAAGTAACATTATAGGAATACAATAAAATAATAACACCAAACACCACTGCTATTCTAGCAATTCTATTCTTATAACAACACTTTAACTCTTGATATACGATTACGCACTTTTAGACTTATAACAACTTTGCTGTATCACTTGCTGAAAATCCCATTATAACAACTCCCGCAATTGCTATAAGAACATCCTTATAGCAATATTAATCACATTATTCCCATAAAAACATCATTATAACACCTTTAGTGCCTATCGAGAGTCATATAGAAGACTTATAGCACTAATTTTTTTTTTATAACAATAAAATGTTACATGGGAATAGTTCCATTTTATTTTTAGTGATAACCAAAACTCTCAACTATTTATCATTTATTTTGTCCCAATGATAACGAGTCCTGGACCAGGTCGAAAAATGCAGAAATCATTTTTTTTGCTTTCTTCGGGAATCGAACCTGGTATCTTTCTGTTGAAAGGCGCCCTATAGGTGTATTCAGTTATGAATAACAGAACCGATGTTTAGTTTTTGAAAAAAACAACCAAAATATAACTTGGATTTACTTTGCATTACAGCGGATTATTATTTGGTAATCAAAAATAGACATTAGTTATACTAAAGACGCCTTTGAAAATAAATAAAAATATAAAAAGTATAAAAATATGACCACCAAACCGAATCAAACTAATTTCAAATTTTTTAACGATTTTAAATAACAATAAATTAAAACTTTCTTTATATGAATTTTATTTTCCTGTTTATTTTTTTTATTTTCTATTTTATGTCTTATTTTTTATTGTGTGATTTTTCTAATGCAAAATTTTTTTTTAATACTTTTTATGTATGTATGTATAGATTTTTCGAATTTTCTTCTCTAATCTGAAAAATAAAATAGGTATGGGAAAAAGAAAATGTTTTCAATTGTTGTTGTTGTGTTGCTTTTTTTTTTTTAAGTAATAAAATTTCAATTTGCAAATTTTCAAATAACAAAAATAAAAACAAAAATAAAATATAAAATAGGATATTCGTGTTATTTTATTTTTTTTTCTGGTTTTTGTTCATTTTTAAGAAGAAACAATAATTTTTATTTTGCGGGTGACAAAAAATTTCCATATTCTTTTCTATGTCAATTTTGAATAAGTTTATCCTTTTTTAAGGATATTTTTTTTTTGTTTTGCTTATTTTCACTGAGACTATCTATACTTTATTCGATTTTATTATTTTAACCAACCAACATTGATGTAACCGTTTACAATCAATTTCAATTCAAGTGTTTAGATTTAAATTATATGTACAGTGTTTTAGTAAAAATATGTGAACACTAGAAGGTGTTGTAAAGGGAAGCAAACGACATGGAGTAGAGCTTTTAAAAACGATCGAAATGTTGTAGTGATTATATAGAGAGAGTGTGGCATAGTATGTGGATCAAAGAATTTTGATTAAATAGTACCTGCTCTCATTTGAAAATCTAGATAACTGTAAATTTTCGGTTTAAAAAAGTTTTCTTTAAGTCGAAAAAATCACCAATCGATTTTGATTGATTTTATCTTAATTATAAATAACGGCTTCTTCCATTTTTGAAAAAACTAATATGCATGCTCTGACACACCCGGTATTATTATTAAAAGTGATAACAAGTTGGAAGGCTGTCATGGTAATGGATTTAGTTTAAAGTTGAATACGCTGGGTGGTGCAGTAGGTAGAGCGCCTGCCTTTCAACCGAAAGGTCCCAGGTTCGATTACCGAAGAAGGCAAAATAATGCTTTCTGGATTTTCGACCTGGTCCAGTACCCTTTATCATTGGGATAAAATAAATGATAAATAGTTGAGAGTTTTGGTTATCAGTAAAAATTAAAATGGAACTATGCTATTATGAAGGCGAAGTACTCTACAATAGATATAGTTTTCCACATTTAAATAAATAGATATAACCATAAAAATTCTATAGAAAAGCTTTGTCTGTGACTGTGTATTCCAAATCTCTGTGTAAAAGCAGTTAGAGAGTTTGGAATTATATAAAAAAAAAATAAAAAATTTAAATCGAAAAATGATCTGAAATGATGTTGCAAAAAACGCAACTAAATATTTAGGCTTTTCTAGCCGATGGAACGCTTACTTCTATTCTTATGAGCTCATGAAAATTTATAAAATTTCATACGACACAAAATGGACTACAATTACCACATATGTGCTGCTGCTTCTAGTAATGTGTTAAACCTTTAATAAATACTGTAGCAGATCTTCATCATTCCTTTTTTTTAGCTTCAGAGCCCTTCCAAACGTCGAATTTGGTTTATTAAATACGTTTTGAGTTTCAAAGAGTCGAAATCTACTCAAAAATATTTTTTTCAATGGAAAAGATAAAATCATGTATTAAAAGTTAAAACATTTGGTTAAAGTCCAAAAATGGGCCACTCGTTTTAGCAATAACCTAAATGTCACCGCTCATCTCCCTTCTCTTGGTCATCGTATTATAGTTGGAGCTCTTTTCATTTTTCATATATATCTCGTACGCACGGGCACATGTTCCTAAATCTGTATTACCTCCACTTAAGTGTTTTTCTCGTGAAACACAAAAGACAATATATGCTCATTCCTATACCGTAGAAATTCCTAGATCGCAAAAGACAAGTTGCATTTATCAACATCAACATCCGGAATTTGGAACCAAATTACATTTTATGTATTCCCCAAACATTATAAATTATACATTGATGATATACATAAACTCAAGACGAACATTAGCACCTTCGTTTGAAATCACCCTCCTTCCCTTTACCCTCCTCTTTTCCTAACTTTCTTTCCCGTCCTAGCCAAACGAACCAACCGGTAGAAAAAGACTCCATTAACTGTTTTCGCTATGTATAAACCGGTAAATTTATCAATTATACGTCTTAAAGAATCTGAGAGGATTCTTTAACCCTTTCACTTACCGAAATCGCAAATGAGACATATAAATTTGCGTAAAGCTCCAAGAACTATATTTACTTTTGGTAAACATAGTTACTTGAAAAGTAAAATAAAATGCATTTTTCTTCGATGGCTCGGTAATGAAAAGTTTTTTTTCCGCTTTCACGGAGGTGACCCTAATATGTCAGGGCTGGCATGTAGGCTTTTAACCCTGTATGCCCTCCTCCACCCTTTTCATAAAGTCGACCCTTTTGATAAAGACCAATAGATTTGAGAGTTTTATCCTGCACAAGCTTTCTAAGGTTATGTAATGCGCATCCAACAACCTGAGTCTCAGCCTTGAAAGAGCTAGGCATTCTCCTACAACAAGTGTACAGGTTTATTTCTATTCCAAACAGTATCTGCAGGTTGGATCGTCACGTAGTGCTAGTATATACATGTGGTTTTGACCAGTAAGTATGCCCACCATCTTCTAACAGTCCACTCTATTGAGAGTTAGCAGGAAGTTGCTTATTTTGGTGCTTATTCTTGGTACATATATTTTGGAGACCCTGTTGCCTTTAATACGCTCCCAAAGAATGTTTGTTTTCCTCTTCACGGTGTTTTCTATCGATAGTATAATATTACCAATAGGTATACCAACTGCCAGTTCCGGGCCATAAATGTTTCCCGCCGAAGTGAAAGGGTTAATAAAATAACAAGACGTATAAAAATCCAAGCAAGGTTTGAAGTTTTTCTGTTGGTTTTAACGACAGGGGCTTATAAAACATCCAATCCAAATTAAATCCACAAAAAAACTATTTCCGCAGATTTTTCCAACTTTCAAGGATTGAAGTTGAAACACTACTGTTCCAACACTTTTACTAGGTAGTATAAATGTGTGTGAAAGAAAGAATTTTTTGTTTATTTTTTATTTATTTTTTTTTTCTACTTTTTTTTACGATCTAAATTGTAATAAAAATAATTTTTAACTTTAACCACATTTATTGTCTTCGTTTTAAAACAAAGTAACAAAATAATAAAAAAACAACAAGAATAGAAAATAAAAAATAAATTTTTGTATCATTTTAACAATATCGTAAATTCTATGTAGCTCTTCTATATAGAGAAAGTTAAATTTTATGATCTAAAAAAAAAAAAATTAATAAAAACAACAAAAAACAAAATGATTTTCATTACTTCAGATATACTTTCGTTATACAATCTAATACCATCATTTAAAAAAAAAAAAAAAAAAATTCGTAAATTGTGAGGGAAGTAAAGTAAGTATATTATCAATCAGTCATGGAAACATTAAAAACAAAAAAAAACAAAAATGAAAAAAATCAAAGAAGACCCACAATACAAAAAATATTTTAATAGCAAAACAGTTAAAGAATTTGTGTAGTTGTAGTCAGTTCTCAACTACTAAACACAATTACTTCCACTGTTTATAGGCATATATTTTAAAGCTTCTCGTAATTATATTTAATTAAAAGAACAATTTAAAAAATTAAAATTAATGAAAATTAAAATAAAGTATTTGGAATTTATTACTTGTTACTACTACTACTACAGTAGAAGAGAATTACAGCAGAGAATGCCATTTAAAAAAACTGTGATGTAAAAATAAAATTTTATTTTAATTTGTTTCTATTTCAAGATTAATGATGAAATGATTTAAAGGAATTTTTAAGTAATTGGAATATGATTTTGTTTTTATTTTTATTTTTGATTTTAATTTTGTAGTTAAAATAAAATTAAACTAATTAGTAGAGCCTATAAACTTATATTTGGTAATTTGACAATTTTATGATAATAGGTTAGTTTTTTTTTGTTTAATTCTGTTTATTACTTCTTACTACCTATAGTGGAATATTGGAATATAGTGGAACATTTTTATAATATGACAGATTCTTAGAAGTTAATATAGAACTGATTATTGCCACTTTTCAAACGCATCTATTCGTATTTATCAGTTTACGTTATAGGAGAAACGTCATGAATCCCTGTTTAGCAAAAATTTATTCAAATTTCAACTCAAATTCATTGTGACTGTGAATTGTATCTAAGTTCATAACAAATAAACTTTTAATCGTTAACGAGACGTAAATTTTTCCCGCTTGGATTTTATTGTAGCTTGTAAAAGTCATACTACAAATCTGTGATAATTTGCTAAAACATTATAACCTATATTTTTGATGTTTTCAGGTAAATTTAAATTTTCATGGAAAATCATCAAATCTTTACTTTGACAAAATCCCAGAACTTTATTTTTTATAAAGCAAAAAAACAGTGAATGTCTAAAGCCGACCAGTCTACTTTCTAATATAACGTAATGTTGTCAATGATATTAGCAGATGTCATGTTTTGACAAAATCTAAAATAACGGAATTTATCATTTATCTGATAAGTTATATCGTATTTGTACTAATTATTTGTTCGTTCATGTTTAAAATTTCAGAGACACACTTCACAAACAAATCTTATTTAAAAATGAAAGGCTACGAAATATATACTACTAATCACCCAAGTGGAAGAGCTCGCGGAGGGGCAGCAATATTAATCAAAACAAACATTAAACATGCCGAAACTTCAAAATATTCGTTTGATTACCTACAAGCAACCAACATTGAGGTTTCACTAAGTCAGGGAAAATATATATTCTCATCAGTGTACTGCCCTCCACGACATACTATAAATAGACACCAGTTTACCAAATTTCTCGATACACTTGGAGACAAATTTATATGTGGTGGAGATTTCAACGCGAAACATACCCATTTGGGATCCAGATTAATCACGTACAAGGGTAGAGAGCTTCTAATGTCAATGGAAAGCAGAAATTTGCAATTTATATCACCTGATACTCCAACATACTGGCCATCTGATACAAATAAAATTCCAGATTTACTAGATTTCTTTATTGCAAAAAGAATTGATCTTAAAAAATTAAAGATAGAATCTTTGTTAGAATTATCATCAGATCACTCGCCAATAATTATGACTCTACATGATTCGGTAATAAAAAAGGAGAACCTTCCGACGTTATGCAACCGAAAAACAAACTGGGTTCAGTTTCGGGAACATCTAGATAGTAAAATCAATCTACACATTCCGATGAAAACAAAGGAAGACATTGAAATTGCTGTCAACGATTTCACCAACAATATACAACAAGCATCTTGGGCAGCTACACCCGATTCCTTTGACAGGCTTATTACATATCGAACTTCGCGTAAAATAAGGGAAATGATTGAAAACAAGCGCAGTCTAAGGCAACAATGGAAAAACACAAGAAACCCAGAACAAAAAAGGAACATCAAAAGACAGCTTAATCGTATAATTAAGGAACTAAAATATGAGCTAAAAAAAGAAAACAATGAAGCAGTTCAACAATATCTGTCTAAACTGACGGCAACCAAAACAACTGTCTATGATCTGTGGAAGGCAACAAAAAAAGTCAAACAGCCTCAAAAGTCAAACCCACCAATTCGACAGCTAAATGGCAAATGGGCAAGAAATGATGAAGAAAAAGCCAATGCATTCGCAGAACACCTTGCTAGCGTATTCACACCTTGGCCTCTACCAACAAACTCGGAAGTCGAAAAATAGATACAAGAACATATGGAAGCTGCTTATCAAATGGAGTTACCAATAAAAAAATTTAATACAAAAGAGGTACACCAAGTAATAATGCAGGAAATCAACGGGAAAAAGTCACCAGGATATGATTTGATCACTGGAAACATATTACGCCAAATTTCACCACGGCGCCTTATTCAACTGACACAAATCTTCAATGCGGTCGTAAGGCTCAAATTTTTCCCGAACCAATTGAAGATTTCGCAAATCCTAAGGATACTAAAACCAGGCAAAATATCTGAAGACGTCAAATCATATTGGCCAATTAGTATTCTTCCAGTGTTATCTAAAGTGATGGAAAAACTAATCCTACGACGACTTCAACCAATGGTTAAGCAAAAAAAATTAATCCCGGCACACCAATTTGGCTTGAAAACAAAAATTATTGCTCTGCAGTTTTTCTCGACATAAGCCAGGCATTCGACAAAGTCTGGCACAAAGGAATTAGACCTATTTCAATTCTATCGGTTTTTTCTAAAATTTTTGAAAAAGCTATGAAAAGACGAATGTGTGAATATTTGGATAAAACGAAATTCTTTACTAATAGCCAGTTTGGATTTCTAAAAGAGCAATCTACTGAAGGGGCACTTCTTAAATTTTGTACCGAGGTATATGAAGCTTTAAACAAGAATAATTTTTGCTCAGCATTATTCGTAGATATTACAAAGGCGTTTGATCTTGTAAATCATAACATTTTGTTAACAAAACTGCATAATTCTGGTTTTAGATGTTTCATAAATGATTGGTTTCGTTCGTATTTGTTCGAAAGAAAACAGAGAGTAAAAATAAAGGATGAATATAGTGAATTACTAGCTATAAACAGTGGTGTTCCTCAAGATTCCGTTCTTGGGCCTTTACTTTTTTTGATATTTATTAATTCTCTATTTCTTCAAACGTTTAAAGGAAGTCATACCGCATTTGCAGACGACACAGCTTTTACTTATTCTTGTAAAAATAACTTTGATGTTGTGGTTAACATGAACTACGATATTAATATACTCCGTAACTGGTTTTGTAAACACGAACTGATTATTAGCTCTAAGACTAAGTATATGAATTTTAATATCCGTAACGCTAATGACGATAACTATAATTTGTACTATCATTCACCTAATTGTAAAAAATATCCTCTATGTCTTAATTCTGTTTCTAATGTCAATGATTCCTCTCACTGTTTTAATAATTATCAATGTGACTCAAATTGTTTTTTAATTGAACCAGTCTCTACTTTCAAATATTTAGGATTATTGATTGATTCTAAGCTTGATTGGAGCGGACACACTTTTTACCTTAAGAACCATTTCAAAAACGTGATTCGGCAACTATACTACGTAAATTTATATAGCTCTGCTAAAGTGTGTTCAATAGTGTACTTTGCGATATTCCATTCTAAACTTCAGTATGGTATAGTTTGTTGGGGTGGTACTCACTTTAACAAGCTACAACCACTTCTAATATTTCAAAAGCATGCTATTAGATTAATTTGTAATGTTAACCGTCTTACAAACACTGCAAGCTTATTTAGTAGTTTAGGTATTCTTCCCATCAGGAACTCTATAAACCTCTATAAAACCCTGAAAGTATTTTTTATTAAATCAGGATATCTTGATGTGAGACATACCGTTATCCATAATCTAAGAATTAATAGCAGGAATTTAGTTGTTGTACACCGCTTTTATAAGTTTCATATTTGTCATTTCTTTAAAATTATTGCACCGAGAATTTTTAATAAGCTACCTATTGAAATCAGAAATATCAGAGTTTTATCCGAATTTTTAACAAAAACTAAGAATTGGCTTAGAAATATTAGTTGGCATGAAGTTGAAGAGCTAATAAGAGTCATTAGATAATATTATTATTGATATATATATTATAGTATCCTGTTGCTGATATCTATCTATATTATTATTATGCAGCTTTGTTTATTCTTTTCTTACCCTTAATTTTTTGCTTTCGTTCATTTCTTTTCCTTTAAATTAATTTAAATATTAAATCTCGTTCTAAAACATATAGTAGTTTATATAATTGTGTAATTGTTTTATTTTCTTTTTGTAAATTTTCCTTCAATTCACTTATTTGTAAGTTTTATCTATAAATTTAATTCACATTTCTATATTCAACTTTTAATTTTAATATTAATTATTTCTTAAATTAAATTATTTTTTTATACATAAATATTTAACCAGATTAATTTTAGTATTCTATTTTTCTTTACGAATTTAGTTTTTCAAATTAATATTTACATCTAAATTTGTTACTCCACAAATATTGAATAATTTAAATTGTTTATTTCTTGTGATGGACCATTCGAAACTTGCTTTTGCAATAGAATGTTTCCTAACTATTTTATTTTATTTATATTTTGAATTCTGTAGATGCTTTTAATTTAGTACTATTATTATATTTGTTTATTTTCTATTTTTAAGTTTTGAATTTTAGTTTTAATTAATTTACTATAATTGTAATGAATTCTAATATTTAATAAAATATAATAAATGAAAAAAAAAAAAAAAAATTCTCTATAAATTAAAACAAAATTTGCCATATCACTACTATGAATTGTTAAAAAGCTATCTGGAAAATCGCTATTATTGCAAGTGTCGACGGTCCAAGACGAAATTCACCGACACAGCCAGAGATATCGTGCTAGATTAAATAGTCATCCCAATGTAATAGCAAGTACACTTATGAATATTACACAACATACAAGATTACAACGATATACACCAGGAGATCTGTAGAAATTTCTTGACATTATTATTAATACATTTTTTATTATAAATTGAGAAATTACTTTTATTGGATTGTAATTTCACATGTCTATTATTAACTAAGTCAGTCAAAAACATATTCACTTATTGTATTATTTTTAATTAACATACAGATTGTGAATAAAAAAACAAACAAAAAAAAAAAAAATGTTTAAAATAATATTATTATGATGTTCTTTATTTTTAATTATTATTATAAAAAGTTTTATTAAATAAAATAAATATTAATAGGTTAGTCTAAGTAAATTAAAAGTCATAGGTGTAAATACATTAGTAAGAGCTCTCAATTATTATTAAAATTAAAAATAAGGAAAATTGTAAAATGAAATTGAGGCATAATAAAATAATAATAATAATAAATATTAATAAATTATTAATATAAGCAAAACAATTGTGAGCGAAAGAGTAAAACAGATACTTGCCAGCTTGCCACAGAAGTTAGAGCAGATACAAAAAATGTTATTATATTGAGATTGAAACCTATTATTGAAAGAAAGAATATAATCCCGGATCACCAATTCGGTTTTAGAGAAAAACATGCCACAATAGACCAGGTACACAGAATTACAAACACTATTGAAAAAGCTCTAGAGGAGAAGAAGGTCTGTTCAGCAATCTTTTTGGATGTGGCTCAGGCATTCGATAAGGTGTGGCATAAGGGGTTGAATTGTAAAATTAAAACAATCCTTCCAAAAGAACATTCGGAAATCATAGAAAGCTACTTATCAGAGAGATACTTCTACATAAAACAGGAAGGAGCATATTCCGATCTTAAAGAAATTAATGCCGGGGTTCCTTAAGGAAGTGTACTTGGTCCGGTACACTTGTGATTTTCCTGCACTAGAAAATAATATTATTGCCACGTTTGCAGATGATACAGCGATTCTGGCTGTTGGGTAAAATAATAAAGAATCCATCGAAAAGCTGCAGAGAGCTATAACAAAAATCCAAGATTATACAAAAAGATGGAGGCTAAAATTAAATGAAGCTAAGTCAGTACATGTGGATTTCACAAATAAAAAAATTGACTATAAACCAGTATATATAAATGGTCAAGAAATACCCCATTCAAATACTGCCAAATATCTTGGTATGACGTTAGATGCGAAACTTCGCTGGAAAGCTCACATAAAAAACAAGAAAGAAGAATTACAAATCCACTATAGAAAAATGAACTGGCTCATAGGTAAGAATTCTACCTTAACAATACAAAACAAACTTCTGCTCTATAAACAAATACTGAAACCAGTATGGTCATATGGCATCCAGCTATGGGGATGCAGCAAAAAAAGTAATAGAGATATCATTTCAGAATAAGGTCCTAAGAAACATTGTGAACGCGCCCTGGTTCATAAGAAACTATGACCTACATAGAGATTTGCAAATAGAATCTGTCGATAAGGAAATACAGAAATTTGCAAGAAGTCACGAAAAAAGGCTTCCGCACCATGTAAATGTGGAGATAGTCGAGCTCCTGGATAATAGAAATATAGCCAGACGACTCAAAAGAGTAAAACCTTTTGAGTTAGTGCAGCAATAATCACCCACACTCTTGAGGACTCGTCGCGCTGGTGATCGGAGGTTGACCCGCTCCCACGTTTAGATAGATTTGTTTTTACGGGATTGGTGAAAAATTTCGTTATGTTGACTGCCAACGAGACGAGGTTTTTCATAAGTCTTACATAATTATAAATTCGTTCGGAGAGCTGGTTGGTTGGCTTTTCGTCACTGATGCGATGGGTCTTCAAGGTTATGGCCAAAGAAAAGTTAGATAGACATCGCTGGATGGAGTCTACATTGAAAAATAAAATAAAGCCAAGAAAAAATTGCTCATTAGTCCTGTAGGACTAGATCGCGATATAGGAAGGGTGTGGTTTAGTGGGTAAGAATCCCACACACAATGTCAAGCTACGGGGCTCATTGTGTCTTTTAAAGATTCCCACCAGCCTGCGTATAAAAAAAAAAAAAAAAAAAAAAAAAAATATTATTTTTTTCCGAAACAGTGAAACATTAAATTACATATTCAGATACTTGTGGTGCACAAAATCGAAATATGAATATGAGAGCAATGCTAAGGTGGGCAATACATAAATCAATTCATATTGAATTGAATGTATAGATCAAAAATTTTTAGTTCTCGGCCACGCTCATTTACATTGTGATTCATATCCAGCTTCGAATTGAACGGTCCAAGAAAAACACAGAAATGGATATAATGGTTTCTATAGGGAGTGAGTGGGTTAACTTAGTAAGAATTTTTAGGGAAAAAATCCGGTGACTGTTCATAAGATGAAGACTGAGAGTCTCAAAAATTTGCACACCTTTTTAAAAATGTTTTTCTAAAACGAAAGAAAACCGTAGAAAGATACTCTGTCAATTGGTTAAATATACAATGAATAAGAAATACATAATCGTTGGGAAATATACAAATTAAATAATTTAGATGACGAGCTAGAGTTTCATATATTAGATTTTATGAGGAAAATTAAAGGCATTGAAGCAGTAATGTCAATTTCATAAATCCGAAAAAGAAATAAGATTTTTTTTTTTTAAATCAAATAAATAGCGACTGCCACATCTTTTATAAAAATTTAAAAACCAAAAGTGATACTGGATATAACTATTTATCAGATGAAGAAGATGAAAATGATAGTTGAAAAATATTAAAATTAAAAAATGTATACTTATTATTTGATTTTATATTTAAAATTAAAATATTTTTAAATATTAAAATTTAACCAAAGTCTTAATATTTAATTACTTATCGGGTTTTGACAAATTACTTATATCACTCCCGACAATCAATTTCAATTGATTTGCCAAAACATAATTATAATAGCTATCTTCCCTATGACACGTAATTTATCATAACTTGATTTACCACATTATTAAAACTACTATTTATAATAATACTTTTATTGGAACATACCAAAAAACATTAAACTAGTACCACTTTCTAACTAAATTTCATTTTAAAAATCTTTCGTTCCTGAAAAATTACAAATTAATGGATATCAACTTTTAGCAAATTACCACAAAAATGTAGTCCACTTCAAAAAAAATTCAAAATATTGTCATATTTTTGTATAATTTATAATTTAATTGCAATTTAGTTGTGCTGTGGGTTAATTATTATATAAAAATGTGATTTTGCTTCAACAATTACGTCAGTTTACCATACCAATTCGATTCCGATCAAATATGTCCAGGGAATAATAGGGAATACATATCATGTTCCAGGGAATAATAGAAATATTACAGTCGACAATTGTTTTACCTACTTCTTTACAATTATAGCCAAAACATCTCGTCAATTAACATTGATTGGTGTACAATTAGAAAAAATAAAAGAGTTCTATCATCAGAGTTCTTAGCTGGCAGAAAAAAAATTCCCGGAACAAGCTTATATGATTTTACTAAAGCGTTTGCTTTGCTATCGTATGTGCCGAAAAAATACAAAGCTGTTATATGATTGTCAGCTACACACCACACTAAATAAACAGATCAAATTTCAAATAAGCCTTAAATTATAGCATAATACAACAATACTAAAGGTGGAGTTGATGAATTAGGCAAAAAGTGTAGTACAATATTGTGTATACCTGGCCAATGGCAATATTTTTCCAAAAGCTGAATATTAGTGCTGTAATTCTTTAGTTTTATATTATTCTTATGCCTCAGGTGCATTTGTTAACATATCGCGAGCATCATATTTATTGAATTTTGGAAAATATCTTGTATTATAGATCATTTCAATAAATATTGTCGTATAGATAATGTAGGAATTTCGAGAGTTTTAATATGTACTATGACACTATATGTATCTCTGTACAATGTACCACTAAAAAATAAATTCCAACTCCGTAGACCACATGATATAGTATATAGTTGTTCTAAGTCTCTTGAAAGGGAAACTGTACATGCCTGCATGGAATACAAAAAGCCAATCTGCCTAATATGTACAAAAAGTGTATGCCATATTAAAAAAAACTGTAAGTCAGTTGAACGGAGAGAGTATACCTAATGAAAATGTTCCTATTGTTTCGGCTAATAAACAAAAAAAAAATTAATTGTCAGTGTTATCAAATCCAAACAAATTTATATACATACTTAGGACATATTAAATTCGGCATATTCAGAAAACTATGAACTAATTAACATTATGTTTGAAGTCAACATTGAAGGAAATAAAGGGGTCGGAAGAAGAAAAATATCATGGTTGAAAAATGTATGTCAGAATGGCTACTCTCCAGTTAACCATACAAAAATTATTTCATGACTAACATTATTTCAATTTTTCAACCAATATTTGATTTTTTATTTGATATATGCTTTCGGATTCGGATTGGATTCGCAGAAGTTCAGCGCGCCATTTTTTTAAATTTGATCTGAATGTCTGAACTATACTGTAGTTTCTTCACTTCAATTTTTGTGTCTACATCCCCTTCCTTTATATAGCTCATATAGAGTTTTGCATTACATTTTCTTCTACCGACCCCATCGTCGTTGTTAGGGACCATATTTCCGGGGTAGAACTTGAAAACATCTTGAAAAAACGATGTATACATGCTCACTTGGCTTGAAACCGAAGCCAAGCAATATGAGCGTTTTCTAAATTCTAACCTTGGCTTTTTCCGGTCGGATCAGGGTCTTCGACCTTCGGATTAGTTTATAAATATTACAGAATATTAGAGTACTCCGTAGAACAGAACCAAGATTATTAGCGTTTTTTAAATTCTAATTTTGGTGTCTCCGGTCGGATCGATGTCTTCCACCTTCTGACTAGTTTACAAATATTACAAAATATTAGAATACATTCTTAATAATAATTGTGTTATTAAAGGTTAATTAAAACATTATTCTTTATAACAAAATAATAAATAAGAAAAAAAAAAACAAAATAAAATTATTCAACTGAATTCAAAACGGAACAGCAAGTTAAAAATAAAAAAAAACAATCAGAAAAATGCATCATCCCAATTCAGATAAAGCACAAAAGACTAAAATTCCATCTTAAAACTAACGTAAATTTATTACTGCATTACTATTTGTCCCACACACACACAAAAAAAAAACAAATAAAATTTAATTTATTAAAAACGCGATACACAAAGGTAATAATAGCCATTTTTTCTTCAATCCCGTTACTAATTTTATTTCTACTGAATTGGCATACTCATACATTATTATTTTGTATAGCAGAAAATATTCCTTAAACATTTTTACATTGTCAGTATATTCAGTTAACAAATTCTGTTATAATTATTGTTATCAACCAGTGTTCTAAAAATGTTTCCATTAGAAATCAAGAATTATTTTAAAATTATAACAACAACAATAATTACCAAAGGTGGACAGAGATGTAAAAATTTGTATTCAACTAAAATTGTATTACTACTATTTTATAGAACAATTTCTAAAGCCAATCTTACCACCACAATCACTGTTACTATTCTACCATGAATTCTGTTCATGAAACTGAAACAAAGTAAGTCTTGTGAATGCGGAAGAAGAAAAAGGAAAGCAAAAAGAGGAATAACCAAATGATTGGTCTAGTTTGATATAGACTCTGATCTGGTTTATTTATTTTTTTTTTTTTTAACTTACAATATTCATAGTCTACTTTTCTAGACTATATAACAGTGAGGTACTATTATAGTAGTCAGTCAGTTGCAGTTTTCCAGCCAGCAAACTGTTTTTTTCTCTCTGGGGTAACATTTTAAAAAGATATCAAGAGAATATCAAGCAACAGTATAGTGTTGGTGGTAGTAGTGGTAGTAGTACCAGCAGTTGTACCTACTGAGGAAAGTAAAAAAAAAAAGGTGAAGATTTTATTTTGTTTTCATTTTTTTTTTTTTCATTATTTCCCTGGTTGTGATTTTTTTCTTTTTCAATTTATTTTTTGTTATGCTTTTTTTATAAAATGAATCTGAAATGCATTATTAAGTAAGAATTTTGCTCTTACTGTTTACTGTTTTTATTATTTTACTGTTTCCTAGTTTGTTGCTATAAATTTATTTATTTTTCTTATTCATTTAGTCTGGAAGCGTTTGTTATAGGGTTATAGTATTAAAGAGTTTGTTGTTGTTGTAAAGAGTTGAGTAGAAATTGAGTAGAAAATTTTTAAAAATAGAAAAAAAAAAAAAATAACGAAAGAAAAAGATTCGTCATTGCTGTTACGAATATAATATTTTATAAACAGCATTTGTGAAGAGTTAAAGAGTTTAAAAGAGTATGTAGAAAAAAGCGGATACTGGAGTGAAATAGCAAAGAATGTAAAAAAAAAAAAGGAAATACAAAACAGGATAATTTTTAGAAAATCATTAAACCATTTCATAGAGTTTGTTTTTTCTTTCTATCTCTCTCTCTCTCCCCCTTTGTTCTTCTTCCCCACATGGTCTAAATATATTATAAAAAATAATGTTTTTTTATTTTTTTTGTTATTTATTTTTTTCTTCATTCTTCCTTTTTGATTTTTTTTTTTTCCTTTTATAGATTTTCTTTTGTTTTTTTGTTTTTTTATTATTTTTTTTTTTATTTAATTTTTTATTTTTAATAAAATTGAAAATATAACACTGTACAAGAGAGATGGTCGATTTCTATTTATATAGAATAAAAAGAACAAAAATAAAAAATTCTCATTTTCTTTCTTTGATCTTTTCCCATTAATACAACTACAGTTTTTCACATGTTTAATAACTTGTTTTATTATCGACTATTTTCTTATCCTGTTTTATCTGCAAATATTTTCGTCTACGTTTATTATGACTTAGAAATTAGACTTTAATAAATTTATTAATTTTAAATTTTAATAAATTTAATTTTTAATTCACAATAAACAATTTTTAGTACAAGACGTCGGGGCAGACCAAACCTTCGTTTTGAAATTTAAAGCAATTTCGAATCTTCAACTGGAGAGAATTCGCCCGTAACCGGCAAAAATGGAGGATGTTGATAAGTCAGGCCCAGAACCTACATGGTCTGTTGGCCACCTAAGTAAGTATATAATTTTTAGTACATACCAAAATTTACGTTTACATGTATTTGGAAAATGATGCTTAAAAGACATGTTACAGTTGATTTAAGAAAAATCATTAATTTTGCGATGGGAACTCGAACACCTGAAAAATTGTAAAATATGATATTTCATATGTTCATATGATTTCCAGCTCTTTTTTTGATGCGTAATCATTATTGGACTTGTTTTTCCCCTTTCCCTTCCCAGATGAAGAAAATCATCAATTACGTCTTCATTTATCGTTCCATTTTCAGGAAAAGAACAAAGTTAATGAATGTGTGCCGAATTTAACGCGCTAAAAACTCTTATCTTTCTGTTAAAATTAAAACTAGTCTCGTAGACTAACCATTAATGCAATTTTATCTCTATTACTTCCAATATGTTTGTTCAAACAATATTCGATTAGCAATCATTGAGTGATAAAAGATATCCTATAGCATTCAATTTTCGATTTCAAAGTTTTGACTATCAAAGAAGCGGTAAAAACTTCATTAATAGCATATTGGGAGTGCCGACTTTTGTAGTGCCAGTTCTTATATTTCATCATTTATAATAGGGGTCTTTAAATCTCTATAAATATCAGCATTGTGAACATACCAGAGAGTATTGACAATATTTCGCAACATTTTATTTTTGGATATGAAGTTGCTTAGCATTCAAACTCTATATTTGAATGCCGCATATGCCCAGACTGGCATTAAAATTTGATTTTACATCAAAATGTTGTTATACTTCAAAAGCGTAGATGTCCGCTCAATTAGCCAACACAGCTGATTATATTTTAGTTCTAACTCTTGTTTTACTTTTCCTAACAGAAATTCTTTCCATCAGAGCTTTGCATCTTCAGAGCTTTACATTCATTAGTTAATGGGGCTGGAATGAGCAACTCTATATTGTTTTATTTGTAAAATTAACATGATGTGAGGATTTTGACTCGTTTAGTTTAATTCTCCAACTTTTTTGTTTTCATATCGAGGATTTTGTTCTTTGCTTGCTGCAGTTTATCTACTACTTTGTTTGTTTTTTTGGAGATTTATTAATAAGAAACATAAGTCCGATCATTACTCTATTTTTATGCAATAAAAAAACCTATCGTAGCAATAATCCATTTGTTATCTTTAAATTTTCCAGTGATTTTGCAGTGATGCTAAATTTCCAGTGATGCTAAATTACCTGAGTTTTCTCATCTTGATGATTACCATACGGCAACATTCTCAATATTTTCTTTAAATGAAACTACCGTTATGGGATAATTGTATAAACTTGGCAATTACACATCCCTTGGCCCTGACGGTGTCCCAGAAATTATTTTAAAAAATTACTCGAAATCCTTGGTTTCATTACTATCAAAAATTTTCAATTTATTGGATAAAATTTGGAAAAAAATCCCTTATAACACCAAAAAGTTTCCAAAAATTATGTTAGTAACTATTGGCCAATCGTTTAATTGTCCACTATTCCTAAATTATTCGAATTAATCCTCTTTGATCAAATATATTATAATTGCACTATTGTTTTCTAATCCCAAACCATCACGGTATTGTCAAAAAATAAGTACCGAACCTGGTTGAGTGTACCTCTCAATTTATTAATAATATGGAAAAAGATTTTCAAACTGATGTCGTTTATACAGATTTTAGTAAAACCTTGGATCTTTTTTCACATTGCGTCATTCTTTTAAAATTAACCAAACTTGAATTTCCACCATCATTTGTTAAATGGATTGAATATTATTTGGCTAATAGAAAGTATACTGTACAATACAGGGCAGTTACTCTGAGCTTGCATCAAATATCATACCAAAGTATTTTTCAGAATTTTCATATGGTATAACGAAATTGTTTATTGTGGCTTGAATGGGCGACTCTATTGTTTTATTTGTAAAATTAATATGACTGGTAGATTTTGACTCATTTCGTGTAATTCTCTACTTGTTGCACCATAAGAAGATTTTGATGTTTACTTGCTGCAGTTTATCTGCTGCTTCGTTTGTAATATTATCAACCGCTAATAATGCAAAATAATCTGCAAAAGTTGTATCATTGCATCTTTTAGCTCTGGGATACCACTGGTATAGGTAAAATATAGGACGGAGTCCAAAATGTTCCTTTAGTGTACTCCTCGTTGTATATTGTTTCGCATAGAGTAATCGCTTCCACTTGCTTAATATGAAATACTTTTTTTGATCAATAAAATTCAATTACTTCGACATAAACTTTGGACGAAGAATATTGTGCAGTTTGTAAATAAATCATTTGTGTCATACTTTGTCAAAGGCTTTACAAAAGCAAATACATTTTCCTTCTATAGCATCTTTTCGATGACATCAATTTGCAACAATTGAGTGTTGTTTTCCAAACCCCAAATTGGTGCTTTGGTATGATATTTATATTATTAATTGTTATCTTTTAATCAGTATAATTTCTTCAATAACTTAAAAATTATTTTCAATTTGGTGGGTTTTAGCCAAATTTTAAATTTAGTATTGAATTAATTGTTCATATTAATAGATTTAAGTAATTTTTCAATAATTTTTACAACTCTATAAGGCCAGGCCTTTTCTGTACATTTAACTAAATAAAATTAATATCTTACTGATATGAATGAATGTTAGCAAATGTTCTGTATGTATGCTAATGAAACTGAATGCTTGAAATTGGCATATTCTAAAATATATTTAGCGGGATGAAGCAATTAATTAACCTAGAACTAATTACAATGTCAGGTTTTAAACGATGAATACATTTTTATTCTATCTACAATCACATATCATCACAATCACATCACATCAATTTTAGGTCTTATAAAAGAATGGTCTAAAGAATTTAATAACCCTTTTATCTTCAAATACCTATATACATCTCTTTTAATGCCACAGTTGGAATATGCTGGTCAGGTCTAGTCACCCTATTATAAAATTCATATTAAAAGAATAGAAGTTATATACAAAAAACATTCATAAGATATGTACTTCGTTACTTTCCTTGCTCTAATCCACTTCTGTGGCAAAAAGGAATAACGATATAACTCGTTTTTCTCAATTTTTCACTACAGCAATTTGAAACTTATAAACGAAATTTGAAAAATGTTACGAAATTTGAAAAATGTTTGAAAATTAAGTGGACTTTAATCGAGTTATGCTATTATTCCAAAATGCTGTTTTGAAAGTCATTTCACATACGTCGAGTTAATATTTTTTTGCATTTTATAGAGTTTGATTTCCTTAAGAATTTGAAATTCTCAGATGTTAGATGTTGTAATTTTCGTAGCTTCAGCAAAGTATAAACGAAGATATACTGTTATTCGTTTTTGGTAAAATAATTAAAGATGAACATAACTCGAGTTATGCTGTTATTTCAAAATATGTTTTGAAAATTAAGTGAACTTATATCGAGTTATGATATTATTCCAAAATGCTGTTTTGAAAGTCATTTCACATAAGTCGAGTTAATATTTTTTTCCATAGTAACACAATGTAATAAAACAAATTATAATTATATAATTTTTAATTGGAAAAAGCTCTGAAATTATTATTTTTAATAAAAAGGTCAACTCTTCTTAATAAGATTTAAGGATTTTATTAATCAAATAATTTTTTATTTATACTTTTATTATTTTAACAAAATATAAGAAATTTCAAATAACATAATTAATAATTAAATTAAAATATATAACAGATTTCATGTATTCAGTTCAGTCGTGTAATTAAAATAAAAATTAAATAAAATATAACAAAATCGTTATAAAAAACTATGAAAATAAGGAATAGTAATTGAAAGAACAATTTTATATATTTATATTAATTAATTTTTTAAGTTATAAAGTATTTTTTTTTACAGTGTTAGTTTTCAAGGCTATCAATTCCGTCTTCGACTATATCAGTATCGATATTCCGAATATTACTAACACTTAAATTTTTGTAGAAATCATGATATATGGGATCTATTAGGTGCAACATAGATAATAAGTCCGTTTTTTTTCTTTAGTAAATGCAAGGTAGACAATCAATCTTTTTTATATCCCCTTCATTTATGATATTTATGGGGATCACCGTTTTCTTATATTTAGTATTTTAAATGGTTCTTCTTCATTTAATGATGTTGTGTATTCGATTCTCAAGTTATTTTGCGTATAGCGTAATCATTTTACATTCCGCCAAACAAACTTTTCACCATCTTCATTGCACTTCCTCCAATTAAATTTATCCTTTGATAAATTACCGAAGTTGTAAATATTATCTCCCATTTCTTCCACAATGAATGTATTTTTTGTACGAACCAACCGAACAAATTGATACCACAGTCATGAGGATGATGAATTTTTATAAATGTTTTTTTCTTCTTCCTTTCAATTGCAGCATGGTCAACATCGCATTTCATATTCCAGGAATTAAAAATTTGTGATGTATTTCTTTCAAATAGGGGAATTTTGAAGAAGAGTAACAAACATTGAACTTACGTATGAGTTTTTATTTTGCCTTGCCCACGTATCACTATAAAATATTAAAGTGTCAATACTTCCATCTTTAGGCAAAGAATTAATGTGCTTAAATAGGCATGATGAGATTTCATTGGCGCCTCTTTGGCCTTCAGCTTCATGCCACATATAGCAATATGGCTGATTGTTGCCGCAGTTATGGATCGTTAAATTATACGTGTATAACTGCGTTTTATAAAACGAAATTGATGTGGTTAAAAATGCTGTTGAAGTTTCTGTCGCCATTGAAATAAATCTTCAAATTTTTTGTCTCCTTCTTTTAATGATATATCTGTAAAGCAGAATTACATATATGAGAAAAGTTGAGAAAAGTTAACAGTGGATCAACAAAAAACATGTTTTACAATAATAAACACTATTAAAATTCACTCTATTAAAAACTATCAAACGCAAAAAAATATTTACCTTTACGAATATTACGACATTTATTTCCTCTATCATTATCGTTATCTGCTTTCAATTTGCTATTTATGATTTCTCGAGCCATTTCTAATAATTTGTGTGCACGAGACATTTTTTTAAATAATAATTTCACAACTTTTTTCACTACCTGAATTAATTTACTTTTTTTTTAGTATAAAAGTCATATGAATACTAAACTAAAAACAAATTGTTCACAAGATGCAATATTTCCAGCCTACTATAATAGAATATCTTAAATATTTTTTTCAATTTGCACGCATAGTAATAGCAAGCATACCTCGACATATGTTTGTAATATTTTAAAAACTAAAATTGGAATAACAGCATATCTATAGTTACACTTTAAAATTTTTAAATTTGTCTTTTGGAAAAATTTTTAAATTTGTCTTCTCGATATATGTTTTTATTTATAACATAAAGCAAAATGGAATAACAATATAACTCACTTATGAAAAATTTAATTTGAAATTTCAATTTAGAATAATAGCATAACTCGACTTATATTGTTATATATTCTATGAAATAAATTTAGAACGCAAAGTTTTACAATTTGGAAAAACCATACAACTAGACATATGGTGTTATTCCATTTGTAAGTAAGATCCAAAATGAGTTATGCTATTAGAATCGGACTCATATCTGCAAAACTACTTGTCGGAACTGCACCAAAATTTGTGACAATATGTATTCGAATACGGAGAAAACGATGCATACAAAATGTAAATTTGAGCATATCTCGACTTATACTGTTATTCCTTTTTGCCACAGACTTCTTCTGCTTCCATATATGAATACAGATTAAACTTGCTACATTTAGCTACCTACATTAAAAACTAGGCGTGAATTTGCTGATATTCTTTTCATTATCCAAATAGTGAAGGGGAATATTAATTACATCTCTATTTATATCGAACTCTATTCGAATTTCCAATAACACTCCACTCCGATCATTTAATATTTTCACTCTTGTATTTCATAGAACCAACTATGGTATGAATGAGCCTATCCACAGAATGATGGTAATAGGGATCCAATATAAGAACCTGATTGACTTAATATGACTCTCAAAAGATGTGTTAAGGTATGGCCTTTACCTTTGTAACCAGAAACCTTCTAACTAACCCCTGTAACCATTAGGTAGTGAAATTAACAGCTCTCTAGTTCTATTTCTTTTTGATTTTTTTTTGCAAAAGTTGCTATCGTTGCATCTTCTAGCTCAGTGATATCATGAATATGATCTTAGGGGCATCTTCTAGTTCAGGGCATTGGGGATATGGTATAGGGAAAATACAGGACGGAGCCCAAAAGGTTCGTACTCTTGTTTGTATATTTTCTCGCATAGAGTAATCGCTTCTCCTTGCTTAATATGAAATACTCTTTTTGATAAATAAAATTCAATTACTTCAACATAAACTTTGGGTGAAATAATAGGGTGCAGCTTATAAATAAGTCAGTCGTGCCATACTTTGTCAAAGGTTTGTGAAATATCTATTTCGTTTTGATTTTTTAATATTGTAAAATTTTAATTTATTTATTTATTTATTTATTTTAACAGTTGATCCTACAGATAAATTTGTGCCTTTTTTATTAAATTATATTAAATATTTGGTATATATTTTTGTAATTTATATATTTATATTATTTTTATTAATTATTAAATTATATTTGAACCGATGTGGTTGTATTGAAAATTACATTAATTAAATTTTCGGTTCTCACGGGGTTTGAACCCGTGCTTCTTAGATTAAAATTTTAATGTTTTTTAAAATCTTTTTATTGTTTTTTAAAATTTTTACTTTGTTAAATTTTAATTTTTTATTAAAAGAAAAATAAAAATTATTGTAATTTGTTTGAGTTAAACGAAATAAATAAATAAATAATGCGTATTTATTGAATACGGCGTTTCAATTGCGACTCGTATTGAGTAAAACCGTGTTCGATTCGGTCGAATGATAATTTGGTATTTTTGAAAACGTCGGTTGTTCAAATAAGCGGTAAAATTTTTCTGTCAGCGGTAAATATTATTTTATAAATATTTCAAAACCGGATTTTATTACTAATACATGAATAAATTGAAGAAATGCTACAAAAAGAAATGTAATGTAAAGAACATTGTAAAGGATATTTTTAATTTAATTAATGAAGAGTAGTAAAAACAATTATTTAAACAAAATATTTAAAATTTATTTTACAAAAGATGTACTAACAAAATAAGTATAATATGATAAAAATTATTTAACTTTTAGGTTTATAAATA
Organism: Argyra leucocephala; assembly: GCA_963942445.1. NCBI lineage: Eukaryota > Metazoa > Arthropoda > Insecta > Diptera > Dolichopodidae > Argyra > Argyra leucocephala. The sequence continues at coordinate 14,925,884 of OZ012679.1, read as the reverse complement.
TTTTTTGACTAAACAAAAATTCATTTAAATATATTTTAAAAGAAATAGAATTGATTTTCATATTACGATTACTCAACATTGTTATTGATTTAAAAATGTAAAATAAATGTAAAACTTCATTTTAAATAATTATAAAACAGACATTCGATATTTCTAAATAATTTTGATATAAAACAAAAATAAATAAACAAATATTTAATATATTTAACTTAGTTTTATTTTTTTATATCCATTTTATAAAACGTGCCAAATTAATGGCGGATATGAAATACTATAATATCTATGGAGCTGGTTTCTACAACGTTTACCAATAAGCTTTACCGCGGTTCATTTTCAAAACGTGTGTTTTCAATAACACCAACTTTACAAAATCGAATGAATATCCAAGCGGCGATTGAAACATGGTTTTCAATAATAGGAACTAATAAATAAATAAAATATACCGACATCGACGAAGTGACAACGTTTTTCAGGCAAAAGAAAAATATAGTTAACAACGATATTTTAATTATAACTTTAATTCAATTTAAAAAAAAAAAAAAAAACAAACCTATTTTAAAAAGTATTAATAAAGTCTGAAATTATTATTTCTTAACATACCTTAAATAATTCTTTATCTTTGATTTGATTTTCTTTGTTCCACTTAACCATTCATCATATCCTTTAGTGAACAGAACTGAAATATTCTTTAGATTTTTTTGCATCAGCAATCATTGATTTAGAGCCTGGTTTCCAATTAGCTGGACATACTTCACCATGAACATCCGTAGGTATATTGGAATGCTTGAACCAATATTGATGTTTCATCAACACTTCTTCCAACTGGCAAATCATTAACAGTGATTTGTCTTAAATTTTGTTTTGGATCAATAATAAATAAACCACGGAATGGTATACCACTTTCTTCATCAAGAACACCATAATCTCTAGCAATTTGCATTGATTTATCAGCAAATAATGGTATATTAAGTTCAGCTAATCCACCTTCTTTGCGTTCATATTTAATTTTTTCAAATTCGTCAACTCTTTCTGAGAACGCTATTATTTCAGTTGGACAAACAAATGTAAAATCAAGAGAATAAAAAAAAATCAACACATTTCCCCTTGTAATCATCCAATTTAATTTCTTTAAATTGTCCGTTAACAACTGCTTGTCTTTTGAATTTAGGAGCTAATCCACCTTCTTTGCGTGGTGTATTTACCCATGCCAAATGAGTAAAATGTTGAGCATGCTATCAATTCATATTTAATTTTTTCAAATTTGTCAACACTTTCTGAGAACGCTATTATTTCAGTTGGACAAACAAATGTAAAATCAAGAGAATAAAAAAAAATCAACACATTTCCCCTTGTAATCATCCAATTTAATTTCTTTAAATTGTCCGTTAACAACTGCTTGTCTTTTGAATTTAGGAGCTGGTTTTGGAGTTTGTGGTGCCATAGTATTGATCTTTTTTGAATTACACAATTTTTTTTTTTTTTTTTTTTTTTTTTTTTTTACACACTACCCAAACACTAGGAAAGGATTCCTTTATACAAAATTATTGTAGGTGTGGGTAAGGAAAAAATGGATTTGAAGGGAAAAAGGATGATAGAGGAGAATTGGGAGGTAAGTAGGAGACGAACCTGAAGAGGTTCTTTTTGAAAAGTTGCAAATTGTATAATGGAGCATTTTTGTCGGTAGGGAACACGTGTGATGGGAGCATGTTCCACATTTTTGCAGTTCTTACAATAAAAGAATTTCCAAAACCAGTTTTAGACCACCTAGGTATTTCCACAGTGTAGAAATGTGCACTTGAAGCCTCCCTAGTGTTACGCCGGAATAGTTTAAGGGGAGGCATTAGTGATTTTATTTCATTAGAACAAGTGTCATTTCCAACTAGATATCTACAAAAAAGGGAGAGAGCTCCAACATTTCGACGAGTGCTAAGAGGAGTAAAGGTTAATTGGACGACAGGGTCGCCAAATAAGCGTAAGGCGCGATTTTGGATTTTTTCCAGGAAACCTAGTGAAGTTGGGGAGGCGCCACCCCATATGTGAGAATTGTACTCCATCTTAGGTCGGATATATGCTTTATAGATATTGGCTAGATCTCTTGGAGAAAAGTAGGCTTTACATCGAGAAAGAAAACCCAAATATTTGGCAGCCTTCTTAGCTGTATCAAAAATATGCTCATTCCACTGCATTTTTTGGTTTAGCTACATGCCTAAAATATTTAGATTTTCTGACCTTTGCAAGTTTACTCCTTGAAATCGCAGGGTGGGGACGCTTTGAGTTTTGGACGTGTTGAACTCAACTCTGTTTACGATACCCCAATCGGCTATTTTTACTAGGTCATGGTTAAGTGAGCTAGTCATTATATTTCTCTTCGAGCTGATCGAGGTAGAGGTGACGTTTGATTTCCTTAAAAAGTCGTAGGATGCCACCAATGTACTGTCATCAGCAAAACTATGGATTGGATTGAGGGTTGAAGAGATCAGGTCGTTGATGAAAATCAAGAAAAGGGTAGGTGATAAGGCAGAGCCTTGTGGAACGCCAGCATTTATTGCATAGTTGTCGGACATAAAACTGTCGACAACGACACGTATACTTCGGTTCGAGAGAAAGTCCTCAATCCATTTGCAAAAGAGGCTGTCCAAACCAATAGCCTGACATTTGCTCAGAAGAGCAGAATGCCATACTCGATCAAAGGCTTTTGAGATATCAAGAGCTACAATCTCAGATTCACCGGTACAATGAATGCTGGTATTAAGCTTAACGCAGAGAGAAGTTAAAAGATCGCCTGTTGACCTTTGGCTTCTAAAGCCGTATTGGCGATCATTTAAAATACGCGAACTATTAAGGTATCTCAATAGCCTTTTGTTTATTATGATTTCCATTATTTTGGAAAGAATTAAAGTAATGGCGATTGGTCTGTAGTTGGAAGGGTTTTTTAGCTTAGAATTATTAGCTTCTTTAACAAATCTAATTCAATTTTTTACTCTGTAGCAAAAACTCCGCTTTTTCAATTCAATTACTGACACACAGATAGATGGAATAGGAATGTCGAAGTCGAATACAAAATTAATACGATATTAATACGTTTTTAAATTACGTGGTACAGGGCCGGGTAGATCGTCTTTGATGTCATTATCGTCCATTGTTAATTATTGATAAGAACTGAGAATAGTATGAATAAAATTTACGGTACGATCGTCATGTCATGTCGTAAGTTGCCGATGTAATGAAAATCGACCTTAATAATCCTGATGCACTATAAAACCATCTCATTAACTGATTGCATTACTTTTACTTACTATATTTAGTTTTTATTTACTTTTTGCACCATTTTATTTTCATATTCATGTCTTTTTATATTTACTGAGACTTAAAAATTTATTTTTTGAATATACAATTTTTGGAAACAAATCCAACCACATAACTAACTAAAATCTTTATAGAATGAATGCAACAATTTCTTGGTAATTGTGAAAACAAAAATGTATCTAAATTAAATTTGATTTAAAAATTATTTTTAGCAACAGTTTATATTTCCCAAAAAAAAAAATAATAATACCAAAAAATTTTTTTTTTGTGGTCTCAAATATTTCACTCTAAACTTTTCCATTTAAATTCAAATTTTCTTGTCGAACATTTTTTTTTTTTTTATTATTAGATAACGTATCATTATCGTCCAGTTTAAGTTGAGTTTCTCTTCAAAATTTATTCTATATTATTTTTTTTTTTCTTTTGAATTTTGTAGTATAGTTTTTTTTTATTCTTATTATCCTTATTGCTAGTTATGCTATTATTAGTGTCAACATTATCAGTTCATTATTCAACAAATATCATTTATTATTCATGTCACATTTTATTAAAAATTTTTTGTTTATTTTTTTTTTCATTCTTTTTCTTCTTCTTCTTTTCTTATTATATACCTCTCATCTACCTCTCTAAATATTTTTCTATGATTTGTTTAATAGAAACAAAAAAAAAAAGAAAACTAAATAGAAGTCCAGAATAAAATGCTCATAATAATATTTTCTTAGATAATATGAAGAAAACTACAAAAAATACAACAACAAAAAACATGTAGCCATTCTAAGTTTTTTTTCTAATTTATTTTTTTTTAAATTGCTTTAGAAATTATCTTTTGTAAAAGATGTCTGCAATGTTCATTATTTACAGTGAAAAAAAAAAAACTGACACAAACTATTGCAACATTTTTCTGTTTCAACATTTACAAAATTTATTTGAAGGAGTAGAAAGAGTTGCCATGCTTTTATTTTAAACGGTCAGTTGGTAATACTTTGGACTATTCGAGTAGTGTGACATAATAAGTTTGTAGCTCTTAGAATGTTTTGTTGTGTATATTCTTTGTTTTAATAAGAGCTGACTATTTTTAAAAATTAACATTTAAAAACGTGTTGAATTCCGCAACGGTGGGGTATTTTTAAAATATCTTCATTTCAAGACGTTATAAATTCCGCAAAAGCTATGGCTAATTTTAAATTAATGAAAAATAAAAATACATAGAAATAAAGCGATTTGAATGGAAATACAAATGCAATGAGCACATCTAATAACCAGTTATTAGGTTCAAAAAGATTTGATTATATCCAAAAATTATATTTAAACAATTTAATTTACGAATAAGCAATGGTTTAAAGTATTTTTTCTCCTAACGAAATACCTTTATATTGCATCTGTAAGGCTCACTCTTGAATATGCAAGCCAAGTATATGGTCCCCTTATTATTTGACTGACATTAACTGAATAGAATTTGTTCAGCAAAAAATTGTATATTTTACATTAAATAAATTAATTGTCTTTTAACCAGTGTTTGAAATTTCGCACTCGCCCGCATTTTGTATTTTAGCTGGAACGGGTGTTAATAATTTAATAAAATATTGAGTGCAAAGCAAAAATGTTGTTAATAAAGATCACCATCAGAACAAAATTATTAGTTTTTAAATATTATTTCAGGACTAGCATAACACAACATTAAACTTATTAACTAATATCGGATCATCACAATTAATTGCAGATATCTTTTTATGCGCCAAATCCTATTGCGCAACATGTTAGCCACTAATAGCAATTTTCATAATTATTTGCTTGAAAGTACTGATCGGAGTAATATCCAAATTGTTGAGTTGCTCCACATTCCCCTTCCACTCTACTCAAAATGGTTGATTTGAGCCAATCACTATAGAATGCTTCGTGAAGTTGTCTCTCTAATGGTCAGCGAAGTCTTCTAACTCTGAAAAACAGATTACGTAATGTTTAGTTTTATTACTTACTAGTTTGACCTAATAATTTTAAAAAATTTTTTAATTTACTTGCATAATTGGAAACAAATATATATTTTGATTATGATATTTACTTCTATACCAATACCATGGTAATTCTGGTTTAGTTTATTTTTACTAACATTTTCCTGATTAACCGGGTGGTGTTTTACTAATCCTGATGGATTACGATATTATATTACGCAATCAATTGTACATAGGAAGCTTTCGTTCTAGTAATAAACGTCTGATCTGCTTTATTGTGACAGTAAGTAAAACAAGAGTTACACGAGAACAAGTATTGTTTTGTTTTCCACTACTACAATTTTTGTTCTGGTATCTCACATTTAAAATCTGGAAGTGGTTTTAATGTAGTACACAACACACTGATAATATCTTAACTTTAATGCACGGTATTTATATACAATCTAGAATGAGTTTGGAAATCTGAGAGGCTGTAAAATCAATCATCTTATTCTAAGTGTCATAAAATTCCACCCGATATACATTTTGATTTGCGACCTCTAGAAGTAGTTTAAAATTATTATATTTTTACATGGATTATTTTATTGTATTGTATACGATATTGGTCTACTCTGAAATTTGTTCAGAAGGATACTACAAAGATTTATACTCTAGCTGCTAGCGTATTCTAATAGAGAGATTCACTCAATAATTGAATATTAGTTATGAAGTGGTAAAAGATTTTAGATCAAAAATTCAATAAAAATATTTAATTAACATTCAGACTGACAACATAATTTACTGTTTTCAACCCACCGATGGAGTTTAAGAACTAACACAAATAACACAAGGATATACTAGAATATTAGATATAAGCAGAAAACCTGGCATTCTGTTAAAACAAAGAACATATTACCAAAAATAAATGATTTTCTGTCAAAAACCGATAAAACCAAATAGAACCAACTCATATATCTATAACATATTTCAAATTGGGTAGCTATAAATTTAATAGCGGGCCAATGTATTACTATTCAAAAGTCTGCCATATTCTTAATTTTCGATAGTGCCCACTTTACTTTATTACTCCGCTCAAAGTCCTACAAAATAATTTATTTAATTTTAATCAAAATGATTAGCAAAATTCATAGTTGATAAGAACAATTACAAATACTCATAGAACTAAGCTCTAACTGAAAACAATCTATTTATATAGTTAAATTAGTAATGCTAGGCGTAGACATGTAATTTTTAGTTTTACATGTCTGCGTCAACTATTTGATTGCACATTTGTTTTCTATTAGATTATATGAAAGCATACACACCTGGAACAACTGGTTCTATATGTTTGTGCTTTCATATAAACTAATGGAACACAAATATGCAATCAAACAGTTGCAAAATTAAAAATTGAATGTCTGTGTCCATGCTTAGTCTTGGCAACATAGATACTCTTCAACCCATTCAAATTTAATTCCACTTCTTAAGACAATATTTTCCATATTTCAATAATTTTTTTAGTGTATAGATATTTCATATTTTTGAATACCGGATTTCCCAAACAATTGAATGGAAGAATATTTAGGGAAGCCACATTTTCTTTGAAGAAACGAAGTATTATTGGAAAGGAAAAACGTTAAGTGCCCAGCAGCAGAAAACGTGCTCATAACAACACCCCTTAGAAAACGATCCAGCGGAATAACACTCTAAATCTTTTTCCCACAAAATAAAATTGAAAATAGACCCCAATATTTACATTTTTATTTAATTTTTATACTACTGCGATATTGTTTGGGGATGTTTTAATGTTAATTTGACTCCATTTCTTTAAAAAAAATAATTACAATATCGATCATTCTTGATTAGCTCTATTGTGAGTTAGTGTTGTTAACTGTGTAGAGACTTCTTTCTTTTGAATATTGGATTTCCAAGACAATTGAATGGAAGAATATTCAGAGAAGCCACATTTTCTTTGAAGAAAAGTAGGATTATTGGAAAGGGAAAATATTAAATATTGCGGAGGACAATATTACTACAGACTCAGTATTTTGAAGTGTTATCGCTTTCAGTAAATAACTGTTTTGAATAAAATAAACGAAGAAACTGAGCACTTGAAACTGAAAGCAAACACAAGTCATAACATATTATGGAACGAGGTCTATGTAGAAATTAGTTACAAAAATGTGTTTACGTCTGATGTGGTCTAGTTCCTTAACTTAATTTTTTACTTTTCTGTTAAACATTTTTTTTTTTGTAATTATTCCTTTTATTTCTATCTCTTTCATACAAATAGTGTTTTTATTCATTACTTTAGAAAATTTTCAAATCCAATTCGACTCCTGTTGAAATTCTGAACATGGATGAATAATATGCATGTGTATTGCATTTTTTATTTTTCTATTTTTATATTTTTTTTTTTTTTTACTTCTAAAAGGATATTTCCATTTAGTTGCAAATGTTTTTTTTTTCTTTTTATTTTCATTTTCCTTTTGTACTTTCAATTTGTTTTCTAAAAAAAAAAAATGTTTTTTTTTTGTTTTTTTTTTTTTTTTTTTGTACTATACTCAATACAAAATTCAGACCCATTAACATATCAGAATATTGTTCAGAATAATATTCTGAGTTATATTGTGTTTGGGATTCTATCCATCTTCCATACCATTTTTCTAGTTCTTTGAAATGTAATCACAAAATTGTTGATGAGCAACCGAAATTTATTTAAAAATAAAAAAAAAAAACAAAATAAAAATCAAACAAAAAAGTTTTCAAACAAAAAAAAAAAAAAAGGATTTAATTTGTCTATGTATGTTAAACGAACTGAAAATTTTTTTTTTCCAAAACATTTTTTTTTAAATATATATACATGTATATATGTATATATATATTTTTTTGCTTTGTTAAAAACTTTTGTAATCATTAATTCAAGGACACATCACGAAGCACTCGAATAAAAATAAATGTACCAAAATTTAAAAAAATTGTTTGAGTTTTAAAAAAAAAGGATGTTATTTTTTATTTTTTTTTTTGTATGTATGTAATTTAAATATTTTGACTGAGACATGATCATTCCGGTTTGCATTGAAACAAAAATTGTACTAATCAAGCAAATAATTTACGCATAATTGTAGAGGAATTAAATGAATGGTCAGTGAGTGCATTCTGTTAGATGTTTTACATATAGCTAGTGTTATTTTTTTTTTTATTATAATCAAAGTTGTCACATTTTGTGTAAATACAATAAACGTAATAATAAGAGATAATAAACTGCAGAAGTTAATTAGAATGGAATCAACCGATTAACCCAATTTGAAACCAGGAAAATTGCATTCAGTTTTGGTTCAAATTTATTACCCCTTAATACATGGTGTAGCAGATTTACATAATACTATTTTCAGCTTCAGAACCCTTCCAAAAATCCAATTTGATTTTTTAAATACGTTTTGGGTTTCAGGGAGTCGTAATCTACTCGAAAATATTTTTTTTTCAATGAAAAAGGAATAATCATGCATTTAAGGGTTAAGATAATTACAAAAAAACGAAAAAAAAAATATTTCATAATTAATTTTTTTTTTCTACACATTACCCAAACCCTAGGCAGGGATCCCTTTATTCAAAATTGGTATTTTAATTGAATGTCATAAACAATGTCAATAACAGAACAAATTATGCATTGTAATAAGGATATAAAATTTGATCATCACCAGTAAGTGAGGCTCAAGAAGAAAATGAAGGCCTTCTACAATCCCCAATATGCGGCTAACCACTTCACTTGCGGCTACATTTTTTTTAGTGCTTGTTTTAACTAAATACTATTGCCCTCCATGTTTTTCTCGGTCATAGATAATAATACAAGGATATATACAATAATACGTGGACAGAGAGATTAATAATTTTTGGATTAAATAATCTAAATGTAATGTATGGAGCCAAATTCAACTAAGCCAAAACAGAAATTGCAGATAAGCAGGCAATTGCATTAGTTTCAAAAAGGTAAATTAAAAAAATCATTTGTAAAATTAAATAATATTACAATAATAATAGATTTACGAATAAACCAAAATATGACTAACGAATCTTGATTTTTAACGAAGTGGAGTTCTTAAAATATGACACAAGTCAAGTATAATTTCTAGAAAGTTGGTAATTTTATCTGAACTAACCTAAACATATTAAGAACTAGTAAATCCTATTACTTTATTTGAACCTAAACTTACCTATTTTCTGGCGCATTACAGACCTTAAATATCTTTGGCTTGGTACAAAATTCCTGTATTTATCCTATACAATACAATAGTTATATATATGTAAATATCCACTGACTTCGATTACGTGCGGATTATCCCCAAATGAAAATATGAAGTTTTTCATATTCCCCGATACTATACATATCCCAATATTAAGGTGTAGTATTCATCGTGGATGCATTTTCTAGAGTTTGAGTTCGAAAAGTGTTTTAACTCAAGTATTTTATTTCATTCTTTCTATATATGGTCTGGTCAGTGAAATCGTCTTAGTTTGATATTTTTTGGTTATGTCAACGTCGTTACAAAGCTAATAACTTTAGCTAAATAACTTAGCATTATATTTTCTCCTACAAGCCCTTCATGAGATATAGGATCATTAAGTCGATGAAGAATTTTTCCTTTCTTAGGCAGTCTATTTAAATCAATAAACTTGACTTTCTACCGTTAGGTATCAGAGTCGATCACCAATGAAGAAAAAAACAAAATGCTTTATAGATTTTTTGATTACTTTGGTCATTGTGATAAAATATAATGACAAAAAAAATAATAATAATAATTAAGAATAAGCTATTCTGTTTAAAAAGGCTTAGTTTATGACAATAACAGTAGTTTTAAATATTTAATGAGTTGATAAGCCAGAAATTTGATAAATAAAATGCTGGAAATATTGTAGCTAATTGTAGTATAAACTTGGAGTACCGTACTTAATTGAGCACGAAAAGATGATTCTGCCTAAGTTACTGTCAAGAATATTTAAAAAAAAAACATAATAACAAAGATGAAATATGAATGAATCAGAAGCTATACCTGTTCTAATAAATAACGTGAAAATATTCAAATATATAAAAGTAGAAAGACTAAGAGGGGTAAACAGTATTTGATGCGAATTGACTAGAGTAAAGCTGCTAAAACGGTATTCAATTGACATTAAATGATTTAAGGTATAGAAAAAAAAAACATAATAATATTAAGATCAAAAGACAATGACGTAATAAAACGAAATACGTCCATTATATGAATAAATCTATGACAGCAATTGATGATAAGCTGAACAGAGACATATGGAGACAACTTGTTATTCATTTCTACTAAATAGTATACAAGGTACATCAAATAAGGGTAGGGCTGTAGAGAAGAAGAACTATAGAGCTACAGACACAAACTGTAAAGCATAAGGGCCTACAATTGAAACGTAAAAATAGAAATATTAATTTGAGATATTGCTTGAATTGAAGAAAACAGTTCTGACAGGTTCTACTGTACTCAATTCACTTAATTTCTCTCTTTTATAATATTAATTAATTGAATTAATGCTTGTATAACCACTAATATTGTATTTAACTAATTTTTCAATTCACCAGATTCCAAAATGAACTCAGATGAAATTGTTTTCTTCTTTGATTCAATGACTACATTAAAGTAGATAGTCAAGTCTTTAATAATGTAAATAAAGCTGAGTCGCAGTGAATAATTTTCTTGCCAATCTGTAAAAAAAAATGGCAAACTAATTTGATTGAAATCGAATGTAGTCTGAATATACTAAGGTTGATTTCTAGAGATGGAGTAATTAAATAAAGAAGCTTTGAGACAGGCAAATATTGCAAATAATTATACTGACTAATAAATTATTTGATTATTGAATATAATAAGACTGCGGTTATATACTATATAACGTAAATTACAACTGGATGCAAGAAAATAACATAAAAAATGTATATCGTGGTAAATTACAAAGATTTAAAGCGAGTCTGAAATTGAAAAAAATTGTTTCTAGCATTCATGCACTGGCGACTACTCTAATCCAGTATACCTTCTGATTTGTTCCGCCCTATGCTCCATGGATGGGATTGCAGGACAACGATGATGATGATTACTTCTGATTAATAGTCAGATGACATAACCACTCTACACTGTATCGGTCGACTTATCACCCTTTAAAAAACTATACAATTTACCCAAAGTTAATCCATAAATAATTTTATACTATTATCTAATTAATACAAGTAATAATTCATTGCGGAATTAGGCTTAATAATATAATTTGTTTTTTTTTTTACCATTAAATGGCAGACCTTGAAAATCACATTACACATACGCATTTCATTTTACAATAATCTGTATTAATTAACATTAAGCAGTAGAAGAAGCAATATATAATATTTTTGCCCATTTTCCACTCAAAAAAAAAAAGTAGATCAACCACCATATTATAGGAACATAATTTTAATTCAGAAACAAGGTCAACTAGGACTATTGTTAGTTGATTAATTTCCTAATAGATTTATTACAAAATTTATTAATCAAAATAAATTTTTAATAAACAAAATTAAACTAAAAAAATAAAATTATTAAAAATTTCTTCCAATAACAAAACAACAAAAAAAAATGATATGTAAAACATTAAAATATTACATCATCAATTTTGTTAGAGTGTACTCCTCCTCTATATGTTAATACATCATATATGTATATAGAAAATATTTTCAAATACATTCATAATAAATTCAAATTGTCAGAAAAATATGAAATTTATTCCTATATATATAATAATATAACATATGCATAAATTATAATAGATAAAAATTTAAATATAGTATATTGTATGTAAAATTATATACAATATATTTGCAAACACATTCATATAAATAAAATAAAAAATAACTACAAAAATAAAAAATAAAAATCAATTAGAGTTGAACAACATAAATCAAACATGTTTGGTCCATAAATATTTATTATCGTCAATTTGTTTATTATATTATGTATAAATATACATATTACATTATATTATTATAATATATAAAAAAAAAATTGTTTGTTGTTTGTTTTCATCACCAGGCGGATGCTACAATCTAAAGAAAGTTATTAAAAATATTTGAAAAAAAAATTTAACAAACTGATTGTACAAAATGTTCTTAATTTTAATATTGCTGACAGTCAGTCCATTTTATATGACTACATTTAACCCTTTTTAAATGTATAAACATATGAAATATAACTTTTTAAATTTGTTTTTGTACTTCTCACTTGTCTTGATAGGAGTGTACAGAATCATCAGGTTTTTTTTCCCAATCATATAATTAACCTAACGTTGTCAGGTTCTTTCGTCACTTATATTTGGATAACAGATTGAACATAACTATTTCATTTAATCGACAAGGTGAATTGCAAATTTTTACTTTACTATATTTAATATTTTTTGTTTTTATAAATTTTTATGTTAAGTCTTGAATATTTAATATAAATTAGCTTTTGGTTTTGATGACCATACTACTAAAGGACATTTGCACAGCCTACCGTTTAGTAAAAAAAAATAATTTCCAGGACAAGCTTTTGAATTTCATTATACACATCATACAATATTACATATAAAACTAACATTATTATCGTAATCATTTAATACTTTTCAATACACTATCGTATCATAACTATGGAGTTTGTTACGCTTGAAGGTCATAATAAATATCGTACACAATAATAATAACTTATTTTAAATAACAAAACCAAAAAGACAACATAGCTAAACTCCCAAGCTAACTTTTTTCATTAAAACTCTTTTTATTGATGAACACTGTTCAAAAACTTGATCAAAAAAGTACTGGTATACTCTTACCTATCGAATTAAACATCAACAACTTGCAATTTGCTCGTTTCAAAGACTATGTTCTTAATTGAACAAATGGTAGTATAAATCTGCATACTTCAGCTACGTCAGAGTCCCTAATATAAAATATCGGATATTTAAATTGTACTGTTATTTCTGTGACATTAATATATAACCGGTCAAGTCGACATAAGCAAAAAATGACATATTTTTATAATCACATTCTACATGTAAAAATCTATTTTCCACAAAAATTTCGAAGCTTTTTTCACAGTTAACAAAGTCGCATTATATTTGTCTAGCTCACATGATATTATAATAACGTATACCAATTTAAGTAAATATAATTTATAACCATTAATTAATATTATTATCTACATGCCAATAATATCTTCTTCTTCTTCTTCATTTAGCGTTACAGCTCGGGGTGAGCAAGAGCCTTCTTCGTGATATTCCTCCATGTAAATCGATCTTCCGCAGAACTCTGCCAACTGGGCCAAAGATTTTTCGGATTATTTTTCTTTCGAATATATACGTAAATGTTCTTCGTCTCTTAATGTAAGTGTCCAGCATTCACATCCATATATGTTACTATTGGTTTAATTATTGTCTTATATATCACAAGTTTTGTAATTAGTAATTTTTTATTAACATAGTAAATTCTATTTCCTGCATTTATTTGCTCCTGTATGCACGAGTGCATACTGTTGTCATTTTTTATTAGTACACCAAGATAATTAAAGTTTGTGACACCTTCAAAATTAAAGTTGTTGATGGTAATATTTTGTGGTTTGTCATTTTCATATATCTTGTCTTGTTTTCGTTAATTTCCAGACCAGAACTTGTTTTGTCTTTTGTTCTAGTATAATAAATTTTTCTGCCATTTTCCTATAATTTTTAGCTACAATTGCTATATCGTCAGCGTAGGCGATGATTTGGAAGGATTTTTTGGAATATATTACCGCCTTTATCAATTTCCTTTGTGGCTTGTTCTAAGACCATATTAAATAACAAAGCTGAGAGCGCGTCTCCTTGTCGTACTCCCTATTTAATTTCAAAATCTATAGAGGTTGTCTTTTGTATCATAACTTTTGCTCGTGAATTGGTTTCCATGGTCAGTTTAGCTAATTTGCGAGGTACACCAAGTTTTATTAATGAGTATGCTATTTTATTTCTATTAATGCTATCGAAGGCTTGCTTGTAGTCAATAAATAAAATGTGTAAGTCTTGACTTAATTCATAGCAACTTTCCATGTTTTGTTTTAATAAATATATTTGGTCAACAGTGGATCTTTGTTTACGAAAACCGCACTGATATTCAGCAAGCCTTTCTTCAGCATACGGTTCGATTTTTTCGTATACTATATTTGATAATATTTTGTACGCTGTGTTTAGTAGCATAATCCCTCGATAATTATTACAGTTAGTTCTATCTCACTTCTTATGGATTGGTCTTAGTACACTTATACACCATTTTTCTGGTATTGTTTCATTAAGCCATATTGCACATATTAATTTATTTATCTTCTTATGTAAATGTTCCCCACCTTTACATAGTAGTTCGGATGTTATCGAATCTTCCCCTGGTGCTTTATTATTTTTTAGCTTCTTTATAGCATTCTTCACATCATTTAGTGAGGGTTCATTAATAATTAATTCGGCTGTATATATATCATCATTTTCTGTTTGATTTTATTCGAATATTTTATTTAATATTTCTTCGTAATACTCAGCCCATTTGTCTATAATTTGTTGATCTGAAGTCAATAGATAACCCTCTTTATCCTTGCATGATGTTAGTCTTGGCTGGAAGCTTTTAGTTTGTCTATTGATGTTATTATAGAATTTTTTAATATTTTTCCTATTATGTTCTTCCTGTATTTTTAAAATTTTATTTTTTAGAGAAATCCCTTTCTTTTATTTGCATATTTTTGTGGCTATTTTTCGTTTTTCTTTGCCAATGCTAATAATATTCTATAGAAAAATATAAAACAGTCTATATTGGGTTTAGCGGTTATATTACACCACTTTTTTTTAAGATTAACTTAACCGGATCGTATCCAAACCTGAAATCGATTTAACCGATGTTATTATCTAAATACAAAACTAATTTTAACTCTACAACATCGCATATCAAAAACTAACACAGATTTTTTTTATTAAAATGAATTTATACAATTATTATTTTAATCTTCATCTTAAGTAATATTTACGGTTTTAAAACTTATAATTAAATTATATTAAGCATTATAATAGAAAATAGAAGATTTTGTTAACTGTACAAATTTTCGGAACACAAATCTATCAAACAAAATTAAAATTGATTTTCAATTAATTTCAAATTAAGCCCATTTAAAACTGTAAAAATATCTATTATTTGCAATTCATTATACGGTGAAAATTTTTTACTTTAATATTTTCATTTCATAAACAATTTTTTATGCCAAAAAAAAAAGAAAAACACAAATTTTGCAATTTTTTTTTTTATTAATATTTCGGGTATATCTATACATATTTACATACACACGCATACAGATTTAAATTAATTTTTTTTTTTTTTGATACATAATACAATATTTTACATAATATTATTATGTATATATATTATTATCTTATTTTTATCCTTTTATCCTTTCAAAACTATTTTTGTGAATTAATTTTTTTGTTTTTATTATTTATTTTTTTTTTTTCATTGTTTTTTTTGTAAAAATGACGGCTTTACGGCTTTTAGTGTAAGTAAATTTAATAAAATCTAGAAAAAGAAAAAAAAAATGATTATTATAGCGCCCAGTTTTAATGGTAAGTATGTTTATCAAATCAACAACTTTGTTTGCCAAAAAAAAAATAAATGTTTTTTTTGTTTGTTTTATTTTTTGTCTTTTGGTTACAGTTTTTGGCTAAATTGACTTAGCTGGTAAATACGAGTCCTACAATTAAGATACAAAATTAGAGTTTTATAAAAGATGATTTCCGTTTTATTTTTAAGCATCACAAATCTCAGGATCTATGAAATAGAAAACGGTAGATATTTTCCGATAAAAAAATCAAACTTATTTTGAGTAGAAAACAAAAGTATAATGATGTTAATAAGATGTCCCTTAGCATTTTAATTAAAGCAGTTTACAGATATAATTATTATATTGCGTTTGTCAAATCGCTAGATAACAACAGATATTTTAGCTTATTGTACTTAACTAGATAATTGTTTCAATTAATATAGTTTCAAGTAATAATATTATTTTTTATTGTTTGTTTGCTTCAAATTAAAATCCTGTTGGTCCCTCGACCTAGTAAATATAATTAAGATAGCTTAACTATATTAATTGAAACAAATACCTAGTTAAATACAATTAGCTAAAATATTTATTGTTATCTAGCGATTTTAAAAACGCAATATAAATTATATCTGTAAACTGCTTGCATTAAAATGCTAAGGGACATCTAATTAACATCATTATACTTTTGTTTTCTACTCAAAATAAGTTTGATTTTTTTATCGGAAAATATCTACCGTTTATATTTCATACATACCCACATTAATACTGATCTTTGAAAAACAGGTTAAAATGAGCAAAACATAAATAATTTACTAATTTCAGAACATGTACATTTTGAGTCAATAATTTTTCCTATTTAGACAGCAGACCTATTCATTATACAACTCTGGAGTAAAATCAATTTTAAACTGAACTAAATTTTCTTTAAAACAATTTTGAACAAGAATTGCTTGAATTGGGACATCAAAAATTCAATAATCGGTGATAATTGTATAACCAAAAGCCATCCTGAATATCACCAGACACCTCTAGAACTTCCTGCCGGAAGAATTATTATTTTTGTACAATGCTTTCATTCATTCTGATTTGAAGGGGATTATAATATTGTGAAATACAAACAGATTGTACTAAACTCTGATGTTGGCGTTGGCATTATACTTTTACGCATGCTAGTAATTGCTTACAATAACCACCTACATATCTGGAATAACTCGCAACTTTAAAATAATACTTGTTGAAAATAGTCGAATATTTTCCATTTAATTTTACTAAATATTTTTATTATACAAGCATGCACACTTAAACTATTTCTTGCAAGCTTCTTCAGTGTTTTGTACTTGACTCAGGGAAAAGATCTAAAATCGTCTAATTCACTTCTATTTCACGGGTAGAAATTTGACCTTTTTCGCACCTGTTTGGTTCTGTATTTTTCCAATGATATAGTACAGGTAGAGGGTAGTTTGTTCTATATAAACTTTGTTGGAATAATTACAAGTGATCTTATATATTACCAATTTTTCCATTTTATTAATTTAGCCCTTAGTTGATCCTAGAATAGTCTTGAGTTGATCGGTTTCGCTAACCCGTGGTTTTTTAATTTCGCTTTCAGCGGGAGAGAAATCTCACTAAATCCAATTTGGGTTGTTAATCAGAGAGTATAGGCTACTGAGGTAATTCCACTGTAAAGTTCTTCTAGGCTTATTATGGAGTAATTTAATGTTTTCTGGTTATGCATTTATTCTGCCAATCTCAAATATGTGTTTACTCTCTTTTACTAAACCTTTTTGGAAGATGGGATGGGTTAACATTCGATGGAAACATTCGGTGGTTGAAAGAGACCATATTATGTTGACAGAATTGGTTCCAGGTATTCGGGATGATTCTATGAGTATTATTTGGCCTCTTTAGATCTCTAGTTCCAGCGGCGTTCTCCTCTAACAACTTTAGAATAATGTTTATAATCTTATAATATTATATAATGTCCGTTTCATAACATTTTGAACATTTATGAATAAATTTAGATATGAGAAACTTATGAATAAAATATGCATTATGGAACAGCACAAAACAATAATACGAAATCGTAAAACCTTAAAAAATTGGTATTGAGAATATAAATTTCGGTAATACTAAATCAAATTTTCGAGCATTTCTAATATATTAGATGGTTCAGAAGATATATTGTGGTTCAGAAGAGCAGGCTAAGTCCTCAAATACCTCGAACATTTTCACTGACGGATCCCTAACGGCTCTAGGCGCGGGAGCTGGAGTGTTCTTTGAAAAAGAGCAACTTGAACTCCAGTTTCCTCTTGGCAAACACTGCACAGGCTTCCAGGCTGAAGTCTTTGCCATAAACGCAGCAGTGAATATAATAAAAGAGCAAAGATGGTCTAAGAAAGTCATTAGAATCTTTAGTGACAGTCAGGCTGCCTTAAAGGCTCTTGAAAGTAACCTCATCAAATCGAGATTGGTTGGAGAATGTTCGGAAGACCTAAACCTCATAGGGCTCCGAAACAAGGTACAACTGATCTGAATACCTGGTCATAGTGGCTTGACTGGAAATGAGAAGGCTGCCGAACTAGCCAGATAATCGGCGGGAAACATTTATGGCCAGGAACCAGCAGTTGGCATATCTATTGGTAATATTAAACTATCATAGAAAACACCCTGAAAAGGGAAGCAAATATTCTTTGGGAGTGTATGGAAGGCCACAGGGTCTCCAAAATATATGCACCAAGAATAAACACCAAAATAACCACATTCCTGCTAACTCTCAATAGAGGAGACTGTAGGAAGATGGTGGGCATACTTACTGGTCATAACCACATGAATAAACACATGTGTAGACTAGCACTAAGTGACGACCCAACCTGTAGACACTGTCTGGAAGAGGAAGAAACCTCCACACACTCTGTAGGAGAGTGCTTAGCTCTTTCAAGGCTGAGACTCAGACTGCTGGAAACGCACTACATAACCTCAGAAAACTTCTGCAGGATAAATCCCCCAAACCTATTGGCCTTTATCAAAAGGGTCGACTAATTTGAGGAGTGGAGGACGGCATAAAGGGCTAAAAAGCCTACATGCCGGCTCTGACATATTAGGGCCACCTCCGTAGTAGAAAAAAAAAAATATTAGATTGTTACAATGTCATAATTTATAGAGCTATTCCCTAAAAATTTGACAATCATCTGTTAATGACATTTGCATTTGATTTTAACGTATTTGATCTTAGCAAATATTTGCTTCAGTCGTATAGGATATGGGTTGAGATCTAATAATGGTATAATACAAATACCTATATAGCTAAGGGGTAAGAAAAGGTAGTTATTCAACTTAACATTCCAACATTCAATTCCAATCATCATTATTATTATATCTGTTGGTCTTACAGACTCGTGATTATTCCCAACTTTTGTTTACATATCAGACCCTCCAAATCCCCAAATACAAATTCCCTAATTACAAAATCTCAAGATTTTAAAAATATCCAAATATTAAATTCCAAAACATAAAATCCGTAAATACAAAATCACCAAAATGAAAATACCCAGAATACAAAATCCCCAAAAAATTTATTAAACTCTGCTGTTCACTGTGCTGTATTAAAACCGATATCAAACATTTTTTATTTCAAGACATTGTACATCTTTTTTAAAAATATTTTTGATCATAGTACATTGTAAATTTGACGTTTCTACTGCATTTTTAATGTCACGGTATTTCCAGAATAAAAACAAAAAAAAATATTCTAAAAATTAGGTAGGTTCATATATCATTTAAATGATAAAGTTCGTAATCTGGGCATTTTCAATTTGAGGACTTTGAATTGGGTATTTTGTAATTGGGAATTTCGAGAGATAATCTTTCTTTATATACTTCAATATTATAACTGTAATTACTTGTATCATTTTATGTTAATTTATATTCCCTCATATACTCATAGACCTATTTTTTTAAATGGGGAGTTTTATGTAAGCGCGACCTCTTAAGATCTATTGTATACTTCCCCGCTTATTATCTTAGAATTGTATGCCATTAATGAACACTGTTATTGCTTTATAGACCTATTTATTTCGACAACACAATTTTGTACACTTATATTATTACTACTCACCCTAACTCTCTATTTCATCTTAGGACTCGTAGATTATTTTTGAAAATTTAAAAAAAAAAAAAATGAAAAATCTCATGCATCAAAAGATATTGGACTCAGAATACAAAAAAAAAAAAAACATTTGAATGCATAGTAGTTGTTACTAACCTTGTTTTCTATACATTTGCGGTTATAAATTTTGAAGTTGTTATAGTCAAAGTTGAATAAAAGAAAAGAAAGAGTCCTTAAAATTTTATTATCTCAAGTAACAAAAAACAAAAAAGAAAAAAAAAAAAAAATCAAATAACTTTTATCGTAAACAAATAGATTTCAGGATATTTTCTTTGTTATTATTATTATTCTTATTTTTTATTATTATTATTATTATTTTTAAGTAAATAAATTGTTTTTTGTTTTACAAGAGAAAAAAAATTATTTATTCACATTTTGGCACATTCTCAGGACATAAAATTTGAATTTGATCGGATTTAAATTTATATATTTTTCTAAAGTTAATTTTTTAAGATTCATTTTCTATTAAATTAAAATGTTTATTTTTTGTTTTTTTTTTTGTTATTTTATGTTTGTGTTTTTGTTTTTTGGACATTTTTTGGTTGCGATGGGATTTAATTAAAAATTTAAAGCTTTAGATTAAATTTTATAGTTGAATTAATGCAATACGAATTTAATTTTGATATTGTTTTAGTTTTGTAATAAAGTTTAATTTTTTTTCTGGGTTCGACCTAATCCCTTCACTTACTTCATTTATGCTCTCCCAACTCCATTTGTTTCTTGTATTAAAATTTTAATTGTAAATTTGAATGCATACTTTACTTCACTTGTTTCGATTTATATAAAATTAAGTAGATATGTCCAAAAATATTGTTTGTTGATTAAGCAAGACCCCCATTTTGCTCGGACCAACTCGAAAAAATTAAATTTATTTAAATTAAACTTTAGCAAGTGGCTGTGTCGGCTGGTATTATAAATTTTATCTTCAAAATGAATAAATAAACTATACGAATTATAAACTACCAATTAATATAAAAATTATATTGCAACACTCAGATTGGGATCAAACATATTGCTGTAATACGGTACATACATACATATTTAAAATATGAACCAAAAAGAAAGAGAGACAAACATAATGAAGTAGACAATACTCTACAAACATTTCATTATGGCAGATAGCTTAACAATTTTAGTACGTAATAATAAAAAAGCATTGTAATTTAAAATATATTTATATTCTAATCCTTTGATCCACGATCCTAAGAATAAAGAGAGTATACCCATCCATTTTTTTATTTTCTAGTAATATATATAATATATAAAGGATGATAGCTATCGATCAATATGCATTACCCAAATATACTAGACACTTCCTTTTAATTCTTATTCTTGCAGTTACAACGATGTTGACTAGATTTTTGTGCATTTGAGCATCAAGATTTTTCACTTCATATCTGTGATGGAGGAATTATGGCCCACGTGCCAAAAATAACTGGATATTTTATGGATAAAATTTAATAATCTAACTTATTCCATTAACCGTGCATGTTGACTTTAGTACAGATTTCAAACGAAAGCTCAACATTCCTGTTTTCGGTATTATATAATTAATTCCAAGTTTATTTTCACATTATTGCCTAGAATTTTACAAATGATTCTACACTGTGTTTTGACCACTGGAATTTACCCTGAAGTAATCTAAAGGTATCTATACTAAAATAATAGGATAAGCACCATAACTGCCTTCGCAAAATTTTAGCCATATAAAGATGAAGAAAAGACAAAGAAGGATAGTAAAGAATAATAAAACAAAAAAAAAAAAAAAAAACAAAATAGAAAAGAATTAGAATAGAATAGAAGAGTTAGTACAAAAATTTACGGACAGGTTAAAATATATTTATTTACCAGTCTCTTGGAAACTTCTAAGTTATATTTAGAGTTATATTCCATAGTTTAGAGGTTGATGATGACAAAATTATTATATTTCACAGTTCTGGTTCGAAGAGGCTCTACTACAAATTTGTGAGCGCGGGCTGCCCAACAAATTTGTGAGTATAATGCTGTAATGGTTGTATTTTGGGCACAATACTTTTAATTTCGTCATAGCCTAACAGATGTTTATAAAACAGAATGGCTGCTCGTCCATTATAGCGATGACTTAACGATGTTAGGTGTTGTGTAACATCTCCAACACTGATGACGTAGAATCCGAATTTGCATAAAAAAGGACCCATTCCTATTTGAAAATCTCAATTTGTCAATTTCGGCGATTTTTGGGCTTAAAAAACCCTATTCCGGTCCTTCCCGGAACTTAAAAGTATCACAAATCGATAGAGCTCATATATATTAAATTAAATAAAAAAATTTTTAAACAAAATAATTCAGTATTGGTAATATTGAAAAAAAAAACTATTAAAATAGGAAAACATAAAACAATCTAACCACCTTAAACCTTAAACCTCACATTTTCAATTTTAATTGATGACAAAATCCATATTTGAATTTTTCAATAAAAATTCATATTCAATACTGTCCAAATTATTAATTAATGATAAAAAAAATTTTCATTCTATTTAGTTCTCCAATCACTTTCTTAATGATAAATTAATTTAGAATTATAAAGGATCAAAAGAAATTGTTTTTTTTTTTGTTTTTGTTTTTATTTTTACTATTCAATTTTATTTATTGTATATATTTCCTATTAAAAGAATATTTAAAATATTTTTTTTGTTGGAATCCCAAAACAAGAAAAAAAAAAAACAATATAAAAAAAGAAAAACCCGTTATCTAAGCTGTGAAAAACCCTTTAACTGAAAAACAAAAAAATAAAGAAAACAACAACAACAACAAAAAACTTAACATAATGTTAAACAATATATTTTTTTATCATTTTGTTGTTGTTGTTGTTGTTCTTAAGACTCTTAAGAGGACTCCATATATAAGTATCTTCAGATTTTTTTTTTCTTTTCAAATACAAAACCTTCAATAACAGTGTTCCCAAACTCTTCATAAGCGTTTATTTTGTGAATTTCAATTTTCTAAGCACACACAAAACAGGAAAATTACTCATAGACAATTAATCATCATATTTGAGAAAATTTTTATTCTTATTCTATTCTCTTTCTCTGTATATGTTTTTTTTTCTTCTTGTATTGTTCTCATTTTTAGTACATTGGAGTATTGGACATACTTTGTTTTTTAAGAGTGATAATAAATCATAAATCAATTTTTATTTTAGGTTAATTTTTTTTTTAAACAAAAAAAATTTTTATATGTAAGAACAATCAGGTTTTTAATGTTTTGAGAACAACAACAACAACAAAAATAAAAAAGGAAAAGAATAAGAAAAATTCTTTTAAAAGTCAAAGGAAAAAAAATATGATATTTTTAAGATGGAGATGGGAATAAGATGTGATAAAACTTCTACAGCTTATATTAATAGAAAAAATGTGTGGTGAAGGTACTTCAAAAAAGCAATCAAGCTAATTTTTTAAGAAAATTTGTATATATCGAATAGGCTTATACCTATATTAAAAAATAATCTTACATAAGTAGGCTTTAAATGTGTCATAACTTCTGGTCTTTAATTGATTCCTGATAGCAAATTTTAATAAAGAATATTTGTTGAAAATAATTATGAAAGTGGTTAAATCCAATATACTGGTATAAATGTTCAGGAAATAAATGCACCTTGGGAGCAACCAAAACTAGGTGTTGTGAATCAAAATTGTGAGGAAAAGAAAAATTTAAGTTGGCCATTGAAAATGAATGAATGAATTCACACAAAAGTCAAAACATATTTAACTAGGTTTTAATTCGGAAAATTCTGAACAATCTTGAATATGTTCAAAAGAAAGAGGAAAATGTCAAAAAAGATTTTTGTTTTTTTTTATTCAAGGTTAATTAATAGTACCTAATCTTATTTTTATATTTAAAAAAAAGTATTACTACTTTTAATATGTGCTTATAAACATAACTATTACACTAGATTAACCTTTTCAGCCTTCTTATATCATAAGATCGATCTAATAGTTCAATCGTCTTAAGATTGGTATATAAAGTCAATCGATTTTCGTGTTTAATGACATATTCACTAATTACGTAATATATTTTCTTATTTGCTTTTGTTCAACGTGATGCTTCCAGGTAACAAAAGCAAGGTGTAGTACAAGATATTTTACTTTTTAGCCATTAGAGCCGTATAATCTGCAACTACTGAAATTTCAATCTGTGGTGTTATCGGGATGTCGGCGCCGACTCGGCGGTATATAACAAGTACCGGATGGATGTTAGAATACTTCCTTGAGGAATCCCTGCTAGTGTTGGGTATAAATTGGATCTTGCTTCTACATGTGCTACTCTGAATTTTTTAGAAATGTAAGACTCAATGATCTTAGAAATATTTTCTGGTAAAGTTTTGCCAGAAATAGGTAAGGTTTTGCCTCGTTCTATTAGCATAACTACACGATGCACGATGGACTACAGTTAAACGATTTTCTCTTAATCCAAATTGAATATTAGGTATGTTGATGAACAGTTTTAGTAGCATAATTATTTGCGCCACTTTGAAGCACTCTAGTTAAAGCACTCTAATGGCATAAACAGAATTCAGGCGACTAGCGACAGATACAGCTAATGGCGATAAATATATCGCTGGTATAAGCACAATTGCGGATACAAACTAGAGCAACAAAAATAGCTCTAATTAGCAAAAATTTACAAAATTTATTAATTTTTCCTCCGAAGCCATTTCAAAGTGTGAAAAAAAGAAAACAGATTTACTTTTAATATTTTAATGCTGTTGGAAATTGCTTACGATTCATCATATGTTCAATTATATGCTACTAAAAGTAGCTGGACCACAAAAGCTGGGATACAAAAATATAAATTTTTCTAATTTGAATCCATCGCCCAGCTACAGGATCCGCAATTGTGTTTATGTTCATAATAAAATGTATGGGGCTATTTGGTTTTTTGAAGCTGTAGCTGTATCTGTCGCTAGTTGTCCCAATTCTGTTTAAACTATAGTACAGGCATTAAATACACGTAAGTTAGTAAGATAATGTCCTTACGCAAGAGCTCCTTCAAAAGTCCAGGATAGATTTCATCAATTCCGGATGACTTAACAACATCATCATATTCAAATAGCATTCCAACACTTGGTGGGCTTTAGCCTTCTTCAAAATTTTTACTCAAATTATCTCTTTTTCACTTGGAGTCATCTTCCAATTTACTATTTCCAGATAGCTCGCGTCTTCTTTAATATTTTCTTCCTATCTATTTCTCGGTCTGCATCTACCTCTTGTGCTCATGGAATTTGTCGAGAACATTCTAAGCTGATCTCGGTTTTCTCGTATTTTTATTATATACCCGCACATCTTAATTTTTTAACTTAATTTTTTAATTCTTATAACTAAAATTGTAATTTGAAATTAAAATTCAAAATTTATCTCAACTTGTACTTAAGTCGAATCTGAATATTTTAACTTTTAACAAAAACACTTTTTTTTTTAATTTGTAAGACCGAATCCCATTACAAGTTGAAACAATCATTCACCTAATCGGAAACATAGATTCAATCACCGAGTTTCAACTGATAATTCAATAACGTTGTTCCTTTAACTGCAGTTATATTAACTTTAGTACCATATATTTTTATCTCTATAGTGTTTTCTTTTTATTCGAAACCATTTTGATGAGATGCAATTATTTTGAATTGAAATTTTCCAACAAAATCGACATAACAAATTATTAATGCTGTTATCGTGATTCTCGAGTCGGATATTAGTCAAAGCTAATATGCTAGTCGAACGTTGGCGTAAATGTGATTACAATTCGCGAAATAAATTTATTCACTATGGAAAAGTCGTAATAGTGCTATTTTAGCAATGGAAATTTAAATATTTTGAAAATTAGATAACAAAAATAAACCGTTTTTTGTTGTGCTAATAAATTTGATACACAAACAAACAAAGCTAAATGAATTCTGTATTCTAGAAACTTGCCCCTTATATACAACAATGTAAAAATCGAGCTTGGTATCAAAAGGCAGAAAATTCTCAAATTAGAAACAACTGAGGCTACAAACGGTCGCATAATATGTTCAGTCATAGATATGGTTCTCTTCATCATCATTTCAGGACATATATTTCGTCTATTTTCGTCAAATCGCTATGGAGACCAATAATTGCCATATAAACCAATAATATCACCAATTTCAACCTAATTTACTATACAAGAAAATGTTATGGTTGAATTATTTTGATGAATACTAAACTTGAATTTATTGATTAGGTCGAAATTTAACTATCATTTCACTGAAAAAAATTTCTACCATAATTAAAAGGAGAAAAAAAAAAACTATACAAACCCTTGAAATTTTGAATAAAATAAAGATTAGAGACTCTTATTACAAGTATTCTTGTAAATACAAAAATAATATACGGATTCTTGACTTATATAAAAAAATGAGACTTGAAGTTAGCCAAATGATTCTTGAAGCTAAAAAAACCTATTTTTCAAATGACATCCACTCCGAAATTTCAAATTCTAAAAACTTGTGGAAATTTTATAAAAGAATA
Organism: Argyra leucocephala; assembly: GCA_963942445.1. NCBI lineage: Eukaryota > Metazoa > Arthropoda > Insecta > Diptera > Dolichopodidae > Argyra > Argyra leucocephala. The sequence continues at coordinate 14,899,336 of OZ012679.1, read as the reverse complement.
ATTCATAACACTGATTCGTGTACTTCTAACACAATTATTAAGTCCTTAGACTTTAATAATGAAACTATCAGTGATGAAAGCAACATAGCTAACAAAATGAACTCCTTCTTTGTGAATGTAACTGACGAAATAAATATCTCTCCTTTCCAAATAGATTTTACATATATAAATAGTACAAGAAGAACTATCTTCAACAATTTCTGTCTAGATTTAACAAATGAAGAAGAAATCAAACAAATAATTGATGAACTAAAGTCGTCAGCTGCAACGGGCCATGACAATATCTCCTCTAAATTCATTAAAAAATTCTCATCTCAATTATCACCATTATTAGTAAAATTAGTAAATAATGCAACTCAAAATTCTGTTTTCCTAAAAGTCTCAAAATAGCAATAGTAACCCCTATATACAAATCAGGTTCAACTACAAATCCAACAAACTACCGACCGATTTGTGTACTAAACGCTTTGTCAAAAACTTTTGAAATAATCATCAAACGCCGCCTTAATTTATTTTTTACAAATAACAGCATTTTACATGAAGAACAATATGGTTTTGAAAATAATTCTAACACTACATCAGCATGTCTCAGTTTAACAAATATTATATCCAATAACATCGACAATGGGAAATTTGTTGCATGTATATTTTTGGATCTACAAAAAGCATTTGACTGCGTTGACCATGAGATACTGTTATTAAAATTGATTAATCTTGGTTTTAGTCCATCCAATATAAGCTTTTTTAAATCATATTTCAATGATAGGCTACAAAGAGGCAAAATAGGAAATTCTCTTAGTAGTTACCTTACTATTAAAAAAGGGGTACCACAGGGATCCATCCTTTCCAGGACCAGACCTTTTTAAGCTTTACATTGATGATATATCCCGACTAAAGCTGAAAGGCTCAATTCAACTGTATGCTGATGATGCAGTCATACAATATTCAGCAACAAGCGAAATCGAATTGAGGAGGGATATTGAAAACGATCTAAATAATATTGAAATATGGATTACTAAACACAAATTAAGCCTAAATGTAAAAAAAACCAAAATTATTTTGTTTGGAAATAAATTATATAACTCAGAAAATTTATCTTTTATAAATCTAAATTAATAGAAACTGTAGATAGCTTTAATTATTTAGGGTTAATTATCGATAAAAAGTTGAAATGGACTGACCACGTGCACCATATTATTAGCAAAATATCACCCTATCTTTTCATATACGCAATATATTCGTCTTTTATAGTGTCACACATTGTATATCTCAATCCCGTATGGAACGGTGTGAGCCAGCAAACCTTAAGTCAGCTGGATGTCATTCATAAGAAATCAATAAAAATTATTCACTTCTACCCACGTATGCATCCAACAAATTTATTATATTCTGATAAATATTTAAGTTTCACTAATATTTGTAAACGAGAACTATAATATCTAGTAGCGTTTAAAATAATTAATAATAAAATCAAACATAATTTCATTTTGAGTAGAATGATAGACATCCATACACACAACACACGAAACAAATCCAATTTCTACCTGTCCTTGTTTAAAACAAATCAACAGAAAAACAACTGTCTGTATAATTGTTTGAAATTGTTTAATGACCTGCCGGTACAACTTAAAGAAATTGATTCTTTTAGAGTTTTTAAAACCGGAATACAAAAATTTATATTAAATATTAGTTGACAATAAAAATAAAAAAACAAAAATTAATAAATGGAAAAAAGTAAAAATAAATTATAAATAAACAAAAATAATTGAATATAAGAATATTTTGTATTATTACAACAACAATAATAAAAATTAAAAATGTTTGATAGTAGTAATTGCAGTAAAAATGGTAAAGTTAATTTCATAAGTAGTTTTAAATAGTCTTTATATATAATTTTTATAATAGAATTAGTACTTTTTTGTTTTCTTTTTTTTCTTTTTTTTTTCGTTTTATAAATTTAAGCATTGAAGTTTATCTTATTTTTTAAGTTTTCCTATAATGTAATTTATTTTATTTCATATTATTGACAGTTCCATAGCTTTTCTTTGTATATTAACTTTTATTTGCACTTTAATTTTTTTTAAATTTTAAGATCAGACAGCCTAGGCTAAGATCTACAACTTACAATTTAGTTTTAAGTTAATGAAATTTTATATTAAATTAGTATGATTGAAATAAAGAAAAAAAAAAAAAAAAAATTAAATGTAATTCGTGGTCCTGTGCTTGACTTGTTTAATATGGAAGTAAACAACTGAACTATGAGATATAATGTTGAGAAAAACTGACACTTACTTGTATTACACCACAGATGAATAACCTTTATTTAACGTATAGAACAAAAAATTTAGTCTTGGGTAGATTATAACGTGATATCCAAATGTTAAGAGTTATATAACATTTGATAATACTTTTATCATTTCTACTAAAATTTTGTTTTGTTATTTTAGTAGTTTTGTCATTTCTTAAAAATGTAAATTTTTTGTAATTTTTGCAACTTTTGTAAATTACTTTGACAAGGTTAGTTTCTTATTTCAAACTCCTCCCAACTGAATGCTTTAATCAATTATTGTGCAATATTTTGAAACGGTAAGATTAAAAAAAAAATCCTTTGAATGTGGTTTTATATATTTTTACGTAGTTGAATTATGGCGGTACACGCGAGAATGGTTTGCACCATATTGGTTACAAAATGCAGCAAAGCAATTGGATTCGGCAAAAAAATTTAAAGAACTTCTTACTATATTAAATTACTAGCTTTGTAACCCGTCATAAATGACGGAAGCAAAATAAATCCTAGTTTCTTTTTTTCTTTCATTAGGATCTTTATTCCGAAATTACAGTACTTATGTTTATATCACTTTTTAATTTTCTAAAACACATAAAAGAAATATTTTTTTTGTAGTCAAAACTTTGCCAATTTTTTTATTTTTTTATTTTTTGTAGGCTGGTGGGAATCTTCAGAAAGATACAATGAGCTCCGTGCTTGACACTGTATGTAGGATTCTTACCTACTAAACCACACCTTTCCTTAAAAAAATAATTTTTTTTGAGTGAAGTGAGTTACGCACACAATAATGACAAAAATAAAAGGTATAAGCAATAAAGTAGTATAATGTATAATATTATACAATTCAAATATGCTGATACACATGTATATTATTAATAGATGAATATATTCGTTCAATATATTTTCTCTCGTTTTAATGGAAATTATTTTGATTGCTAGTGTTAGTACTTTTTGAAAATTTCATATATTCATATATTACAAACTACTGCTACATTTTCAATATTTCAGAAACATGAATAATTATTGTTTTTTTTTTCAAATAATTTAACAACAATACTTTTCTGTGTAATAATAGAATACGGTAATAAAGTAAAAGAAAGTTTGAATTTAAAAAACATTGTTATTTTTATTAAGATTGATTTTGATTCCTTTTATTTTATTCATACACAAAGATTTTACTAATTTTCTATTTAAAAAAACTATATTGGCCTAACACCAATCTTTTTTTTTTTTATATAACAGAAAAAGAAGTACCGCATACCAACAAATTTGTATAAAATGTTTGTATTTTTGTATGGTATACTCGTACTCACTTCCATTTAGTTATAATTCGTTAGTTGGGTTCCATTTAGTATAAATTATACCGTATTAGCGTTATTGTGGCCTCTGGGAGAGCAAATTTAAAAATGGGATCTTATTTTCATTTAAATTTTGTCTTTTGTATAATGTATAGGGATCTTATTTTGCTATATGAATAAATTGTTATTATGCTATTGTGTTATTTTTAAAAAAATATTCAAAATTTTGTATCTAAATTGGTAAAATTTACAAAAAATACAAAAACATTTTCATCAATAATTTTCAATTTAAAAAAAACAATGTTTTATTATCCGGCGTAGAAGTAGAGTTAATTATCCTACTCTATTTCTATCAAGTTCTATTGATTGAACAGTGAACCTGAACAGTGAAGTGAAAAGTGAACACTTAACACTGAAAATAAAATAATATTTTTGGAATAGAGCATATAGAACATACAGAATACAGATACAGCAAATAATAAAAAAAAAACAAAAAAAAAAAACAAAAAATTTTTTTTTTGAATGAAGTGAGTTACGCACACAATAATGACAAAAATAAAAGGTAGAAGCAATAAAGTAGTATAATGTATAATATTATACAATACAAATATGCTGATACACATGTATTGTATTGTGTATAATTTTAAGTAATAAGAATAACCTTTGAGTGAATTATGTTTTTTTTTTTGTGTTAAATGCTGTTTGCCTTTTTGTTATTATACCATATTAAACTATTGATTAAATTTCTATTAGTCCTTATTATTATAAATCAAAAAAATTGTTTGTTTTATTTATATTATTATTATTATTTTTTATTTTTCCTTATTATTTGCGAAGAAGACTAACATTAAATTAAAAAAATATAGTTCATGCAATCAATTTTTTCTGCAAAGGTTCAGCATGGTAGACAGGGGTTAAAAAAAAGCACCAAAGCAATTTGTATATATATTCATTTGTATACATATGCAATTTGTATATGTGTTGGAGCGTTCCGTCGAACTTACAAACATCCAGATAAATGCAGAATAATATATATATAATACTCATATTCCGATACACAAAATCAGTGTTATACACTTTTTCCAAAATATAATGTTACATATTATGTATAATAAAGCAAAAATTTACGGGGGAAGAGCCACGTCCGCGCCATGATTTCACTCGTTTTGCTGCATGATAAGCATAAGCTCGTTATTATAGGTTATTATATATTTCAATTCAGTAAAGTAATTCTTCCTACTACTGTACTCCACAATGAAATATCATCCACTATCCATTCAGTCTACTCTACTTTCAATCAGTCTACTTGTGTTATTTGTTGAACAAGAGAGTTAATAAAATTTCATCATTTAGTTTTTAATGAATTTTAATATATTATGACCATTCGTCAGCTCATATAGTTTGTCATTATATCTTCTTCTAGATTATAGATCTGTCGGAGATTTGTCGGAGTATTTTTCTTTTGAATCTTTCTCAATATTCTCGTTCATTCAGTGTTAATTTTCGAATTTGAAATCAATTTTCATTCTCGAGTTTTTCTACAACAATTTTCTAAAGGTCATTTTTATTTAATATCAGCTATCCAAATTTACACGTTAATTGTTTCAGAAAATTCCTCGGTTCAATATTAAGTCTTAAAGGAGAAACAAGAGAAACAATTTTTTCAATTTCTTAGTTAGGTTGATCAAATATATTATACCTTGTCAATGAAGACATTAGATCCCATCACTAATGAATAATACCTCGTTAATACATAATCACTAATAGCTACTTCTTACTAATAGTTACAACTTAAATCCCACGCTTAATGCGTTACAAATCAGAAGCTTTGAAATTTAAATAGAATTATCTATGTTATATGACATTTAACAATTATTCAACTGGTAAATTAATGTTTTAAAGTAACGGAGACTAACAAAATTTTCTATTAATTTTTATATTCTAAATATTTTTACATATAATTTAAAATCTACGTGGTTAATTGGTTAATTTAAAATGAAGTGAAAGCTACAAATATTTCCGGTTGTCACAACTTTTAATCACATGCACACCTATAGCGATCCACTGTAACACACACAGAACCTCTTCTACAAACTATTTTAAAAATTGATCTATTACAATAAAGCTATAGATATAAAAAATGCCCCACATCTTGAAAGATGAAAGGATATGTAGTTGGCCGGTATATTTATCTGCATGTTCGCTGATCAATAAATAAATAACAAATTCACGTTATCTCCATAGATGAGAGATATTATTCATTTATATTATTCAACCACATAAAGGTAATTTTCATTCCAAGACCACACATTTTCTTATTTTGAAACACAATTATCCAACAATATTGCTTGTAGATAAATAGATAAATAATAAATATGGACATAGATAAATATACAAATCAAATAGACATGCCATTAACATTATTCAACCACATAAACCTAGTTTTTGACAGAATCGAATTCATTGATTTTTTTGATTTTAAACACAATTATCCAACAATATTTTACTAGTACTAAGAAGTTAAAGATAATGTGCATGCTTTATTAAGCAGACACTAACCTGATAAGATAATCATTACTATTAAATAGAAACCGCCTACCAATCGTCATTCAGCCATACATAACAGTCGTTCTAAGAAATAAATCATACAATTTAATAAATCAAAAAATATTGACTAAATTTATATTTCCTCCTTAAAGGATAATAAATTCAAAAAATCACAAAATTCTGATTGAATACAAAATTATTGAAACGATCAAATTAATTTCTTCTAATATTTTAATTAAAAATTAATTAAAACAAATGGATACAAATTAATATCAAATCATTTGAATGCATCACACTACACACTACAAACATTTAAAAACATTGAAAGAAAATTCTAAGAAAATTTTACACCATACACATTTAAATTGATTTCAGCCAACAAATCACTCAATAATTTGCAAATATCCTCAACTCCATATTTTGTATCGACAAAAAAAAAAAAAAATAATAAAAACAAAAAAATTTAGAAAATAAAGAAATAAAAAAAATATAAAAACAGGAAGGGTGATTTAAAAGCCACAACCACAAGAAAAACATAAACAAAATAGGAAAAAAGGATACCAATAAATGAGAAATAAATTTTCATCATAATACTACTACTGTTGAAAAAGGACATTTCAACCGAAACTGATTTTTTTTTTTTTTTTTTCTGTTTTTCTAAAGCCGAGTTGGGGTGAAAGATTGTTTTTCAACAAAAAAAAAAAAATTGTTTTTCGGGTAATATGGTGGTGGTTGATTTTTTCAATTATAAGAAAAAGTAAAATAATAAAAAATAAAAACAAAAACAAAAAATAAAATCTATTATCCTTTTTTTCCGCTATTTCTATATATTCAATGACAGACCAAAAAAAAAAAAAAATTGTTCTATTTTTTTTTTTGTCTTCGGCCTGATGATTTTAGAGATGCTGTTTTTCAAAGGAGTTGCCTGTTAATATAAAAAATAAAAATAATAACAAAAAATTTGCATATTTTTCATGTTTTTCAATCATTTTAGGCGTATACAGTATATATAACCATTCTATCATCACAAAAATCATCAAAAGTAGTAAAATTTTATGTTGCGTAAGAAAGTCGTTAAATTGTTGCCATCATAATAGATAAAAGCCAAAACAAAATCTAGAGTAGGGTAACAACAAAAAAAAATAACAAAATAAAAATAAAAACATTTCATCAATATATAAAAAAAATAATAAAAATAAGAAGAAAAAAATGTCAGTAAAATACACATGGTTAATTATTGATCGGCTATGGAGTTGTCAATTATGTTATTATTAGCAATATTATGTTTTTTTTTCCAGCCAGTAGAACTATATAGATAACCACAAATGTATTCCAACTATATGGCTAGTGCCGGTCGAAATTTCATGAACGCTTACCAAATTTTTTTTTATTAAACTATCTTAGACAACAATTGCATACGTAGGTACTACATAAATTATTTGAAAAATTTAATTTAAACTTAGTTCAGGTGAGGAAAAATAAAATCTGGACATTGATGAGTTGCAGCAATTTTATGAATTAAAATAGATTTGTGTGCAGTGTGTGTTGAGATGTATTTGTAAATCATGGATCATAAAAAAAATCTTCTCCCCTGTCCTAGTTGTATTTTTTGTGTTAACAATCACCACGTCTCTATCTAAGTGTCATGGATCATATAAAAATCTTCTACCGTGATCTACTCCCCTGTTAGAGTTGTCAATCTTGTTGTTATTAGCAATATTATGTTTTTTTTCAGCCAGTAGAACTATAGATAACCGTAAATGTAATCCACCTATATGGCTAGTACCGGTCGAAATTTCATGAGAAATAAATATTCGTCCACCCCACAAGATTATAGATGGTGCGAAAGACTGAAGCAACAACGTGATAATAGTGAAAAACTAACAGTTTCAAAAAGCTGCACATAGTCACATATACTGAAAACCTATATGTTCATTAAATAATTAAAATTAATTAAAAAAATTAGTAAATTAATTTCTCTTATACTTTTTGGATGGTGTATACATTCCCAATATACCATATTACTTGATTTTTAATGATGAAGAAGAACTAATTCGATCACTTTAGCGTATATACACAGAGAAAATTGAAATTATAGTTTTTAGTTTTTCCTAATTATTTCTAATAGTCTCTATTTGGTTTATCAATGTTCCAGAATTGGACCAATCTAACACTTGATTACCACATTACAGTATCTAGTTTTAGAGGGATGATATAATATAACAAAAATCAATAGATAGAAAAAAATTGGCTTTACAAAATTCATAATCTATACCCAACTGTATTAGGATTGACAAACTAGGAGATTGACAGTTGAATCGTCAAACATGCAACAGAAAACGAATTGAATACATTTGCAATCAAAATATAAAGGTGGGTTTATATAGCAGATTCACTTTGTTAAGACATATAAACTGCAATCAAATATAATAAATCAAGTAATACAAAAATAAAGTGTATTAGATTCAATAGACCTCGATGAATTCGACATTTGCGGCACATCTCTGCATAAGTAAAAAATTTGTTTCGATGCACAAAAAAGTATGAATTTCAAATACTTTAGAACGTCAATTTTAATTTGTAATTTTCAAAAAATCGTCTTAACTGACAGCCAAGCCTACACCACACAACATTAGAAAACAAAACAAATCATTCGCTTCTAACTTTAAACAAAAATTAAAATTGAAACAAACAAAAACCTCAAATTTACAGTTAGAAATTTTTTTTTATTTATTTTTATGTGTTTTCTTTTTTATTATTTTTTATTTTTGTTTTATTTACTTTTTTTTTTTTTAGTAATTTCAAATAATTCTTCCGTTTCTATATTTTCAAAATAATTTTTATTTTATTTAAATTTTTTTTTTTTTTTTTTTTTTATTCTTTAAAAAAATACATACATATAACCTACTTACATGCGGATGGATTGTGTTACAAAAATAATAATAATAATAAAAAATATAAATAAAAAAAAAATTTAACATAGAAAATAGGACTAAAATACAATAATTTTAAAGTCTAAAAGTTGAGAATAAAATTAAATGGTATCAAAAATATGATGGCATGTGTTTGAATTTTGTTTTAAATTAAATTTTGAAATTAATTTTTATTTTTTTGTTTTTCAGAAATATTATTTTCAATCTTAAAGTAATATTATTGTGATTCATTCTTTAAAATTTGGAATACGTAGGTATAACAAATTTCAACAGGTAGCTATAACAGATATATTGATAAAATTTTTGATTGATTCAAAAAATTTGTTCAAATTATGAAGGTTGGTATAATATAATTTTAATTTAAGTTTTGTTTATTCATTTCAAAATATAGTTAACATATACTGACATTATCGACTTATATTAATTTAGAGCTTAGATTAAATCATCTTATCAACTACAATTTACATTTGTTTACATATTACTATATTGCCTGCTTAATTATAGATTACAAAATACTTTTTTTTTGTTTTTTTTTTTTTTTTTTTATTTATATTTCAACATCAAATATTACACCGAAAAAAAATTATTTACAAAAACGGTGGCTATTTCCTTATTTAACTAATTTAATTTTAAATGAATTTTTTGTTAATTTTTGTTCAGATTTTTACTTTAATATTTTTCTTATAATTTATACCAAGTTTCCACTTAACTTATGTATTTTTAATCTTAGCTAAATATTTATTTTTGGCAAAATTTTACTAAAACCCAAATTAATTCTTACAAAAAAAAATCTTATAAACTAAAATAAAACTTAACTTATCCTAACCTAAACTTAAAATTACTTTGTATAGTTAACTATCCTAATCTATTTAATGCAGCTTCCTCCAACCACCAGTAATCAACTTTATATCTTTTGTCCCTATCCGGGATGACTATATCAAATTTTAATTGATCCTGAATTAAATTTCGAGGATCAAAATCGATAATTTTACATGTAGCCCGTCTATTATAGTGAAATAATATTGGGACATAGTTTTGGTTTTGTATATAACCATTCTTATCTAGATAAATAAAGGACTCTGGGGACACAAAACCTTTCTGTAGGCTAATTTTTATGTATTCATCATTATGATAATATACGCATGTGATATTAAGCCATTTGCTGTATTTCTCATTGCTCTGTCGAAATGCCTACGAATCAGATTGATAAAAAAATTATCGAATCTGTTTATATTAGCTAATTTATATATAAACTTGTTAGAATAATATTTTTTAAAGTCTGATTTCGGTGTTCTATTTTTCCCCAAACAAACTATAATGCATTTCCGTTCCATTTTCCTAATTTTTTCTATATTACTAGCACTTATATTATACCAAATGGGTGCACCATATGCCAGCACTGGCCTTATAAGTGTTTGATAGGGTATCAATTTTACTTTGGGCTGGATTGTTTTATTGTAAAACAACCCTTTCGCTGCCATTAGAGCTTTAATGCTTTTCGAAGTTGCGTTATCAACTTGATTAGTGAAATTCAGGTTGTAACTTAGCAAAATTCCCAAGTACTTGACTTATTTCCTGTTCACAATGTTTTCATTATTTGGAGTTTTTATATTGAATTTTCTCCTATTCTTTTTTAAATTGTGGTTTACTTTGCCTATAACATCTCGGAATAAAATTGTTTCGCATTTATTAAAGTTTATTCTTAAACACCATATCTTGCAGTATTTTATTAGAATATTAAACATCTTTGCAGTTTTATTTTGGATTTCTCTTACAGATTTATTACAAAATACTTTTACTTGGACAAGGTTGGTATAGATTTACAATTTGATAATTTATTAATTTTATTATAAAATGTAGAAATCAATAAAAACAAAATACGTATCAGTCCTAAATTGTGTGTTGTGCCTACATTTAAATCGTTAACCAAAGTAAGGCTGTTAATAATACCTTTATATTTAATTTATATGTATAGAAGAATATTGGTTTTAAAATTAGGCTGGAAAATTAATAGTTTTGACTTACGAGCCTCTGGCAGCCTTTCATTGAGTTATAACATTAATAATAATTATACTTGTGTCAATGAACATGTATCCAATGATATGCCTTGACTTTAGTATATTTTTATAGATAACATTGTTATGTTATCATAGCACAAATTATATTTTTAAATTATTCCGCATATCAATTCTATCACTATTATATAACTAGCTCTGTAACCCGTCATAAATGACGGAAGCAAAATAAATCCTATTTTCTTTTTTTCTTTCATTAGATTCTTTATTCCGAAATTACAGTACTTATGTTTATATCACTTTTTATTTATTTTTATTTATGTTTATGTTGGCCTAACACTAATCTTTTTTTTTTTTATATAACAGAAAAAGAAGTACCATACCAACAAATTTGTATAAAATGTTTGTATTTTTGTATGGTATACTCGTATTCACTTCCATTTAGTTATAATTCGTTAGTTGGGTTCCATTTAGTATAAATTATACCGTGTTAGCGTTATTGTGGCCTCCGGGAGAGCAAATTTAAAAATGGGATCTTATTTTCATATAAATTTTGTCTTTTGTATAGTGTATAGGGATCTTATTTTGCTATATGAATAAACTGTTATTATGGTACTGTGTTATTTTTAAAAAAATATTTTTTTGTATCTAAATTAGTAAAATTTACAAAAAATACAAAAACATTTTCATCAATAATTTTCAATTTAAAAAAAACAATGTTTTATTATCCGACGTTGAAGTGGAGTTTATTATCCTACTCTACTTCTATCAAGTTCTATTGATTGAACAGTGAACCTGAACAGTGAAGTAAACAGCGAACACTTAACACTGAAAATAAAATAATATTTTTGAAATGGAGCATGCAGAACATACAGAATACAGATACAGCAAATAAAAAAAAAAAAAACAAAAAAAAAACAAAAATAATTTTTTTTGAGTGAAGTGAGTTACGCACACATTAATGACAAAAATAAAAGGTATAAGCAATAAAGTAGTATAATGTATAATATTATACAATTCAAATATGCTGATACACATGTATATTATTATATATATAATTTTAAGTAATAAGAATAACCTTTGAGTGAATTATGTTTTTTTTTTGTGTTAAATGCTGTTTGTCTTTTGGTTATTATACCATATTAAACTATTGATTAAATTTCTATTAGTCCTTATTATTATAAATCAAAAAAATTGTTTGTTTTATTTATATTATTATTATTATTTTTATTTTTCCTTATTATTTGCGAAGAAGACTAACATTAAATTAAAAAAATATAGTTCATGCAATCAATTTTTCCTGCAAAGGTTCAGCATGGTAGACAGGGGTTAAAAAAAAGCACCAAAGCAATTTGTATATATATGCATTTGTATACATATGCAATTTGTATATGTGTTGGAGCGTTCCGTCGAACTTACAAACATCCAGATAAATGCAGAATAATCACCATTATATAATTATTAATTTTATTAATATGTTATTTATTTATTTTTATATATTTTTTTTTTTTTTTAATTAGACTTAGTTTTTAGTTTTGCTTTTTCTATTTTTTTTTTTTTTGTTTATTTTTTTTTTTTTATTTTTCTCATTTTTATTTTTTTTATTTTTTTTCTCACGTTATGTTTATTTATTTTTTTTTTTTTTGCTAAAGCTGTTTGTCTCTTTTCTTAACTTGTAATCTTTTATTAATTTAACGTAACCTAAATTGTTAATGAATAAATATGTATTGTAACTTGCTTGATTTAGGCTCGGAATAAGTAAAATAAAAATAAAATAAAATACTTAATATGTAAAAATAATATTACATTTAACATAACAGAAATCATTACATTTGTATAACACTTTTATATGGTAAATAAGTAAATAATAAATTATACAACACTAATGGTCAGCTCATTACTGTATAGTTTTGTAAAAAATTTGTCAATTTCAATTTAATTATAATTTTTGTTGTAATATTAATTTTAAGCAAAAATATTGTATATAATAAATTAATAAAATTGAATTGAAAAAAAAAAAACAAAAAAAAAAATTGAAACAGATTTAATTGTTTCGGGATTTTAACATATTTAAATGCAGTAGTTTTAATCGGTCTGAAAATGCAAGGATGCGACCACGGTAAACTATGGAGAATAAAACGAATAATTTATTTTCTAAATTGTGTCAAGTCTATCGATATGATTACGATCAAATGACTACCAAAATTGGCACCAAATGGGAATTATTTCTCCTACATGGACAATTATCAAAAAACTTCTTTTAATGATATAATTATAAATGAACAAATAGTCGCCAACTATCTAAATAAACTTAGTGACAATACTTTCCCCGGTCCCAATGGCATCACGGAAATAATACTTAGTAAGTGTTCTAACATTCTTACTATACCTTTAATATTACTTTTTAAAATTTCATTAAATTCGGGAGTTTTTCCTCATATTTGGAGATTAAAAGATCCTATATTAGACCAATTCATAAAAAGAATGTCAAAAATTAAATCACAAATTATCGGCCGATAGCAAAACTATCTTATATTCCAAAAGTTTTTGAATTAATTATAACTGATTCAATTTATAATCACTGTTCAAATCTTTTAATAGATAATCAACATGGTTTTGTAAAACAAAAATCTACGGTGACAAACCTAGTTGAAATAACATCACTACTTTTGAAAAATATGGCAAAAGGATTTCAAACTGATGTTGTCTATACAGATTTTAGTAAAGCATTCGACCTATTTCCAAATAGTATCATATTATTGAAACTTAGAAAATATGGCTTTCCAGAATTTTTCCTTAAATGGATATACTCTTATACCTGAATGAACGCTCGTACAATGTCATATTCAAAAACATTATTGCAGAACTTTTCGAAGCCAATTCTGGTGTTTCTCAAGAGAGTCACCTTGGTCTTTTACTTTTTATTTTATCGGTAAATGATGTTACTTCAGCCGTTTTTAACTGTAAGCTTCAAATTTATGCTGACGATATGAAAATCTTTAAAAAGATTACGTCTAACCAGGATGCTATCCTTATGCAAAATGACCTTCATAATTTTAACAACTGGTGTGTTAACAATAACCTTTTACTTAATGTAAATAAATGCGCACTCATATCTTCAATCCGATTTCTTTTAACTATACCTTAGATGGTATTGGTTTACCTTTAAGTTACCTCAATAAAAGACTTAGGAGTGTATTTTGATTCTCATCTTAGCTTTAAAACTCACTATAATAATATTATAAATAAAGCTAATTCAATACTGGGTTTTGTTAAACGTTGTTTAAAGGAATTTTCAGATTCATATGTTCTTAAGTCGTTGTACACCTACCTGCCTTGTAAGACCGAATCTTGAATATGCAAATCAAGTTTGGTCACCGTTTTATATAGTACACATTGATAGGATGATAGGCAGTATAAAAAAACTTTCTTAGATTCGCTTTACGCCACTTGTCATGGTCTAATCCTATTATCTTACAACCATATGAGCAAAAGTTAAAATTAATTGATCTGTGTACATTGAACTTTCGACGTGAGGTTTCTGATGTTATTTTTATTACAAATATTATAATGGGCAATGTCAAATCAACTTTCATTTCACTATTAGAAATCTGCACCGTCTGCACCGTCTTCGCTCATTCAATTTATTTAATATCAGTAATCATAGGACTAATTATGGCAAATATGAACCAATTAATAGAATGCTTATTATAGGTAACAAACATAAATTTAACGTGGAGTTTACACTATCAAAACATTCCCAAAAGCAAAAATTGTGCAATCGCTATTGTTAGGATATTGCTATTCTTTTTTTATGTTTTGTTGTTTTATTAGAGTGTATGTAATTGTTTATACAATTTTAATTTTAGCTTTAATTCGCAATTTTTAATGTGATTTGTAGCAAATATGTAATAAATTTTTATTTTGTAAACTGTTTGTACTAAGCAGTATAAATAAATAAATATAAATAAATAAACATAAGGCTTTAATGATATATAATATATCCATCAAACACTTTGGCCGGTCTTATTATGAAACCAAGTAAAGACTTGTCACATAATAATAGTTTTTTCTTCTTTTTTGTTGTAATTGTGAATATAAATTTAAAATGTGCAAATCTACATCTATTATTTAGTCTGGTTGTAACTTCGTCTTCATAATACCATAGTTCCATTATACAATTGTATTTCAAAATAATTTTAAAGTAAAATTAGAAAAAAAAATTATTTTAATCACATTCATGGCTTAAGCGCAATTCAAGCCAGAGATTTTTTAATTAGTATTCAAATAATATAGCCATTGCATCATATTGGTTGGCAGTGATATTTTACATATCGTCCGACGAAGATAATTACCTCCAATCATCACTTTTTCACTAAATGACATTTTGATGTCATTCGATAGATTTTTTGATTCTGCATTGTTTAAAAGCATTGTGTTTATGCCAGCAAATCTCTAAATGTGTTATTTTTAAGAAATAAAAATACCTCGTATCAGTTTCGCGCCAAAAATACCTTCTAACAGCAATTTTTGTTCGATAATTGTCAGTGGTAACAAGTGCTCGTGAAAGCTTGGTGATTTTGATTGGTAAAAAATATTTTGAAGCAAATATTTAATCGGTATTTGTTTAAAAAGATTATGCATAGAATGAATATAATTTAGAAAAGGAAAATAGGAAACTTTAAATTAGTAATGATCATCATACAGCCAAAAATAGAGCCAGGAGTGAGATGCAAATTGATAAGGAAATGGCAAATACGGGTTTGTGCATTGTGTTAACTATTGTGTTAACTATTGATTTATAAGCCGTAAAAATTTGTCCGTATTTACAAGTCAGCTTTGTGTACTACAAAACAAAATTATCTTGCCACAATTTTAATATTTATGATCATAAGTCTCGAAATGTGACATGTTATTGGTTCACAGAAGTGGACGCGGAACTTGTAGCATCTACCTTTGTTTCTTGCCTCGTCCATTTTATGGAAAAATATTGCTTACAGAATCCTGTACCTATCATAATTTATTCTGATGGATACACCATTGCACCTATCAAAATCGAAATATTACTATGTCGAATGGCTTACATCACTTTTCTGCGAAACATCAGGTGTTGATAACTCAAAAAATACTTGAAAAAGGACATACTCAAAATGATTGCGATTCGGTTCACAGTTGTATTGAACGAAAAATAAAAAATAGTGATATTTATTTACCCTCAGACTATTTTCGCTTTTGTAAGGAAGCCAGGAAGAATCTTTTTCCTTATGAAGCTATTCCTGTAAGATACGATTTTTTCAAAGACTATACGAAGGACATGGTGTATAATTCTATCCGCCCAGGGAAAAGGGCTGGAGATCTAACCGTCAATAATTTAAGGATACTACAATATGAAAATGGAGAAACTAAAACTAAAATAAATTATGATGATTGGCAGATCCTTCCCATAAGACCGAAAGCTTTAAATGCAAATTGTGAATTCCCTCCACTTAACCAAAATAGAATTCCAATAACATTTCAAAAATGGACTCATCTGCAACAACTAAAACTTGTTATTCCAAAGGAATGCCGGCATTTTTATGATCAATTACCATACCTGAAAAAATAAAATATTTACTATTTTTTTAAATAATTATCCTATAAGTCTTTAATACTAAGTAATATGCCTATGAATTGAATTGAAGGACTTATATTTTATTATTTTTTTTAAATAAACAATATTTTTAATTATTAGCCTATAAGTTTCTTGATTAATTAATTCACCTGAAAATTACCTATGAAAGGCTGTGTAACTTTTGTTTCTATATTTTTAATTCATTGTAA
This sequence comes from Argyra leucocephala, assembly GCA_963942445.1. NCBI lineage: Eukaryota > Metazoa > Arthropoda > Insecta > Diptera > Dolichopodidae > Argyra > Argyra leucocephala. Next base: position 14,882,436 of record OZ012679.1, on the reverse strand, counting down.
AATGTAGGACTAAATGTATTATATTAATTAATATGATTAATAATAATATTAATTATTTTATAATAAAATACTCATAAAAATAACTTAAGGATTTTCATTTCCTCGTTTTGAATTCTTATGAAATACCTCTTAACATCACTTCGTAAAAATGAGAATACCTCCTATGTGTTTTATTTTGCTCAGTAGTGAAATAATTTTCGAAAATATTGTTTAAATGCTAAAGAGAACTAAACTACATCATTTCGTAGAAGAAAGTTATTGCGAAATCGGTAAATTGAAAATATTATAAAGTTTTTTTGTCCTC